>CM032625.1:17602208-18004028 GCA_019097785.1 Fraxinus excelsior | reverse complement strand
GACAAATGCAAAATATGTCTGTTAGGCATAATGACCATATCTCCTTTTACTTGAAAAAGAGAAAAATCTGCATAATTACTGAGTCTAATACATAGTGATGTATGTGGACACATATCAATCAATGCTAGATAAAGTTTCTCTTATCTCATCACATTTACTAGACGGCTATTTCAGAAATGGTCATGTATATTTGATGAAATTCAAGTATGAAACTTTTGAAATATTCAAGGGATTCAAACTAGAAATTGAGAAACAAATAAGTAAATAAATTCTCACACTAAGATTTGATCGATGTGGAGAATATCTAAAATGTAGAATCTTAGATTATCTAAAAGAGAATGTGATTCTCTCGCAGTAGATTCCTCTACATACATTGCAACATAATGATGTGTCTGCAATAAGGAATCATACACTACTAGATATAGTGCAACTAAAGACAAGCCATGCAAACACTTTAAAATCGTTTTGAGGTCATGCACTGATTGACACGTGCCACGCATCAATCGTGTCCCATCTAAATTGGTTAACAAAACTCCATACGAGTTATGGAAAGACAGAATGCCCCACTTTTCTCATATGAAAGATTGGGGCTGTGATGCTTATGTGAAGCGCACTGAATCGGATAAGTTTGAAACTAAATTCGATAAACATATATTTGTGGGATATTCAAGAGACAATTGGATATCAATTCTATAATCTCATTGAGAAGAAGGAGTTCATCTCAAGACATGTCATACTCCTAGAGAAAATGTTTGTTCTAGGAGAGGACAGTGGGAGTAGAGTAAATCTTGAAAGAGTTCAAAGATTCACAGATATAGTTAACCAAGTAGATAACCTGAGTCTGATCCCAAAGTGTTGATGGACATACTCTTGATCAGGAAGTGGAGACTCATGCGGACACGACAGCTCCATGTAAATCTTGTAGGATCATTCGACCTTCTGGAAGATAAGAATCCATGATTACTAATCTAGCATTACTAATCGATGATGATGAACCTACAATTATGTATAAGTAAAGTCAAGTGTTGACTCGCTGACATGACATAAGGCTATGATATCCGATATGAACTTAATATTACCAAGGTTTGGACCTTGGTCAACCCGCCTAATGGATTGAACCCATAGGTTGTAAATGAGTTTACAAGAAAAGTTCAATATGGATTAAAATAAGCCTTTTGGAGCTGAAATATTCGATTTGATATAAAAGTCAAAATGTTTGATTTTATCAAAAATGAATTGTGTGTTTAAAAGAAGATAGTGGGAGCATTGTCGCATTCCTAATATTATATGGATGAGACATATTAACAGGAAACGATGTCTTTATATTTCAATTGTTGAAATTATGGTTGTTAAATAATTTCTTCATAATAGATATGTGAGAAATAGCGTGATCTATAGAGATAGATCTATAAGATTGATTAACTCATCCAGATCTATATAGATAAAATCTTAAAAAGATTTTATATGGAAAAAATGAACTGGGAGTTCTGGATACATTGATGCTAACTTCTAGTCGGACTAGAATGATAGCATATTTCAATTAGGATATTGGTTTACTCTTAAGCGATATGTTGGAAAGGTTTCAAATCGAAAATCATCGTTGATTCAATAATAGAAGCCTTATACATCAGTGCTTTAGAAAGCAACAAAAGTTGTTGTCTGGGTCAAAGTGTTCATTAATGAACTTGGAGTAGTTCCTAACATTGTTGATCACATGCTTCTGTATTGTGATAATAGTGGAGCCATCGTGCAAACGAGAGAACTAAGGTCTCATCACTGATCCAAACATGTGTTAAGGCAGTATTATCTCATTGGAAAGATAATACAATGAAATGACGTAAAGAAAGAACAAATTCCCACGAATTATTAAATTGCAGATCCATTGACAAAGAGTTGTCGCAGTATAAACATGATTGTCATGTAGACTCTTATGACATAAGATACATAAGGGATTAGATCTAGTGCAAGTGGGAGTTTGTAAGTGTTATGCCCTAGGTCCAATCAACTTTGGACATAAGCACTTTTAATTTATATATAACCGATGCATATTTATGGCAATATCTATTATTTATGTCAATTAATATTCTAATTAATTAAATAATAGAATCCGTAGATTCAAGTCTTGATGATTTGTTAATCACAAGGAGTTGTGATTGTGAGATATGAATTACATATGACTGAATCTTAAATCGTCCGTGGTCGTATGTAATAACGAGATACGGATATCGTTATTATGGATAGACCATCACGTGTGTCATTTCTTACTTATGAATTAAGTAGTTGATCTTACAAACTAAAGTGTAGAGACACTTGAATGAACACGTGAATGTTTTGTTATAGAACAAAACATTGGAGACCCACTGAGAGATTCCACATGGAAAACTATCTGAGTGTCAGTGGTTAATCTCTAACGTTCGGTAGTGGAATTGGTCCTTTGACTTGAGGTCATCATAGTGCCTTATGTGAGGACAGTCATGCTTTGGTGATGTCGGATGTTACTCTGTCAAGAGTCGCTAATACGGCATTGTTCGGGTATGTCAACAATCATATGAAGGTTGTAAATGATCAATAGAGGATTCGTCACTCTTAGATAGTAAGAGATTATGATCTACATTTAATCCAGTTAAGTTGATAATGAAATCCTTGGCCAAGGTGAACTCATAAGTCGGAAAAGAGTTTTCGACTTACATTGACTTAACAGTAGGATAAAAGATATGATCGATAATTTAGATTGACACACGTCCATATCTCGTAATTGATCGGATCATATTGACGAAGGGATTATAGTTTCACGATAAACGAACAAGTTTGGTTTGTCATGTCACGTGACATTTTCCGTCACATGTATTGCCCTGACACATTGCTAGATGTCAATCTGGGACAACGAATGTAAATTGATGATAAATTAAAATGGTATTTTAATTTATTAGTTTTGATTAGATCAAAATAATAATTTACGTCGTTATGTATCGTGATCGGGAACCTAATGGGTCACACACAAAAGAGAATCAGAAGAATGAGATTTACCAATTAATTAATTGACAAGTGTTGGATAATTAATTAATTGGGTTGCTTATTAATAGGCCCGAATTAATTAATTGGATTAATTAATTCATGGACCGGATTTAATTAATTTGATTAATTAAATGTTGGACCGGGTTAAGTTAAGAGATGGGCCAGCCCATTTGGATTTATATTAATAGGCTGTTAGGGTTTGAAAAACATAATGGAATATTCATTATTCTTGCTAGCACGAGAAAAGAAAACCCTAGCCGTCATTCTTATTCTCTGTGTGGATCACCATTGGAGGCTGGACAATTGGACAGCTTGGATTGTAGATCGTGATCATTGGAGTTCGTGAATCAGCAAAAGAGTTTGCAGAATTCATCAAGGTATTATTCTAAACACAGTTTCTATCTAAACACAATGTAGATCCTTGTTTGGGAATCGAAATTGCTTTACTTCCGCTGCGCATGATTAAGTAGGTTCCCAACAGTGGTATCAGAGCCTACTTTGTGTTTGTTAGAAATTGTTTTTGCATGTTTGAACAATCAAAAGTTGATTGTTTAATTTTTTCTTGAATCTAGCAATTTAATATTATATTTTTCATCTTTAAAAATCTGTTTTTGAACGATGATAAAATTTTGGATCTGAAATTCATGCCGGCGGGCGACCTCACCGGACGTGGCGGCACCAACCGCCTGAAGAGGGCGGCTGCGCGCCGGACGGTCCGGAAACAGCAGCGACGGTCGCTGCTGCGTTGCTGCAGCAGCGACAGTCGCTGCTGCTGCAGCGGCGTTCGCCGTCGCTGCAATTTGCAGCGGCGAACGCCGCTGCTGGAAATCGCAGCAGCGCGCGGCGCTGCTGCTGGTTGTAGCAGCAGCGCTGTGCGCTGCTGCAGTGCCCAGCGGTGCGTCCCGCTGTGTGCCAGCGGCGGCGCACCGTTGTTTCTTCATTGAGGAAGCGCCGGCGCCGGAATCCAAAGAAATGGGACGGTTTTCATTTTAGGGTTTCAGTCGTTTTTTTTGGGTGAGTGGAGGCGGGGGCCTCTCCTGCAATTTGTAAGATTGCAAGCCCCCGCCTGCAATTATGGAAAAAGGGTCAATTTTGCAATTTTTAAATGGAGGCCCTGTCATGCAATTTTTGAAATAGAAGGGCTTTCTATTAATTTGAAACTCGGGTCAATTTTGCAATTTTCAAAATGGTTTTGAATTTAAATATTAAAATGGTTTTTAATTTTATTTCAAATGGGTTTTGACTCATATTATCAATTTTGACCCGTTTAAAATTTTATTTAAAATTGACGACTTTTTATATTTTCGTTAAAATTGGATTTTAACTTAAATATTAAACTTTTGACCCTAAATTGAATTTTATTTTAGTTAGGAGTTTTATCCTAAATTAAAATGTTAATTCAATTAATTAGAGTTGGACTCTAATATAATATTTAATTAAAATTCGATTTTAATTAAATTATATCACCCTAATATATTCTTGAAATTAGAGTTGGACTCTAATATAATATTTAATTAAAATTCGATTTTAATTAAATTATATCACCCTAATATATTCTTGAAATTAGAGTTGGAATCTAATTTGACATTTTAATTGAAATTTGACATTTTAATTAAATTGTCTCCCCCTAAAACTTTTCTTGGAATTGGAGTTTGACTCTAATTTTGTATTTATTTAAAATTTGATTTTAAATTAAATTTAGTCGCCTTAAGTTTTGAAATTAGAGTTGGACTCTTATTTGATATTTAATTAGAATTCGATTTTAATTAAATTATCTTATTTTAAAACTTTGAAATTAGAGTTGGACACTAATTTTATATTTAATTTTAATTTGATTTTAATTAAATAGTTCCGCCCTACAATAGTGGAATTAGAATGCGATTCTAATTTGGTATATAAAATTAAAATTTGATTTTAATTAAATATACCCGCTAATTAAATTAATTAATTAGATTAATTAATTATTTCATTGATCCGATTCATTTGTCTAAATTAGTTTAGACGACTTTAATTGCTAGAAACTTGAAACATGTTTGCATATAATATTAGATATTATATAGGAATGTATTTGTATGATGAATGTTCTACTAGTGGATGATTATGGACTTGACCATGTGGATGTGTTGAATGGTTAGTTTTATTCTTGTTGTTATTATGGGCCTGCGAGCTCTAATTTATTTTGGACCTGCGAGTCCGTTATTATTATGGGCCTGCGCGTCCAATATTATTTAGGCCTGCGTGCCAACTAGTATAGGATACAAGTTGCAGCTGGACTAATTGAAGATACAAGAAGAGGAGGAGACCATAGAGATGGAGCATTGTATGAATCAATGCTATACCCCCTAGGAACTGACCAACTAATCTTCCTTATGGCTCGGGAAGACTAGATAGTATAAGTCCATAATCGTCCACACTATTATATGTATGTTTATTTGCATGTTAGATGTATAATAAAATATATATATAATTATTACGATGAGACCTTTGCATGCAAAACCCCTCGCTAAAATATTAAGTCAGTTTCTTATTCGCCTTCCATCATTATAGTGAAAAACTAGAATCCGAAATCGATCTCAGCTTGTTGAGTACACTCAAGGCTGGTCTATTATGGATATGTTTGACACTATGAAATATTAGATATTTCTGAATGATGGGTTTGACTTAACTAAAATTTATCTTTTGTTGAGTACACTCAAGGAGATGAATTTTAGAGGCATGTTAAAATATTAAGTCATATTTATATTAGTCTTCCATTATTATAGTGAAAAACGAGAGTCCGAAATCGATCTCAGCTTGTTGAGTACACTCAAGGCTGGTCTATTATGGATATGTTTGACACTATGAAATATTAGATATTTCTGAATGATGGGTTTGACTTAACTAAAATTTATCTTTTGTTGAGTACACTCAAGGAGATGAATTTTAGAGGCATGTTAAAATATTAAGTCATATTTATATTAGTCTTCCATTATTATAGTGAAAAACGAGAGTCCGAAATCGATCTCAGCTTGTTGAGTACACTCAAGGCTGGTCTATTGGGGATATGTTTGACACTATGAAATATTAGATATTTCTGAATGATGGGTTTGACTTAACTAAAATTTATCTTTTGTTGAGTACACTCAAGGAGATAAATTTTGGAGGCATGTTAAGCTAACACATAAGATGTGTGAAGACAAAGAGTTGTCAGCTTAATGATCTGGGAGTTGTATGGAGATACAATTGATAATAGTATCTACCCAAATGTTTTATTAAGGTTTGTTGAGTACACTCAAGGTTTTAATATAACAAATGGGATCCCAGCCCACTGGGAATCAAGTATGAATTCCATAAATTTATGTGAGAGGGTCATAAATTTGAGTTAAACAGTGGGAGCGAAATTAATTTAATAAAAGACCATGTTAAATTAATCGATGCATTTTATATATTATTCTTTTATTTTTTGTCATTTACATTTATTGAATCTTGAGTAACCATATGTATTTGAGTGGCATACTGTATGCCAACAACGAAACCAAATTTTCTTAATTGGCACCGCAATCTGAGAATTGTTCTCATGCATGATAATTGATTATGTCCTTGAGTAGCCCTTTCCAGAGACACTCGTTGATGACTCAATAAAGGAAGATGAGCTGCTATAATAAACACAGTGATGACGATAGTACTGCAACATGTGTGATGTTTACGACTATGTCACCTGAGTTACAAAAGCAACATAAGAGTATAGATGCTAACACATGATTTTCATCTCAAAGTGTTGAATGATAAATAATCACGTGTGGAAAGATATGAGATTTCCTAGCAACTATACCAGTGTATAATGGCAAAAGAGTCTCCGGCCAGTTCTGATGTGCTGAAGACGTTGACTACTTTGAGAAGTTGTCTCAATTGAGTTCAATCATGAACAATGAACTAAGTATGACTTGGTTCTACAATTTTTGCCAGTAGGTTATTCATGACTAATTATGAATTTAACATGAATAAATTCGAATGCACACTTATTGAGTTGTTGAACATGCTTAAGACTGTTAAACCAAATATATATATGATTATAATGGGCAAATGTTAGTCATAGATTCATCCAGTGAAGTCTAAAGGATGTTTTAAGAAAACATCTAAGATGACTAAGACAGTTAAAGTAAATAAGGACAATACCAAATCTAATGACCATTATTATCATTTTGGAATGATAGGTCATTCGAAAGAAAATTGCAAGGTCTATATCTACTTCATTAGTTTCGTGGGTATTTGATACTAGATATGGATCTCATATTTGTATAAATATGTAGAAACTAAACAGAAGTAGATCACTGCAAAAAGGGAAGAAGTTGACATGTACGTTGAATATGAGCAAATGTTGCTGCATTGCCTATATGAGCTACTTCTTACCTTTGCCTTTAGACTTAATATTAGAATTAGAGAAATATTGTTTTGTTCTTGCCATTACCAAGAGCATTAAATAAATTTCATGTTTGGACATGAATTATTTTAATGTTAAGGTCAATTGTTGTTCCTTTTATCTTGATAAGATCTTAATGGTTATGATAAATTACAAAATGACATTTATATTCTAAACATTGAGTATTCTATAATGAGTATAGATACCGAAAGGCATGAAAATGATAATCTGAATAACACCTACATCTGGCATTGCAGATTTGGTCATATAAATGAAAATGCAATTCCAAACTTACATGGAGATATACACTTGGGTCAAATGATTTTGAATTATTTGACAAATGCAAAATATGTCTGTTAGGCATAATGACCATATCTCCTTTTACTTGAAAAGGAGAAAGATCTGCATAATTACTGAGTCTAATACATAGTGATGTATGTGGACACATATCAATCAATGCTAGATAAAGTTTCTCCTATCTCATCACATTTACTAGACGGCTATTTCAGAAATGGTCATGTATATTTGATGAAATTCAAGTATGAAACTTTTGAAATGTTCAAAGGATTCAAACTAGAAATTGAGAAACAAATAGGTAAATAAATTCTCACACTAAGATTTGATCGATGTGGAGAATATCTAAAATGTAGAATTTTAGATTATCTAAAAGAGAATGTGATTATCTCGCAGTGGATTCCTCTACATGCATTGCAACATAATGGTGTATTTGCAATAAGGAATCATGTACTATTAGATATAGTGCAATAAGGACAAGCCATGCAAATGCTTCAAAATCGTTTTGAGGTTATGCACTGATTGCCACGTGCCACGCACCAATCGTGTCCCATCTAAATCGGTTAACAAAACTTCATACGAGTTATGGAAAGACAGAATGCCCCATTTTTCTCATATGAAAGATTGGGGCTGTGACGCTTATGTGAAGCGCCCTGAATCGGATAAGTTTGAAACTAAATCCGATAAATATATATTTGTGGGATATTCAAGAGACAATTGAATATCAATTCTATAATTTCGTTGAGAAGAATGTGTTCATCTTAAGACATGTCACACTTCTAGAGAAAGTGTTTATTCTAGAAGAGGACAGTGGGAGTAGAGTAAATCTTGAAAAAGTTCAAGGATTCACATATATAGTTAACCAAGTAGATAACCTGAGTCTGTTCCCAAAGTGTTGAGGGACATACTCTTGATCAGGAAGTGGAGACTCCTGAGGA
Organism: Fraxinus excelsior; assembly: GCA_019097785.1. Lineage (NCBI taxonomy): Eukaryota > Viridiplantae > Streptophyta > Magnoliopsida > Lamiales > Oleaceae > Fraxinus > Fraxinus excelsior. Next base: position 17,995,382 of record CM032625.1, on the reverse strand, counting down.
TACGACAGCTCCATGTAAATCTTGTAGGATCATTCGACCTTCTGGAAGATAAGAATCCATGATTACTAATCTAGCATTACTAATCGAGGATGATGAACCTACAATTATGTATAAGTAAAGTCAAGTGTTGACTCGCTGACATGACATAAGGCTATGATATCCGATATGAACTTAATATTACCAAGGTTTGGACCTTGGTCAACCCGCCTAATGGATTGAACCCATAGGTTGTAAATGAGTTTACAAGAAAAGTTCAATATGGATTAAAATAAGCCTTTTGGAGCTGAAATATTCGATTTGATATAAAAGTCAAAATGTTTGATTATATCAAAAATGAATTGTGTGTTTAAAAGAAGATAGTGGGAGCAATGTCGTATTCCTAATATTATATGTATGAGACATATTAACAGGAAACGACGTCTTTATATTTCAATTGTTGAAATTATGGTTGTTAAATAATTTCTTCATAATAGATATGTGAGAAATAGCTTGATCTATAGAGATAGATCTATAAGATTGCTTAACTCATCCAGATCTATATAGATAAAATCTTAAGAAGATTTTATATGGAGAAAATGAACTGGGAGTTCATGGATACATTGATGCTAACTTCTAGTCGGACTAGAATGATAGCATATTTCAATTAGGATATTGGTTTACTCTTAAGCGATATGTTGGAAAGGTTCCAAATCGAAAATCATCGTTGATTCAATAATAGAAGCCTTATACATCACTGCTTTAGAAAGCAACAAAAGTTGTTGTCTGGGTCAAAGTGTTCATTAATGAACTTGGAGTAGTTCCTAACATTGTTGATCACATGCTTCTGTATTGTGATAATAGTGGAGCCATCGTGCAAACGAGGGAACTAAGGTCTCATCACTGATCCAAACATGTGTTAAGGCAGTATTATCTCATTGGAAAGATAATATAATGAAATGACGTAAAGAAAGAACGAATTCCCACAAGTTATTAAATTGCAGATTCATTGACAAAGAGTTGTCGCAGTATAAACATGATTGTCATGTAGACTCTTATGGTATAAGATACATAAGGGATTGGATCTAGTGCAAGTGGGAGTTTGTAAGTGTTATGCCCTAGATCCAATCAACTTTGGACATAAGCACTTTTAATGTATATATAACCGATGCATATTTATGGCAAGATTTATTATTGAATTAATATTCTAATTAATTAAATAATAGAATCCGTAGATTCAAGTTTTGGTGATTTGTTAATCACAAAGAGTTGTGATTGTGAGATACAAATTACATATGACTGAATCTTAAATCGTCCGTGGTCGTATGTAATAATCGAGATACGGATATCGTTATTATGGATAGACCATCACGTGTGTCATTTCTTACTTATGAAGTAAGTAGTTGATCTTACAAGCTAAAGTGTGGAGACACTTGAATGAACACGTGAATGTTTTGTTATAGAACAAAACATTGGAGACCGCTGAGAGATTCCACATGGAAAACTATCTGAGTGTCAGTGGTTAATCTCTAACGTTCGGTAGTGGAATTGGTCCTTTGACTTGAGGTCATCATAGTGCCTTATGTGAGGACGGTCATGCTTTGGTGATGTCGGATGTTGCTCTGTCAAGGGTCGCTAATACGGACATCGTTCGGGTATGTCAAGAATCATATGAAGGTTGTGAATGATCAATAGAGGATTCGTCACTCTTAGATAGTAAGAGATTATGATCTACATTTCATCCAGTTAAGTTGATAATGAAATCCTTGGCCAAGGTGAACTCATAAGTGGAAAAGAGTTTTCGACTTACATTGACTTAACAGTAGGATAAAAGATATGATCGATAATTGAGATTGACACACGTCCATATCTCGTAATTGATCGGATCATATTGACGAAGGATTATAGTTTCACGATAAACGAACAAGTTTGGTTTTGTCATGTCACGTGACATTTCCCGTCACATGTATTGCCCTGACACATTGCTAGATGTCAATCTGGGACAACGAATGTAAATTGATGATAAATTAAAATGGGTATTTTAATTTATCAGTTTTGATTAGATCAAAATAATAATTCACGTCGTTAGACATCGTGATCGGGAACCTAATGGGTCACACACAAAAGAGAATCAGAAGAATGAGATTTACCAATTAATTAATTGACAAGTGTTGGATAATTAATTAATTGGGTTGCTTATTAATAGGCCCGAGTTAATTAATTGGATTAATTAATTCATGGACCGGATTTAATTAATTTGATTAATTAAATGTTGGACCGGGTTAAGTTAAGAGATGGGCCAGCCCATTTGGATTTATATTAATAGGCTGTTAGGGTTTGAAAAACCTTATGGATTATTCATTATTCTTGCTAGCACGAGAAAAGAAAACCCTAGCCGTCATTCTTATTCTCTGTGTGGATCACCATTGGAGGCTGGACAATTGGACAGCTTGGATTGTAGATCGTGATCATTGGAGTTCGTGAATCAGCAAAAGAGTTTGCAGAATTCATCAAGGTATTATTCTAAACACAGTTTCTATCTAAACACAATGTAGATCCTTGTTTGGGAATCGAAATTGCTTTACTTCCGCTGCGCATGATTAAGTAGGTTCCCAACAGTAACACAATTTGATTTAGAATTAGAGCAACTTGATGTGAAAACAACCTTCTTGTATGGTTCTTTAAATGAAACTATACACATGCCACAACCAAAAGACTTTCAAGTTAAAGGTAAAGAACACTTAGTATGTCTATTGAACAAGTCCTTGTATGGCCTAAAACAGGCTCCAAGGAAATTGTATAAAATGTTTGATTCTTTTATACAAGGCTTAAAGTTTTTGAAAAATATTGATTATGATCCCTATTTTTATTTAAAAAATGATGGAAAATTTGAATTATTATACTTGTTCTCATATGTGGATGATAGGCTTCTCACATGTCACACTTGATTTGCTTTAAATTTTATAAAAGGAAAACTAAAATTCTAATTTGAGATGAAAGATCTAGGACATGCACGGAAGATATTATGTATGGAAATAAAAAAAGACAGACTAAATGGGAATCTGTTTTTAACCCAGAAAACTTATATTGAAAAAGTGGTTAAAAGATTTCTTTGCATCATACAAAACCTGTTAGTCTATCTTTGTCTGGAAATATGAAATTATCGATTGACCAATCACCCAAAAATGAAGTTGAACTTAAAAGAATGTTGCATGTGCCATATGCAAATGCTGTTGGATATGTTATGTATGTTATGGTATGTTCAAGGTCTGATATAGCTTATGTAGTAAGTAGCTAAGCAGATTTATGAGCAACTCAGGTGAGTTTCATTGGGAAGCTGTGAAAAATCTAATTAGATACTTGAAAAGTACACAGAACTTAGGACTCATGTTTAAAACTGATAAAATTGGTTTTAAGTTGAAAGGTTATGTTGACTCCGACTTTGCTGGAAATTCTAATAATAGAAAGTCAACCACTGCATATTACTATGTGATAAATAACACATGCATTAGTTGAACATCACAACTTCAAAAATTGGTTGATTTATCCTCAACTGAGGTTGAGTTTACTAAATGAATTAGAACTTATAGAAAGTCGGTGGAGTTATGTTCTAATAATCAAAGTGTCATTTTCTTAAGTAGAAATCCAATTTTTCATGATAGAATTAAACATATAGATGTTAAGTTTTATTTCATTAGAGATATAGTTGAAAAAAAGTGATATAAAATTGGTCAAAATTCCCGCTAAAATAAATCCCACCGATGCAAGTACAAAGGTAATACCTCTTAGTAAATTCATTGATTCTTCAAAATTGTTGAATCTTGAAGTTTACTAACACTTTCTTTTTAAACAAGTAATAAGAGCAAGTGAAGATAGTTTTTTGGTTAGAATCCACTTAGACATGGCCTCAAAATTTCAGCAAGGTGGAGATTATAAAGATTGAGTGCTGCAATTCTTAAGCCCATGTCTGCCATTTGATCCAGTTAACTCATGTCAACAACTCAGCCCAATGTTCAATCCAATATGCTGAAGATTCCAGCAACGTGTTTTATAAACACGTCTTTACTTATTTTAGGCGTTTTGTTTTGGATCATTGACACTTGGCAAATGGACAACCGTTGGATCATCACTATTTGATTCTCTCTTATAAATTAGAATCGTTGATTGCTAGAAGGCATACAAATGGTTTTCTTTAACCCTAGCGCGCGTTCTCTCTCTCTCTCTCTCTCTCTCTCTCTATTGCGATATTCTCCTGAGTGTATATTCTATAATTTCTAAGTAAAATCATATTAGTGTTAAAGAGAGTAATAATATATATCTCTCGGTAAGATTTCTCTGTAATTTTTAGAGTTATTTTGTGTTCAAGAGACATAATACTTTTTGTTCTTCTGTAATCGATTTCTTGCCTGTTTTGGGACTATACTAGTGGATTTAAACAAAATCCTAACGAATGCTCAATGGGGATTAGGCGTTAGAAGCGGTCGCTGAACCTCTGGAGCCTTGGGCCGAAAAATCCTTCGTCTTCTTACTTTTCTTGCAATTTACTTTGCGCAATTTTCGTTTAATCGGCCGAGTCACAAAATAATCATTTAATCTGGGACCAAAAAATTGTATAAAATAAAAAAAGAGTACTGCAAAATCCTTGGAAGCATATAATTTGTGCTAGAGGCGAGCCAAACCTCACATGTCAATACATTCAGAGTCGATAGGGTCAATGTAACCCAATTTATCAGTTGAAATGCAAAAAATTATATCAACCATTGTAACGACAGTAACGAAAATGAATCATTCCTAATCTCCACAGGAGAAAACAAAATGCGAAAAAGAATATGCAAAACCAAGCAATTGCATGAAGAATCTCATATTGTAACTATTATTTCCGGAGTTAACTATGTTTTATCTGCGTTCGTCCAAGCTTCTGAGAAGCACAGTTTGTATGCTTCTTGTTGATTTGACTCATGGAAGCACGGCTCTGAGTTCTTTCCTATCCGCTCCAAAAGCCTGTGAAATCAAATAAGAATTTATAGTTCTTCAGTTCAGCAGCTTTTGTCAAATTTAAATTATAAGCATTACATATTTTTGATAATATCAAATCTCTATACTGCAACGAATCACTATTAGCGCGTCAACTTTACCCCCTACCACCAGATTATCCTCAAATGTAAGCAGCTTCAGTATCAACAAAGAAATTTAAACCAGTATAAAAGACAATGCCAAAATTAAATTTCGACTGAAAACACGAGGGGTTCTATATTTTTTGTTGCATATTCGTACACATGCATATAGATATATAGATCGATCAAAAGGGAGCAAGGCTAGCCCAGCCCTGCCCTGCCCCAGAAGGTCAGTGAATTTAACTTAATCCTAGAGCACAAGTCAGAGACCCAAAAAAAAAAAAAAAAAAAGAGAGAGAGAGAGAGAACAAATATAATGCAAAATGGAAAGGTTAAAATGTGCACCTAAATTCATTCCTTGTTTCTTGATGCAAAACAAACAAATACAGAATTAAAGTGCACTATTTATGCCACCATGCAATAATCGAAAACTCGCAAGATTCTTATGATTACTTCTCACTCCGATGAAATTCCCTTCACATGCATCCCCAACGACATCCATGTACTTAGTTTTGACTCCTTTGTAACTTCTAAGACTCACTAGGCCACTATAAAACATTTTGTATTCTAAGACTATATTGCTTCATTAGTCTTCTTAACAAATAAATAGTTTTAGAAGACCAAATTAATTCTCTCAAATTAATCTAGAAGTATAAACCGCGGCTTGATTTCGTTTTGTAACTTCTAACATATATCCAAGGCTGGTTATGGTTCGATTCGGTTCAGTTCTAAACACAACGAAATCGAACCAAAATTTTCGGGTGTTTTGTAGACATAACCGTTGGGCCTAAATTTAATTATAGAATTGTACCGATTCGATTCCATTTGGTTCAATTCAGTTCGATTCCATTTGGTTCCATACCATAATTAAATCTTTTAACATCTGCAACAACATTACAGTAGTCCAACTAATGACACATTCAATCTTAGCTCTTACAACAACACTACATTAACTCTTATAAAATAATGTAGTCCAATTTAAAAATACACAAATAACAATAGACATCTTGAACATTAGTTATAAATTATAATGTTTATACATTGAAGCGTGAAAAATTATTAGAAAGGAATATATCTGTTAAGAGAGGAAAACACACAAATGCATGAGCTCACAATAAATATCTTGAACACTTGTTATAAATAACAATGCTTACACAATGAAGAGTGAGATATTATTAGCAAGCAATGAGATGAAGCATAACTTAATCAAAGTGGATGAAATTAAATGAATAGGGGAGAAAAGGGTAAAATGAAGAGAGGCGCAGCCGCCAACTTCGATAATTGAGAAACGACAGAATGATTAAGAAAAACTTAAGTCACCCAATTTTGATTCTTTGAAATTTGAATTACAAAAGTTGGGCTTAGGCTGAAAATATGAAAATGATATTTTGGGCTCAATTAATTAGTTGGCAAACATGGTATAAAAAGGCGGTACTGAATCCCACCTTGAGGCCCGCCTCACCGTGAGGCGCATGTAGTACACCTCGAGGCGGCATTTTTGAGGCTAAAAATATGAGGTTTACACCTCTAAATCTGAGGCACACGCCTCAAGGTGAGCGCGTCATGGAGCATGAGGCGTGCGCTTCATTTAAAATTTGATTTTTCAATTATATGAAAAGAAATAGAAAGGACAATTCTTAAAAAGAAAAGAGCCCATTTAAAAAGGCATTTTTGGCTTAAACAAAACAATAAAATGATGTCACATTGCAATTGGTGGATGATATGATTTTGTAGAAATTGAGAGTAGCAAAGAGGAAGATGATGGGGAAATTAAATTTGATGATAATTCCATTAACGATACTAGTAATAGTGATGATGGTGCAGACTATTAGTTTTTTTTTTAATTTAAGCTGCTTTTTTTTTCCATTGCAAATGGAGTGATTTTTAACTTTTGTAATTTTTTTTTTTTTTACTAAACATCTTTTTTTAGGTGACGTATATCTCAATATGCTAATGGCTATATATCCTATTTACTATGCTCCAACTTTGATTTTTATGTATTTTTGTATTATTTTATAATTCTCAGATTTTTTTTTTGTTTTTTGTGAGGCTTACGCCTCAATCCGCCTCGAGGCTTACGCATCGCTTCATGAAGAAAAATCGCCTCAGTACTTAGTTTCGCCTTTTCAAACTTTGTTGGCAAATGAATCAGGAAAACAATATTTTTGGGCTCAATTAATTAGTCAACAGACTTATTTAAAAAAACTAAAATAACTTGGCTTCTTTAATATAAAAAAAATTAAAAATAGGAAAAATCGATTCTTATTTGGTTCTTTGGCTCTTGGTTTAGAACCGAAAATCGAACCAAATCCGTCCGTTCTCAATTCTGATACCCATTTCACATATTTAACTTAAGAAGAACCGAACACACGGTTCGGGTCTAGTTCGGTCGGAAGTGTTGTCATGCCCTATATATCTCCATTATTCATTGAATGGCACTAGCATACCCTTATTCGAGTCATTTGGCATCATTTTGGTTGAAATGGTTTCTTCCTCAAATACCTTTGTCAAGCAAGAAACAATTTCTCCAAGATATTCCACAACCAATAGGCCCATGTGAATCCAAAGACTTACCACGTTCCATCTTTTGATTCATTTAATTACACGCCTTCAGGACACTTAAACCAATCAAAACCTATGGAGAGACTATGGACTTGGCCATAGGCCTAATTGTTAATTTCTTTTAATTTCTTCATATACACAGAAATAACTCAGTACAACTTACGATTCAATGTTTTCAAACATGATTTGCACGAGATTTGGGAAAAAAAATAATTAAATACGTTGAAACGTACAATCTAAAACTTACTACTGCAAAGGACTCCTTTCAAATTATTATCAATTAGTAGAGAATATAAATGAATACCAAGGTCTGCTTGTCCCATTACTTTAATTCCACCTCATTCCTACACTGCATTCTAACAGGGAAAACAACAAAGCCTATGGACATTTTAGCATAATCCTTGATGATCTGTCGATACAGTCAGACATGACATGTAGGATAAAGAGCGCACACACACAACTCCAGAAATAGGAAAAGAGATTACATAAATTTATCTCATGCTAAATGGTAAACTAATTACACAGTAACCAAGAAGCATATTCAGTCACCTCAAACAGTCAAACGTTAGAAAGAAATAAAAAGACAAATGCAGAGCATCTTAAAATAAAATATATAATAAAAAAAACGCATACCTCAACTCCAAAGCCTTTCACATACACATTAGTAAAGAGCTCAGAAGGATCTGGCATGGGGCACTCCTGGAAAGCCAAACAAGATATTAATAATACTAAAACAAACTTCCAAAGGTATTCTTCGAGATTCTCTAAAACCAAACAAAAAACAACGCAAAACTTCTCACCTTAGCTTGTGCAATGGCTTCATCTACTTCTTTTCTCAATTCTTTCTCAATATCCTGTCAGAAAAAGTAAGAACAGCCAAAAATCTCTTAATAATATTGATTTGTTATGAGGAAAGCTCACATCGCACTTTTCAGTTCATTTACAATAACTTGAATCAAGAATATTCTAAAAGAAACCAATTGGGAAATTAGGAAAACATATTTCCACATTACCTTCAGCTCCTTTTCAGTGGCTAGATCATGAGAGAGAACAAGCTTCCTGATTCTTTCAATTGGATCACGCTCCTGGACACAGAAGCAGATACTAATTAACGCTTCGTACCAAAAGCTCAAGACATATTTAATTCCAATTTACACCCCCACAAGAGAGAACATTGATAATTAATCCACCTGTCTCACGCCACTGATCTCATCACGTGTGCGGTATGTGCTGCCAGGATCAGACATGGAGTGCCCATGATACCTATAAGTGTCCATTTCAAGGATCTAAAAAGAATCAAGGAAAAACATTAATGTGTTACATGACGTAAATAGAAAAAGAAAAACATACATCTTATCAGTAAATATTTAAGATACAACTGAGTAGCACATGCCATGCCAAGTTGGACTAAGGGAGGACACTCAACAAACAGAAAATATAAGCTTCCAGCAATATATGTACATACATTACATTGGCAATTTGAAGGCTGATAATAAATATGATTAAGATTAAGTTGTAAAGTGTAAAACAGAAAGAAGACAATTAAAGGTGAAGCTCAAGTATGATTTTATCTGTGTCAGTAGACGATTATCATGAATTGCTTTCTATATGTATAAAAGCCGGCCACTACATTCTTAATAAGAAACACTAAACTGGTGTTCTTAAAATATGACACGATATATGAATTACCCAAATTAGAGAACATTATCTTCATTTATCATTTTAATGAAATAGTTTTTTTTTTTTTTTTTTTTTTTGATAGGTAATTTTAATGAAATAGTTATATGTTAACAACACCTGTATTTAAACACTGATGATCTGGAAAACTCAAAATATGCAACTTGCAAGAAATTTTGCAGTATATAAAAAATCATTAAAGGATAAATCAATCACAAAATCAATATAAATGGTTATCTATGTTTATTAGAATAAGATTTATTGCTTCACTGCCAAGGCAGCAGTCCAGGTACACAGGAAGCATACAATCAATCAAATATATGATATATCAATAAAAATAACTTGTCCATAAATATATCGAATTTACAAAAATATATTCAAATAAGAGAAGTCTAGGAAACTATGTCCCTTATTCTTATTTAAAAGGTAAATAAGAGAAAATGATTTCCCTATGCCTTGTAGCATCACGACCAAATCCTTCCAAACTAAATCCTGGCTTTCCCTGTGAAAAGATTTCCTCACCATCGACAATAAACTAATGAAAATGAAGACTGGTATCTAGTAAAATACAAAGAGTAATGCAACAACAAACTAACCCAGGTTCAGTTTCTTAATATATTCGGTGTCATCTAGATAGTCTGGTACTGTGAAAGAAGAAAATAATATTGCGTGAAACTTGAGTTATATATTCCTCATCATGAAAATCTTGTTTTCTTCAAATCTTGGAATTAAATAAGAGCAAAAGTTATTTATCATCAAGCATCTTCCACAAAATCCTTCCAGTTCTGCAAGTAAACATACTATTTGATAGAAAGGTTGATGTCAATGGGTCCATGTGAGATAGCCATAGCATCGACAAGGGATCACAGAGAAAAGAATTATCTTGATATCAATATGCCAATACAAAGCTCAGTATGCACTCACAATCGGTCCATTCTTCAAAGCATGCTCCTTGGCAAACTTACATGCTTGTTTGACGGCAAAGGCATCCATACCATCTACCTGTTTTAAGACATGATTGTGCAATGAAAGGCAACCATAGAATAGATAACAAACAACATAGGGAATAAACAATTCTTTCACTAGACAAGAAATTGTTCAAAATCTCCAAAATTTAATATGGGGAAGTGGAGTTCAAAAGCTTTAAAATCAAGTTAAATGGCCTGCAAAATGCTATCGCGATGTTGTTGGTAAAAAGTTCTGTACAAAGCGAGAGACATTTTCTTTCAGACTTCAGTTCAGGAGAATAGAGACCACCTAACTAGGAAAGCCGCATAAAGCCCCGGTTTGGTACACATTAAAATTTTCATTCTCATTCTTCTACTCATTTTCAATCACACATTTTTCAATAAAATAATATTTTCCATCACATCAATAATTTTTCCTTCTTTTTCAACCACACATTCTCCTTCAATCTACTATTGCAGAATACATTTTTCCAAAATAATGTGGCTCAAACACACCCAAAATATGAAATTGAAAACAGATTAATCAAAATTTCTACCAAATTCTCTCCCCTATAGAATTCTATACCTTCCCATTCTAGTAGAGAAAATATATCCCTTATTATATCAGATAATATGAAGGACAATTAACATCAACGTCAAGCAACAAACTTGCCTTCAAACCAGGAACATAATCCCCTCTTTTGTAATAAGCTGGACTCTTTGCAGCCCTCCATTCTGCTGTACCCATCCCATCTGCAGCAACAATCCAATTGATAGAATCAAATATCCTACTATTAACTATATACACCCTACTCATACTCAGATATCTCCATAAAATAACTCATAAACTGATAAAAAATGGCATATAGTACATCATACACAACTGCATTAGAATGGATGTGTAATTACTCAGGGAAACTGTTAATTTGCATAAATAACAATTGCACATCCCAATTCATACTAACTGCATTCATTACCCCAAACTTTTAAGTCAGGTACATGCTTGCAGCAAAATTACAAAACATTGGCGCTAAACCGTCAAATATAAATCTGAAAAAAATCAAATCACAAACTATACACAAACATCCTAGTCATTATGTAACTGATAAAACAATATTAAAAATTGAATCTTTTAGAAAAGAAATATTGGAACTCACAGCCTTGTTCGGTTGTTCCATGAGAACAGACATATTCATGAAAACTAATTTCGCATAGAATCGCAACCTATAATTACAGACGCCCACCAATAGTCTAGCTCTATAGCCATTACATTACTTACAGTGATTATTCTCGCAGACCAAAATAGCGGGCAGATCCCACAGAGCAGCCATATTCAAGGCCTCGAACAACTGCCCCTGATTTGCTGCACCATCACCGTACATGGCAAATGTCACATTCTCATCTTTGCTGTATTTCTGTGCAAAAGCCAATCCACACCCCAATGGAATTTGAGCCCCCACGATCCCATGCCCTCCATAAAAACCACTATCCTTTTTGTAAAAATGCATCGAGCCTCCTTTCCCTTTAGAACACCCGTCCTTTCTCCCCATAAGCTCTGCAAAGCATTCAAGGAGTGTTCCACCGCGACCTAGGAAGATACAATGGTCACGATATGCTGTGATTATGCAGTCTTTCTTAGTAATCGCAGCCTCCATACCCACTGACACTGCTTCCTGACCATCGTAAAGGTGACAGAATCCCCTAATCAATTTCGCCTTATATAAAGAGTCGGCGGCGATTTCCATTCGACGCATAAGGGCCATGTCGCGAAAAAAGTTCATGAGCTCCTGAGGGGTGGTCTCGACGGAGCGAGATGGCGGATCGATCTTGTGGCCGGTAAAGGGAAGAGATGTCTCAACGGTGATTGGGGTGGTAGAGGTGGTGGTGAGGAGGCGCGCGGAAGAAAGTGCGGCGGAGAAGGGTTTCAAGAGATCGGTGGTCCGGCGAGTCAACTGAGCCATTTTGGCCGTGGGATGAAGGCTGACTTCTAGGTTAAATGTAGGGGATTTTAGTTTAGTTTTGTAAATGAATCTGTGCCTAACTGTTCGAGGAGTGAAGGCACTGAAGGGGGGGAATGGAGGTTTGGTGAGGGAGGAGAAATGGAAAAGAACACAATTTTGGAAACTATCTTTAAAAAATGAGGAAAAATGGAAAAAGTCTGCGGCTGGGTGCGGATAATAATAATAATAATAATAATAAAATGGCAATGATAAGTTAATGGATTATATTCACCCTATAATTTTTACTTCTCGCACCAAAATTTAATTGCAATAAATATTTTTAATCTTTGTTCATTATAACATTTAGAGTCCGTTTGATTGCAAATGTAGAAAATGGGTGGAAAGAAAATATTTTACTAAGAATTCAATTGCCTAGAATTTGTTTTGTTGGGAATTGTAATTAATTGTGTTTGATTAGTATAATTTTCTACCTGAAAAATGTTGAAAGTTTGGTGTCCGTTTGACTTCGTTTTTTATAAAAATTATCCATTAAAATGATAATTTTTCTACCAATACGTCTAAAATTTGTTCTAATTACCAAAAAGTAAAAAAAAATTAAACAATTAGAAAAAATTATCATATTCGTTTGACTTTGTTTTACATAGAAATTGTCAACAAAAATGAAAATTCTTTTTACAATAGTTGATGGAATTGGTTGCCATTGCTAAAAAAAAAAGGTGGAAAATGTTTTCCCACCTAATAGGTGGGAAAACAAAATCAAGTTTTTGTGCATTAAATAATTGTACCTAGAAAAAGGTGGAAAACATTTTACCAGGAAAAGAAACGCTATCAAACACCCTTAATTGACAAAAGTTAGATTCATTTTCCACATTTTTTCCTACCTATCAAACGGACCCTTATCTCCATAATATTTTTCATGTTATTCTTACTTTCATACTTTCAAACTTTTCATGAGTTATTACATTTTGTATTTGATAACAATTTTATATTCAAAAGTACATTGAAATGTCGTAAAATAACTTATTTTTCATCACGTTTTTAAAAAATAAAAAAGTGGAAAAAAAATTCCCTAATTTCAAAGCATGAAAATAAAATATTTTGATATAGGTCATGATCAAGAACGAAACCTACTAATACATGGAAGGCGACGAAAAAAATTAAGAAAATAAATGGTACAATAAGCAAAAATTAAGGAGTTTAATTCCAATTAAAACGTGGTGTATTAAATAAAAATAGAGGTGTCAATATAACTACCTTCAATTAATAACTTGAAATTACATTCGACGTGACAAGAGTACGTTAATTATGTTCTCTCGAACATTCACAATAAGATCACTGGTCTCCATATTCCAATTTTCTTCAATAGAATAATTTATATTTTACTTTAATTCTACTCGAATAATTAAGTCCATTCTCATCACCTATGAATGATAAAAATTGATCTGTTGACAGTCAATAAATGAAGTCGGCTTTTATTTCATATATATTTCATGTTTTCGCATTCATATCGAAATGAACGTCAGACTTCAAGTTGTTCGTATTTTTGCATGAAATACCTTCATCAATTACGGATTTTGAAGTAATTTTGCACATTTCCACTTCTTTGTTTTTCATTGTTTTCTCCTTTGTCTCGGTGCGATTCAACTCATATGTCATCAATTTTTCATAGAACTCTTCCAATGAATATGTGTTGATATATTTAGTGTTTCCAACAACATTCTCAATGAGTTTCAATTCTCCAAGAGAGACATAAGCATTTTGCTCACGAGTTCACCATTAGTAAAATTTCTATCAAATCATTTAAGATTACTAATAATATCGATAAAACGAGTGATCATATCAACAATCGGTTCACTTTGCTTCACGAAGAAATTCTCAAAAATTTTAACTTCAAGATTTATCTTAATTTCTTTCATTTTGCTAGTACCAGCATGAGTGACTTTTAATGCATGCAAATTATCATATCGCAATCACATGTAGTGATACGATTAAATTCATTTTTATCTAAAGCAAAATAAAGTAGATTTTTGGCTCTAACATTTAAAGATATTAAAAATTATTTGATGTGATACCATCCTCTTTAATAAATTTTTTAGTCACATACAAATCAAATTCAATAACTTTCCAAACATTATAATTTATAGATTGAACATAAATCATCATTCTATCTTTTCAATAATTATAATGCATGTAATTAAAAAAAAGAAAGACAATTTGTAGAATGCCCTCAATGTTTTGAAAATTGTAGTTAGTTATTACTCAAGATTGTGAAATCTTTAAAAATGAGCACCTTGCTCTAATATCAATAGAAAGCCCAAGAATAACTAACCAAGAAGGAGGTGAAATTGTTTTTAAAACTTTTTTGAAGAATTAATCTAAATTCAAGCGCGTAAAGACTGAACAAATTAATTTAAATAATAAGCGCAAATATGAAAACGATAAGTAAAAGGAAAGAGATGATGCAAACAATATAATTGTGAAGATTTGACCCAAAGCAGTGGTTTACGTCCTCCATTGCCATGTTTTCTGGCGCGAGTAATGCATTTTCATTATATTGATTGACTTATGGTGCAATTCAATCTTTTACAACGCTTTTGATAACTTACAAATAAGGAGTACTGATCATTATACAATATAGAGTTTCACGAGACCTCAATATAACACACCCTACTGTGCTTTACATGATCTCAATATGACTCACACTCTTGAGCTTTATGGGTGATATGATCCAGGATATGCCCTGGGTGATCGAGAGTGCAATGTTCATTGAGAAGTAGTTAAGGGCGCGTTCGAGACTATTTGGGGTCAATAATGTTGCATGAATTGATAGTTCAAAAACGGAGTAAAAATTTCCTTTTTGCGAATAATTTTATTTTGACTATGATTTCTCAGTTTTGGAAAGTTTTCATATTTTTGGATTCTTAATTACGTTCTTACTATAATTTTAGGGTTTTAGCATAAATATGTTATTTTCTTTTATTGTATGAAGGACACTCTTGACATGAATATGAAATTGAAAATTTATCTCTAATGATTCTTGAAGGAACTACCGAACTTATCAATATTGTTATATCGTGGCGTTCAACCCTTAGAACTTATCAAATGATTATGCACCTTTTGTGGTGTTCGCAAATCGATGTTCGTTAGTTTTGTAATCAAGAGGTCATTCAAACTTCGTTTTTGTTTGGTTGCTTGGCTCAATAATTTGCGGATTGAGATTCCACCGTCTACAACCTGAATTTGGACTTTTCCGACGTTTTCAAATTAATTCCGCAATTTCCACACGTATCACGTTCTCGGGTTTGCGTCATTTGGTATCAAAGCTGGGGCTCCAGATTCAGGTTCTATCGTTTCTTTTGTTTTGAGTATTTTATTTTTGTTCTTTGTGCCCATCGTAAATTTTAAGTCTTTGATCCAAAAAAATTGTTCACAAGGTACTGTTCACGTCGTTAGTGTTCATTTTTTTACTTGATTTATTTGGGAAGTTGAAACTATCCTATTATCTATCCAAAATCTAAAATCTATTTATGTTCATTCCAATCCAAAAACTCAAGAACCACTTTCTTGAATTAAAAGAATTTACATCAAAATTTCATCCAATCCAGTTTTTTCTTGAGTCATTTTGATTACACCTACGTAAAAGGATGGATGGTGATTAGGGGCACATTTTTCAAACTCAGTGTTTGGTATGCAGTATGGCTATTGATAAGGAGTACATTCAAACTTGATTAGTATCACGATGATTGAAAATTGGGGTTACCTTTACAAGAACACCCTAAACCTTACAGGATGACTTTGTTGAAGGAGTGTGTGAAGGTAGATGTGACCAAGTATGTTCTAGTAAATTTCACCCTTGGAAGATATAGTGATGAGGTTTGGTGTGATGTAGTGCCATTGAAATCTTTTCATATCTTGTTTGGGAAACTTTGGAGGCATGAGAGAAAGACTATTTATGATAAGGGGAGAAACATGTATATGTGTTCTTTAGGATAGGAAAAAAATCACTATGGCTAGTTTGACGTTGGAACAGTCCCTTGTAGACCAATGGAAGGTTAGAGGTGAGGCATAAAAGAAAAAGCAAGAGAAGGAAATGACCACACTGGGTTTGAATTGCGAGAGGAGTCTAGAGATAGGGAAGTTGAGATGGAGGAAGGTGATTCGAAAAATGCAGTTGATATATTGGGGAGGGAACAAACAAAAGATGAAGAAGAGTCACAAGAGGGAGAGAGAAAATAAAAGTTAGAAGTGAGCTTGTAAGAAAATGAAAGTGAAGTTGAGAGGGTTTCAGTGAGAACTAACAATTCACTCTCTAGTTTGACTATTTCTATCTTATAGGTTTATGAACATATTGGCGTCCATGAAAGCGAGTCTATTGGGATACCACATAATCCAGGCATTAAGCATCGACTTGTGGATGAAGTTAACATGCCCTACCTCAACTTGGGTATCTTTCTAATACCGGAGGTTGATTTTTGATTCCCGAGGTGACGAAGGAGTTTCAAAGGCATTGGAAGGAACTTATATGCAGTGGGTTGAATTATCAAGGTATAGTGATGGGAGAGATGAGTCCAATTACAGTGTCATTGTTACAAAACACCTAGGTCGGGTAAGACCTGCAGGAAGCACTATGACATGCCAACAAAGGTTATTTTTGGAGCATCACACACTTGCAAAAGGAAGCTGTTGGGACGAGCACACTTTGATCTAAGTGCTGGTCATTTGGTGTTCTTACGAAAGAGGTGGGTCCGAATTCAGAAGAGGTCCAACTGCATCCTAAGGGAGATGGATCATTTCATGATCTTGTCATGATCAGGAATAAAGGTTACAACTTGGGTTTGGATTTGAGGACAAATCCTTTTGAAGAGGGAGAGTCTGATATGATCCAGAATAGACCTTAGGTGATCGAGAGTGCAATGTTCATTGAGAAGTGGTTAAGGACGCGTTTAAGGCTATTTGGGGTTAATAATGTTGCACGAATTGATAGTAAAAAAGGAGTAAAAATTTCCTTTTCGCGAATAATCTTACAACGACTAGGATTTCTCAGTTTTGGAAAGTTTTCATATTTTTGGATTCTTAATTACATTTTTACTATAATTTTAGGATTTTAGTATAAATAGGTTATCTTCTTTCATTGTATGGAGGACATTTTGATATGAAACTATCGAACTTATCAAATATTGTTATATTTGTGGCGTTCAACTTTAGAACTTATCAAATGATTAGACACCATTTTGTGGCGTTCGTAAATCGAGGTTCGTTGGTTTTGTAATCCAAAAGTCGTTCAAACTTCGTTTTTGTTTGGTTGTTTGGTTCAATAATTTGCGGGTTGAGATTCTACCGTCTACAACCTGAATTTGAGCTTTCCCAACATTTTCAAATTAATTTCACGATTTTCACGCGTATCCCGTTCCCGATTTCGCATCAACGGGACTTCAATATGATCCACAACTATAACAAAATAATTTAATGAAACTCCTCTATTGATAAATGATACAAATGAATTAAGTACTAAAAGAGACTAATACTTCAATAAATAACAACAAATGATAGCTCAAATCTTAGATGAAAATTTTGATGAATACGATAATTAAAAATTAGATTCAACCCCCGTTTGGTGCACATTTTTGTAGCCAAGAATGCATTTTTTTTTTTGTAATGGGGAATAAGTGGTTAAAAAATAAGGAAAATTTATTGATGCGATGTAAAATATTATTTTATTGAATAATGTGTAGTTGAAAATGAGTAGAAAAATGATAATGAAAAAAATAATATGGTTCAAACAAGGGCTCAATCAATAAAAAAAATTTCCATGAGAAGATGAAAAAGAATTAAATGTAATTTAAATTCAAAATTCTTCTCAAATATTTCTTTTTTTAATGAGTGATAGCAATAAATTAAGTTTTAAGAGAGAGATGAGACACTTTAACTAATATGATAATAAAAAACTTGATTCAATAAATCATAGCTTTCAAAGAAGTGAAAGAAAATAGATGCAATGTAAATTCAAAACCTTTCTTCAAAATATATTTTATAAATGATAAAAAAAAAAGTTAAGAACAAAAAGAGAGATGAAATTGTTTGATGAATATGATGAAAAGAGTTTGGATCAATCAAATATTATAATATGAATAAATAAATGAAATTAATGTAACATATGCTTAAAAGAATTCTCTCAAAATATATCCCACTCCACACTCTTGAAACACTTGTGAAGAATGGAAAGAATGTGGGTATTTATAGAGTTCAAAATGTAAAATACTCTATTGAATCGGACAACGAACCGAATGTCCGCCTTTGGATTCGGACGACCAAAATAGTCGTTATACATATGAAATCTAACGGTAAAAAATTCAATCATTGAATCAATCGGACAAACCGGACATCTGCCTTTCATGAATTTATTGTGAAAGATTTTGCAAAACTTGTTATGATTTTGGACGAACAATCGGATGTCCACACTCTCAGACCGAACGTTCGACTGTTTCGACTAAATTTTTCATTTTTGGCCCCATTTGATCCGATTTGAATATTTTAACAAATTTAGACTTTTGAAAAGGTATTTTTACCTAGTTTTTAAGGTAAATGATATTTTAAAAATCTGATCTAAGTTCAAATATTATTTTGAAAATTAATTTTACTTTTAATCAAAATATTTTATGCAAGTGATAATCAAAATAACTTTTAGTGCATAAAGTAATTTTTGAGTTTTTATCATTCATTGTTCAAGATTTTGTATTAGAAACTTTGCATTTGAATTAAGGAATCTAGTCTTTGATCTTGTTTCGAAATTTGGTTCTTAGACTCTCGTCATGATCTTTCATTGACATTTTGACTTTTAAACTCTTACTCTTGATCTTTTTTTGACGTTTGTCTTCTAAGATCTTTTGACGATGATAGATCAATTTATCATTGGATGTTTTGAAGACTATAATTATTTTAAATTCAATTGTTAGTAAACAAAATTAATTTGTTTGTTATAATCAAAGCTTTAAAACTTTAATCAACCATAGATCGACAATGTGTTGTGTTGGTAAATAGTAGCAGCCCATGATTGACAACCTTTCTTTTAAAATTCTTTTTTCTATGTACTCATGTTTTACCACACATTTACACAACAAAACATTCTGCACGTTAGCTTAAAATTTTTTCATACTTTTTAATTACACATTTTTCTAAAAATTACTATTCAAAACTCTATTTTTTCAAAAGTATGATTGTCAAACAGTGACATAATTTCTTGACTTCACAAAGAAAAACGGATGCTTGTGCCTCGACTGTGCGTCACCAAACGTCCAAAGGCTGCTGCTCTTCCATTTTTATTGTGCTACTCATTTATGTTCACACAGTGCATAAATAAAATGGAATGATGGTTTGGTACGTCCTATAATTTCCATATAAATGTCGTGCAATGAAATTTAGAGGACTTGAAGATTGATCGAAATAAATCTCGTGTCAAAAATCAAAGGCATTTTGACGGGGATAAAGTTAGAGATTGACATTTTTTTGAATAAGTTCGGTGACTTAAGAAACATAGGTAATCACCTACTTCAATACTATAAATATACGCGTGTTAAGATATGCACATGTGGGCCATGTGTTACCAATATTTATGAATGCGTATTTCGTGAAATGCAACTTTATTAGTGGAGGTCTTTGTTGAGATGATGACACGTGGATTTGTTGTGATCATTGGATGAAGGTTCCTATAGTGTTTGATTGGCTTAACCCTTCGTCTGGTCATTTGGAAGAATCAACTGATTTTGGCTTTTGAAAGACTTTAATCTCTGATTCTCTCATTCTTCTCTCTCACAATTTGGTGTTCTATGATCTTTGTCATACAAAAAGTGTATAGTAATGGCTGGTTCATGTTCTTGATGAACACTAACTTTATGATTTGTTGAACTGTAGAAAGTATAAGCCCCTGCAGCTTAATCTCTGTCATTATTGTACTTTAATTATCGTTTTGACATGATTCTAGTGCTACGATCATTATCTACTTTTATGGATATTCAACAGATGATTAGATGTTAAAAGTAGTCATTGAACCTCTAGAGTTTCGACAAAAAAGTCTCCAATTTGAAAAGTTGAGGCTAAATATCGATAAAAATAAAGATCGGTGACTGTTTTGTGTACTCTCTTGGTGAGATTTTTTCTACATGGTATGTTTTTATATTTGGTAGGGTTTATTGCAAATAATTTAGGTTATTTGTTGTTTCTCTTGAATTTTCATTCAAAAATACTTCTTGGAGACTAATTCTTGACCTGCTGACATAAATCTTGCTAATAAATCTGAATTAGAAGAGATTGCATGGATCACTATTTTCTTGTATTTGTTTGAAAATATTTTAAGAACTATTAGTGATACTAAATCTGTAACTGTGTTATGAAATAAACTTCAAAACAATTATTTTCTTTTAAAATGGATCTCTATGTTGATTTCGATGAAAACTTGAATATATTTACAAGAACCTTGCTATATTTACAGACCTTTTTTTTTTTCACAGACACTTTACATATACACACATGGGAGGGGCGGAAAAAAATTCAAACAATTTTTTAATCAGTGGGGTCGGCTCAGGACCCACCTCATTGTGAGGGTCGGTAACACATCTGTGAACCGACCCTCTGTAAGAGAATAATTCTATTTACAAATCTCGGTGGGACCTTGCCAATTGCGATGAAAAACTTTCAAACGATTAGTTGATAGTGTGTGTGTGTTAAACTCTGTAAGTGGTAGACACAGACTTGAAAAATGCTCTAAAATATGTTAGAGACGAGGTAGTTACTAAAATTATAACAAATATTCTAAGAAACAGGAACCTAGAGTCCAGAGAAAATTTAAGTAGGGAAAACTTGATGGCTAAAGGAAAAAATTCTGGTAAATCAAACTATCATTTTTTAAGAGAGAAAATAATTAAGAAGAAATATGAAGATAAGTCCAAGAATAAAGCAAATAGAAAGAAATACTATTTTCGTGAAAATTTGGGAAATTTCATCCATAATTGCTACAAGATTCAAAATGGATTAAAAGACAATAATAATATGGAATGTAATGCAGTTTTAGATTACAATGAGGAGGAAACTGAAAACGAAATTATACTTGTAAATATAGTATCTGAATCAAAATTGGATAAGTTGTTCTTTCATACATGCCTATATAAAAACTGGTTTACTAACTTTTATAAACCCATTGGGAGGGCAAGTGATAATGGGGAAATTACATGACCTCAAAGTTAATGGAGTATGAACTATAAAGATTTTACTAAAAAATGACGATATTCTACTACTTGATAAATCTAGATTTGCACCTAAACTTGAGAGGAATCTTATATAACTGGGAGTGCTAGATGATATAGAGCCCTTGTTTAGTACGAATTAAAATCAGATTTTAATCTAAGTCAAAGTCAAATAATCAATATTAACCACATTTTTTCTGGGTCCTACAGCTTTTCAACTACACATTTCAAAAAAATTCTATCACAATCTACTAAAAATCTATATTTAATCCCCACCAAACACGAGTTTGACAAAAAAAATTGGTCAGAGACAATAAAATCTTTAGGGATTGTGACTTTGTCGCAAACACTTCAAAGATACATGATTTATATTTTCTTGAAGCAAAATCAATCTTGAGCTTAATTGCATCAATTTTAAATGACAAACTTACTTCTACAAAAATGTGGCATAATAGATTAGGTCATACAAGGAGAAAAGAATTAAAATCTCTACAAATTCAATGTGTTTTTGCTAAACAAAATCTCGATGATGTTATTTCTTGTGAACAAAGTTTCCTTTCCTGTATGAAACTCATGAATCTAAACATTTGCATCAATATTTGAATGCTTATTTGTGGGACCTACATAAGTTACCACTCAAATCTGTTTTTAAATATTATTTATTACCCACATGGGCCACATCTGTATCGTTTGTAACTGTAAATATATTTGACTTAAAAAAGAAATAAGCCGTTTAAGCAAGTTAAATGAACAAATTATTTAACCTAAAATTAGAGTTGGACGTGGTTCGACTTGGTTCAGTTCTAAAAATAATCGAATCGAATTAGAATTTTCGGGTATTTAGTAAGTGAAATCGTCGGATCTAAATTTAATTATAGAACTGAACTCGTTCGATTCCATATCACAATTAAATTTTTTAAAATTTACAATAACACTACATTAATTCAAATAATGACATTTCCATTCTTAGCTTTTACAACAACGTTGTATTAACTCTTATAAAAATAACCGTCCAATTTAAAAATATATAAATAACAAGTTATCTAATAAGATCAATTCACCAATTTATACAAATTAATTTGATCAAAGTGGAGGAAATTTCATGAATATGTCATAAAAATGGTAAGATGCAGAGAGGCAACTTCGGTTATTTGAGATACGACACCACGATTGAAAAAAACTTTGGCCACTCAATTTTGATTATTTGAAATTTGAATTACAAAATTGGGTTTGAGCTATTTTTGGCTCAACTAATTAGTTGGCAAATGAAACAAGAAAATGATATTTTTAGACTCAATTAATTAGTTTACAAGTTTATTAAGACAAAAAAAAAAAAAAAAAACTTGACTTATTTAATATGATTTTTTTAAAAAAAAATAGTGAGATTCGATTCTTATTCGATCATAGGTCCAGAATTGAGAACCAAACCAAATCCGTTGGTTCTTGATTTTAATACTAGTTCGGGTATTTATATATAAGAAGAATCGAATTGAATCACTAAGTTCGATTCGAGGCTGTTTTAGTCCGATTTGATTCAAGAGTTTTATCCAACCCTATAAAATTATTTAAAATTCAGAAACTTACGATAGAGCCCGTTTGAGATCATTTTTTTTAAAACAGAGTGCATTTAGAATAGTGATTTGATGGAGAATGTATGATTAAAAAATAAGATTTTTTTAGATTTGTGTATAATATTATTTTATTGAAAAATGCGTGGTTGAAAATAAAAGACAGAAAAATATGTTTTGAAATAAAATAATCATACTACTTGTATAATTTTATTTGTATAATCATTAATGACTGCCTTTGTTGACATATCACATCCATCTATTTTAATCATTGTCAATTTTTTTTCTCCTTAAATCATTGTTCCGAATTTTACCACCTCGAATATGGGGACAAAAAAAAGGCATAATCACTTTATTATTATTGCTACGGAGAAGGCTATTTGAAGAAAATTCCCAAAAAGGCCTGCCGCATTAAGAAGGTCCACATCCGTAAATTTCCAAATGTATCTTCGTGCGGCTAATAATATCTCCTTGTTTTTTTTTTCTTTTAAATAATAATATCTCCTCCAACTCGAACAGGAGAACACACGGCGCCTCCCGCCATGACTACACTCTCTATTATCTCCTGTCTCTCACACCGCACTTTCACCAAATACAACGACAAATCCTCTTCATTTCTTCTAATAAAACCTTTTCTCCAGTTCCAACCCCTCCAATTCCTCCGCTCTACAAATTGCTCTCAATTCAAAACTTCATACAAATTCCCCAAGTCAAATTTTCCAATCGAATCACAATCTCAACTCTCCGAAGAAGAAAATGAAGCCGAAACCGATGTGGATGAGGACGATGACGTGGTGGCAGAAGAGTACGACGTCGTTTCTGGTGAATTAGGTGAAGAGAGTGAAGAGGAAGAAGAAGAGTATGAGGAAGTGGTGGTGGAGAACAATTATGCTAATGAGAATAAGTCGAGATTTGAGGAATTCAAGTGGCAGAGGGTTGAGAGGCTACGAAATGAAGTGCGGGAGTTTGGTGAGGAGATCATTGATGTTGAGGAGCTGTCGTCTATTTACAACTTCAGAGTCGATAAATTTCAGGTTAATTTTAATTTTCAATTTTTTTTGGTGAAATCTGGTCTTAAGATGTGTCTATGCACGATCATTTTACTGTTGTAGAGCAGCTATTATTACAGCATAAGGTACAACTATTTACATATTTCAGGATTGTTCGAGTTTCACTACATGTTTGCGCCAATGCCTGTGTGTCTCTGTAGAGAAGTGCTCGAGGTACATAATATATGTACATAAAGTATTACATAACACTCACATGGGTTGGGCCGCATTTTTGTGGCCCCACCCCATGTGAGGGTTATGTACACGCTGATGTACATATATTATGTACACTTGGCATTTTTCGTCTCTGTATAATGTACTAAGTCGTGAATGCATAGAAATGTAAGCGGAGTGTAAAGACCTGTTGACATTTATTCTTTTGGAAAAGTCAAGTAATCATGATAACTTGGTTGGTCAATGAGAATGTATAACAGGATATCCATTTGATCTGAAACAGTATGGTTTTGGTAGAGCCTAGTACAATTGGCAATGCACAGTGAACACTAGATCCACTGGACCTGTGAGCATACGTAAAGAAGTTCTCATTCTCGTAGATCAAGTACAACACTTGAGCACAATGTGTAAAATGCCAGTGTTCTACTTTTATTTATTAGGATTAGGATGATAGTGCTACAGTTATGTCATCAAAGTTTTTATTGCATGAAGCACAATCATTGACAGGCTCACTTCGTCTTTTAAATATGCATAATACGTATTCATAGTAATCCATTTGCACAAGTGAAATTATGGAGTTTATTTCCTTGCTTGTGTCCAGCGATCAGCAATTCAAGCATTCTTGAGAGGTTCCTCAGTTGTAGTTTCTGCACCAACAAGCAGTGGCAAAACTTTGATTGCTGAAGCTGCTGCAGTTGCCACCGTAGCCCGGGGAAGGAGATTGTTTTACACTACTCCTCTCAAGGCATTGTCGAATCAGAAATTCCGTGACTTCAGGCTTGGAATTTTTTAGTTTTTTGAGTTATTTCTGATAAAAATTTTGTGGACAATAGTTTGATTTTGTGGTCATGTTACTGATTTTTGCGACTTATCTACGATTTCACAGAGAGACATTTGGTGATAGTAATGTTGGGCTTCTTACTGGAGATTCTGCAGTTAACAAAGACGCTCAGGTTTTAATTATGACAACTGAGATTTTGCGCAATATGCTGTATCAGAGGTGCATTTTCATTGTGGCCCTTCTTTTGCATGGTCTTTTTTGGTTGCATTTTCCATTCATTGCATAGTTGACTTATTTTTAAATCAAGAATTGGGTATGAAAGCTCATGCCGCACAACCTTGTTTTTGAATCCAAGGTCTTGTCAATAGCCTATAGCTGATTCCTTGAACTTTGATCTTTTAAATTCTTGCCATTTTTATTCTAATCTCTTGTAAAATATCTCATTTCTATCACATGCCTCCCTCCCCCCCAACCCCCGATTGTTTGATACTTCTTTGCCACCTATATGTTAAGCCTTTACTCAACAACAACAACGACAAAGTCCTATTCCGAATAAATTGGTGTCGTTTAAATGAATCATTTTTCCCATCCCTTCGATAATTGCTACCAATCTTGGGCACCTTATTATGTGTTTTTCCTAAAATAATAAAAACCATATAATAATCTTGTTTCTTTTTTGTTTACTATTCCATTAATAACCGAAGTGGCTTTGAGCGTTGATCTCCCTAGCACAAAACAAAACCTTTTATCTGATGCCTTTGAATAAACCTTAATATGTGCTCAATCACCCTATCCTATAATATAATAGTGTGACTCATGAGCTTAATACCTTTGTAATTTGTACAATCTTCAATACCTTCTATATTGTGTCAGATATGACACTCTTCAATGACAAAGATTTGCCGAACGAATTTCTCGTGCTTCTTCTTCTCTTTTATAGCAATCTTACAAGATATTTTATGATACAATATATATGGAAACTAACTAATATTTACATGGTAAAGACGTAATTAGCTAAATATAAATAATATTCTAATACCCCCTCAAATTGATGTCGGTGAGTCCACAAGCATCAATTTGTAGACTAGGTAATTATGACGGTGGCGGATTAAGGATTTGGTGAAGATATCTGTGGCTTGGTGAGTAGTGGAAACATGGGGAAGAGCTATGATCTTGGAATTATAGGCGTCCCGAATATAATGACAATCCTCTTCAATATGTTTGGTGCGTTCATGGTATACAAGATTGGCTGCAATCTAAATGACACTAGTATTGTCACCATGGAGAGGCGTAGGGTGTGATTGTGAGAAACCAAGTTCTGCAAGGAGACCACGCAACCACACAACCTCAGGACATGCAACAGACATAGCTCGATATTCAGCCTCAGTGGAGGACTTGGAAATACGTTCCTGTTTCTTACATTTCCAAGAAATGAGAACATCACCAAAAAAGACACACCACCCAGTAGTAGATCAACGAGAATCTGGACAACCCGCTCAGTCAGCATCACTATAGGCCGTAAGCTTAAGAGATTGAGGGAAGAAGAGTCCACGATAAGGAGTCCCAATAAGATAGTGAATAATGCGACGAACAGCTACCAAATGAAGATGACGAGGGGCGTCCATAAACTTGCTCACAGTATGAACGACAAAGGAAATATCTGGGCGTGTGATGGTGAGATAAATGAGACTACCCACCAACTTCTGATAAAGAGTCAGATCATGAAGAATATTGCCTTCATCTTTTCGATATTTAACATTAAGTTCCAAAGGTGTATCAACCGAGGAGGCTTCAGAGAGATCGCCCAACCGAATCAAGTCTTGAATATACTTAAGTTGATTCAAGAATATACCATGCGACCTAGTATGAACCTCTAAGCCAAGAAAGTAAGTAAGTTGACCAAGATCTTTCATATGAAACACGGAGTGGAGATGTTGCTGAATAAAATTGTGGTCAGATCCAGAAATAATAATGTCATCCATGTATATCAACAAAAAACGATACCAGCAGTACTCTTGTGAAATAACAGAGATGCATCGTATTGACTCTGAATAAAGGAGAAAGCCAAAAAAGTGTGACGAAACTTGTCAAATCAAGCCCAAGGTACCTGTTTAAGACCATATAAAGAGTATTTTAGCTTACAGACATAGTCATCGGGAGAAAGTGGCATACCAGAAGGAAGTTTCATGTAAATGTCTTCCTTGAGATCTCCATGTAAAAACGCATTCTTTACATCCATTTGATGAAGAGACCAAGACTGAAAAGTAGCAAGAGATAACAAGAGTCGAACGGATGTCATTTTAGCAACGGGGAGCAAATGTCTCATCATAGTCGATTCCATACTCCTGGCGGTTACCCAAGGCAACTAACCAAGCCTTATAGTGCTCAAGTGAACCATTAGAGCGAAGCTTGACCGAATAGGCCCATTTACTCCTAATGGGTTTCACAGTTGGTGGATACGGTATAATATCCCAAGTGTGATTGGCTTCAAGAGCCTCAAGTTCTGTATTCATTGCCTGTTGCCAACACTTTTGTTCCATAGCCTGTTTATAAGATGTAGGAATGGAAATCGAGTCAAGAGTAGCAGATATAGAGCTATGGGAAGAGAAACCATACCTATCTGGAGGTCGAGGAACACGAAAGGTGCGACGAAGAGTGACAGGAGGCGGAAGATCATCTGGTGAAGAATCTGATGTCAAAGGTGGAGGATCGGGGACGTAAGGAAACAGACGTTGGAGAAGGAAGCCCAGGAGATGTGACTGGTGCGGCATGCCTGCAAGAGTAAACAAAACTAGGCTTGTATCGAGAGAATTCTGTAGGCAAATCAGGTAATACAGTGAACACAGGAGGGGAGACAGCAATTTCGGAGGTGAACAAAGATTGTTTTTAAAAAATACAACATTACAGGAGATCCTAAACCGATGTGCGGTAGGGTCATAACAGACATAGCTTTTTTGTGTCCCACCATATCCCAGAAATGCACACTTAACTGATTGATGTGTAAGTTTTGTCCTTTCATGCGGTGGTAAATGAACAAAACAAACACATCCAAAAGGATGTAGATGAGAGTATGTGGGATGATGACCAAAAAGCTTATAATATGGAGAAACATTATCAATAGTGGGAGAAGGTAGCCGATTTATGAGATGAACAGCGGTAGATAACGCTTCACACAAAAAACGAGAAGGAACAGAAAACTCAATCAGAAGAGCTCTAACCATGTCAAGAAGATGATGATTCTTGCGTTCTGCCACTCCGTTCTGTTGAGGAGTAGAAGGACGAGAGCGTTGGGAAATAATCCCTTTGGTCTGTAAGTAAGATTGGAATGCATTTGACATAATCTTCACCTCCTGAATCAGATCGTAAGATCTTGATAGAAGAGGAAAATTGGTTGTCAATGAAAGCAGTGAAAGACTGGAATGCAGAAAAAACCTCTCTTTGCACGAAGAAAATAAATTCATGTGAAGCAACTATAGTCATCAATAAAGGTAACAAAGTATTTAAAATGTGCATGAGATACGACAAGTGCTAGACCCCATACATCACTATGAACAATATCAAAAATATGTGAAGCATGAGAACCAAAGGAAGGAAACGGTAAAACCTTGCTCTTAGCAAGTTTACATGATGCACAATCAAGTGAGAAAGATGAAGTCGAAGCAGAAATCTTATTACTAAGTAAACCAGAATTCAACAGATGATGTAATACATTAGAGTTTGGATGGCCTAATAACTTATGCCAATGAAAAATATCGATAGTAGCAACATTACAAGCAATAGGAAAAAATAGAACATGCTTCGGTATAATAGGAAAGAGACGTCCGTCCTTAGGCCCTTCATGATCGTCCTCCCGGACACCTGATCCTGCACAAGACAACCAGAAGAAGAAAAAGACACGGTGCAGTTGTTATCAACAAGTTGACCAACAGATATAAGATTAGTTGATAAATTAGGAGAAACCAACACATTAGGTAGATCTGGTGAGACGTCACCCATGGCCGAAATAGGAAGAGTATTACCAACGGCGGTGTGTATATGGAGAGGGCTAGTATATGGTCTTATGTTACTAAGTAATTGAGTATCATGAGTCATATGATTAGAAACACCTGAATCTAGTAACCAAGAAGGAGCATTTGATGATTTACCTGAGACACCTAATGCAGACAAAGCATAAAGAACCATTTTTTGGATCATCTCAGGGTGATGGAAGGCTGGGTAGAACCGTGAGAAGCTGGAACTTGAGTGGTTGCAACCGACGAAACAGAACTTGATGCTAAAGTGGTCGTAGCAACATAACTTGGTCCGGTTTTGCGAGGAGGACGTATAGGGCACTCTTTAATGACATGGCCAAACTTCTTGCAATAATTACACATTTTTCTAGGACATTGAAGGGCCATATGACCAAACTCCTTATAGCTGTAACACTGAACACCCGACATATCTCGCGTTTTGAATTTTCCTTGAGCAACATATGCAACAGGAAATGTTGCTTGATGATAATGTTCCAACGAGGTGCGAGTAATAAGTCGTCGTTCTTCTCTGAGTAACTCACCTAAGCAGCCATCCGGAGTTGGAAGTGATTCCAGATTCATAAGGCTGGAACGAATGAGTTCAAATTCACTTCGCAATTTCATGAGAAACTGATCCCTCTTGGTGACTTCATGTACAGCTTGAACTGCCTCCAAACTATTAGGCGACATTGAAGCATATATAATATCTGTGTATTCAGCCCAAAGATTAGAAAAACTAGAATAATATTCTTCAATAGACGCGAACCCGGGAGCGGGATCAGCGTGAAAATCGCGGAATTAATTGAAAACGTCGGGAAAGCCCAAAATTCAGGTTGTAGACGGTAGAATCTTGACTCTCAAATTATTGAACCAAGCAACCAAACAAAAACGAAGTTTGAATGACCTCTTGATTACAAAACCAACGAATCTCGATTTGTGAACGCCACAAATGGTGTCTAATCCTTTGATAAGTTCTAGAGTTGAACGCCACAAATATAATAAGATATTTGATAAGTTCAAATGTT
Source organism: Fraxinus excelsior (assembly GCA_019097785.1). Lineage (NCBI taxonomy): Eukaryota > Viridiplantae > Streptophyta > Magnoliopsida > Lamiales > Oleaceae > Fraxinus > Fraxinus excelsior. The sequence continues at coordinate 17,965,302 of CM032625.1, read as the reverse complement.
AATGAAGAACAAGAAGACAGAAAATCTCCATATTTCATTATGTCAAAAAAGGTTCTCTTTACAATGAAAGGGAAATCCTATTTATATACTAAACCTAAAAAAATATGGAAAAACGAAAATATCACTTTAAAGATTACAAGAATCTTACCTAAACTAAAATTCTAACAAAATAAGGAAATTCGCGTCAAAACAGTATTTTCTGGATCCGGACAGCTTTCAATATTTTGGTCATATCTACCACTCCCGATATCCGATTGAGGTGATTCAAAATGCGTTGGAAAGCTTATTTCAAGGGCTACAAATCTTCTAGAAATACAAATTTTCAAATTCGAACGTATTCTATGCCAAAAGTGGGTCTCAAACTGAGACTGAAAATTCGAGTGCTTTCCAACCTGTTCCAGCTTCCGTTTCCAACAAGTTACTTAACCATTGGCTTGTTTTCTTCAATATTATGGACTCCGTTGCTCGAACATGTAAATGACCAGATTTATCAACTCTTTGAAGTCTCGAACTTGGCTCTACACTCCCTCCAACAATAATCAAAATCTTGATAATTATGGCGCACCCCGGATCATATCAATAAGGCTGGAACGAATGAGTTCAAATTCACTTTGCAATTTCATGGGAAACTGATCCCTCTTGGTGACTTCATGTACAGCTTGAACCGCCTCCAAACTGTCAGGCGACACTGAAGCATAGATAATATCTGTGTACTCAGCCCAAAGATTAGAAAAACTAGAATAATATTCTTCAATAGACCGAGAGTCCTAAGCGAAATTTGCTAATTCAAACTCCAACTGAAGCCGTCGAGCACTGTTGCTTTGAGTGTAAACTTTCTTCAAGTACTCCCACATAGCACTAGATGACTTATAAGGTCTGAGATTAAGGACAATTTGAGAATCAACAGATCCAATTATTCCAAGCTAGATATTTGTCCTTTTCCTTTTCTTGATCGGGAGAGGGAATACTCTCGTCGATATGTCCCCATAGATCACCTTTACCTTCAACTAATAACTGAAAATGAAATGCCCGAGAAGAATAGTTTTTGCCAGTAAAACGAATGCAAACGGATTCATTCTTATCAGTTGACATAACGAAATCGGGTATGGTCCAACCAAATTTCTCAGCCCAACTAATAATGTATGAGAAACAAGAGTCCAAGTATAGTAGCCCAACATTATTCAAATAATTGAAGCCCAAATCAAACAACCCAACTCTACAACTCAACACTGCAAATAATAGAAGCCCTAAAACAAACAGCCCAACTCAGAAGCCCAAAAACAAAAACAGCCCAACTCTACAACCCAATTATTTAATCGCTGAATGTAGAACAAGAATGTAGAAAAAGTTGTATCACCTGAGATCGAAGAAATTGAAGAAACCCAGCGTCACCTGAGAGCAAAAGGATCAATTGAAGGTGTCCCAAGAGGTCTGCAATCCAACACAGACGCCGGAAATATGGTGCAAGCAAGAATCGACCCTCGAATCGAGAGGAAAGAAAAAAATCTGCGACCAACACCCTGTGACGTCGCAAACTGGGAAAAGCGATGCGAGATGAAAATCTGTGGTGACGACGCGACGAAGATTGAGACTGGATGATGAAAAAGAACGCAGAAAACTCGAAATTCCAGATGGTGACTGAGGAGCGGCCGTCGATTACTTAGTCAATCACCCAAAAAAAAACTTACGTAAGAGTAAGTAAATTAGGGCTCTGATATCATGACAAAGATTTGCCGAATGAATTTCTCGTGTTTCTTCTTCTCTTTTATAGCAATCTTACAAGATATTTTAGGATACAATATATATGGAAACTAGCTAATATTTACATGGTAAAGACGTAATTAGCTAAATATAAATAATATTCTAATATTCAATTGCTCATAAAACATCTTTTTACTATTTAAGATATTATTGAATAGATCTGCTGACCCTAATTACCCACCTTGCTTGGACACTCCCATACTTCTACAAATTTCATCCAGTCCAGTTTCTGTTCTCATCTTCATCTTCATCCTCGTCGTAGCTCTTTCACTTTTGAGGCCCCAATTCTTTTACTATAGTTACAATTGCATCTATAGTAGACTATCCTTGTTAAGGATTTTCAAAACAACCTATAATTGTTCAAGTATCCTTTTTAAAGTGCCATGAAAAGAGTTTGCTGACTTCTTTTGAAAAGTTCCTACTTTCTCTTCGAGAAACGACCTATTTAAAACAATCTGTCAATATCGACACTGTCTTTACTCTTCCATTTGTATTCTGAATCTCAAGTGTTCATTTTTTTTACTTGTTGATATTTTATTCTCTCCACATCATTTAATGAAAGTATGTCACTTGATGGCCTATTTTTCTCTAGGCATTTGATACTTGTTGGTCCATTATTTTTTCCTACAGATTATTAAGTTTTTACATAAACCGAGATTTTATTTCATTTCCTAATTTTAAATAAATAATGTTGTGATGCAGTGTTGGAGTAACTTCGTCTGAAACAGGACTCTCACACGTGGATGTGATTGTTTTGGATGAAGTACATTACTTGAGTGACATATCTAGGGGTACTGTGTGGGAAGAGATTGTATGTTCGTTCCCAATTCTGTGATATTTTATCCTAATTATTTGCTTCATGCAATTAATTGTTGCTGTCATCATGTAGGTTATTTATTGCCCCAAAGAAGTTCAACTTATCTGTCTGTCAGCAACTGTTGCCAATCCTGATGAGCTGGCAGGTTGGATTGGTCAGGTAATGCAGCTATCACTTCTATTTTGTAGTTTCTTTGCTAGATAGTGTCCTACATAATGCTGTTTCTTTAGAGTATAGAGGTTGTTTCAAACTTCAAAATGTACGATCTCTTGCTACACATGTTTGTTGTAGATCTCCATTTTGCTTCAACTGTGCCTTCTATGGAAAAAAATGGATAAATGCCTTATTTGATATATTCACAGCTTTGATTGACTGCCTTATCATTGGGCTAATCTTGGTTTTTTTTTTTGTGGTAGTGTATTTTCTTTCAATTTTTAAAGTTTAATATTTCTTGTATTTGGTGGAAATCCTGACAAATTTATATTTGATCCTGTGAAAACTTGAAAAGTGGCACCGTTTGTCCAATTTGTTGATACTTTTGGTTACCTGTGAAATTGACCTTTTCTTTAGATATGTTTGTGTCTCTTTAGTGCAAGTTGGTACCATCTCACACTTTTATAAATTCAAAATGGGATTTAATGATGTAAAATGAATTGTACTCATAGAGAAAATATGTTCCAATTTTAATTTTTCGACCTGGAAGTAATGAACCCGCTGATTAATTAATTATTAGCAAAGAGCTCAGTGGAGAATTATATTTTGGACTAACTTCCTTATTGTTCATACTGATGTTTAAAGATTCATGGGAAAACTGAGTTGGTAACTTCCTCTAAGCGCCCAGTTCCTTTGACATGGCACTTCTCTACAAAGACAGCTCTATACCCGCTTCTTGATGAGAAAGGCACCAGCATGAATAGGTAATTTTTTTCGTCCTTTATCACTATTTGATTTCAAATTTACAGTAGGCTTAGCGAAAATCAAACAGAATTTGAATTCCCAACCTTGTTTTACTGGGAAAGATTGGGTATGAAAATGAATCCACGTGACTATCACCTTGCTTGGGCAGATCTTCCTATCATATCATGATTACATTTCACTGCGCTCTTTACTAGAAAGTAAAAATGCTTGAAAGCATACCTTTTCATATTATATCATGCTAGGCAAAAGTTTGAACCATAGTTTCGGAGTATGTGATCCAACTTCTTTTACTAATAAACATATATCTTGTTCATACTTCATATATGGTCAAAATCCAGATATTTCTGAAGGTTGCAGCATGGAACTGCAGTAGTGATAGTTACAGTTGTTATTGTTTAACCCCTTCCATTATTATTTTTTTTTGTGATGCTTCAATTATCGAAAGAAGTAAGCTTGTCGTATTACTAACTGTATCAAAACTGAGGTTTGTGGGGCCGCAGGAATCGCAAAGCCCCTATACTAGAAGTAGAATTCCACTGCAAGTCTTCAGAAAGTAGCCCTTTAAAAATTTCATTTCCTTCTATTTCCTGATTAAGACGGTAGATGTTTCAATGTGCTCTTCCTCAGTTGGATGGTTATTGTATATCTGTCATCAAGTGGCAGTGTGTTTACTGCCTTTGCCGAGAAAGAATGGATGGATTCAGAATAGTTTCATGATAATTGTTTGAAAATGATATCTGTTGGGTCCCAATGTGGAGATCTTTAGGACTAACAGCTTGTTTCCTTTTTCTGACCGAAACAGGGTGCTGTCACTCAGCTATTTACAGATTGATTCATCAGGAGACAATTTGTACAAGGACGAAGGGTCTAGAAGAAGGAAACCTAGAAGACATGGTAATGATGTACCTTCCCGTGCGAAGAATGACGCGACCACTATTCGTCGTTCACAAGTATGAGTTAGTAGTTGATGACTTATTTTTGGTTGACAATAGAATCAAGTTGGATGAGAATTATTGATTCTGTTCTCCACATACGATTTATAATTTAAAAGAATAACATGGATTGTGGGTCATTTCATTTTTCTGGTTTTATATCGTAGGTGCCTCAAGTTATAGACACATTGTGGCATCTTGAAGCTAGGGATATGCTTCCTGCAGTTTGGTTTATCTTTAGCAGAAAAGGATGTGATGCAGCTGTCCAGTACCTGGAAGACTGCAGGCTACTGGATGAATGTGAGATGAGTGAAGTAGAACTGGCCCTGAAAAGGTTCCGTGTCCAATATCCTGATGCTGTGAGGGAATCTTCAGCGAAAGGCCTTCTCCGAGGTGTTGCAGCACATCATGCAGGTTGTCTTCCCCTGTGGAAATCATTCATAGAAGAGCTGTTTCAACGAGGGCTTGTAAAGGTTGTTTTCGCCACGGAAACGCTAGCTGCTGGAATCAACATGCCTGCTAGGACAGCTGTTATTTCATCTCTCAGCAAAAGAACTGAAAGTGGGCGTTCTCTTTTAACTTCAAATGAATTGCTCCAAATGGCAGGACGTGCTGGTCGAAGAGGCATTGATGAAAGAGGTCATGTTGTTCTTGTTCAGACACCATATGAAGGGGCTGAAGAATCCTGCAAAATTCTCTTTTCTGGACTTGAACCTCTTGTATCGCAATTTACTGCTTCATATGGAATGGTGCTTAATCTTCTTGGGGTATGTTCTTCAATGCTTCTTCTCTTTGGCCTAGTTATCTCAGTGTCATGGACTTCACATGTCATGCTTTGCAGGGTGCAAAAGTAACACGATCCCCTGAATCAAATGACCCGAATGTCTCTCAATCAGGACGGACATTGGAAGAAGCGAGGAAGTTAGTTGAGCAAAGTTTTGGAAATTATGTCGGTAGCAATGTCATGGTTGCTGCAAAGGAGGAGCTTTCTAAAATACAAAATGAGATAGAGATACTGACTTCAGAAATAAGTGATGAAGCTATTGATAAAAAGAGCCAGAAACTGTTGACACAATCAGCTTATAAGGAAATTGCTGATCTTCAGGAAGAATTAAAGGCATCTCTATCACTCATATCCTTCAAACCTTTATTTTCCCAGACTGGACTGTTTATTTACTGTTATTATTCTTATGTAGACATATATTCCTAATTCTATATGATTTACTCGATTTTATCTTTCCATCTCAGGCAGAAAAGCGCCTCCGGACTGAACTGCGGAGAAGGATGGAACTTGAAAGAATGTTTTCTTTGAAACCTTTACTGAAGGAGCTAGGAGAGGGACATTTACCTTTTATGTGTTTACAGTATAGTGATTCAGGTGGAGTTCAGCATCAAATCCCTGCTGTTTACTTGGGAATGGTTGATTCATTGAAAACTTCAAAAGTTAAAAATATTGTAAGCTTGATTTTTAACTCTCCTTCTCACTCTTTCCTTTCTCAGTTATCCTTTTTGCTGGCATTGAAATATATTCATTAAATTACTAAATGGCATGCTGTTGTGCCATATTGCAAGAAGTTTCATGCTGCAGCTTAGGTCATTATTCTTATCTCTGCTATATGCTGCGTCCTTTGCAGCTTGCTATCTTTTAAAATTGTTTGCACATTATACTGCTATATTTTGATTTTACTTGGTGGAGGCTACCATTACCTAAAAAAGACTCGTATAACTAAGATTGATACCGATGAGATCTCAAACCCCTTAATTTGGATCCTGATGTTTCATATTTATCTTCTGATTTAACATATAAGCTTCCCTTCAAAGAACTAATCCATTATAATTTCACATACTCTCTCATGCTACCATACTGCTTACAGAGGAAAATATCATCATTTATTGTATTATATTTTGCTTCAGTTTCACTCACATTTCATTCTCTTGGTTGAGATCTCGGTTTTAGCATTTGTTTGTCACAACTTATTTGAAAATTATTTTTCATCAAACTCATTTTCAACCACACATTCTCCCAATAAAATAATTTTTACACGTGGATCCATAACTATTTTTTACTTTCTAACCACATATTCTCCAAAAAAATCGTTTTTCATTTCAAATAATCTCTCCCAAACAAAACACCTAATGCTTTTCTGCCTGCCCTTACAGGTTCACGACTCTGATTGTTTTGCACTAAATGTAGACGTGGATATTTATTCCAGAGATGCTGAAAGTGAACATGGTGCTGAACCATCTTACCATGTCGCTCTTGGTTCAGATAATTCATGGTACCTTTTCACACCGAAGTGGATCAAAACAGTTTATAAAACAGGTTTTCCCAATGTTGCTCTGGCTCTAGGTGATGCTTTGCCTCGTGAAATAATGACATTGCTGCTCGACAAGGAAAGCATGCAGTGGCAAAAGGTTGCAGAATCTGAGCTTGGTGGTCTTTGGAGCATGGAAGGATCTCTAGAGACATGGTCTTGGAGTTTAAATGTGCCAGTCTTAAGTAGTTTTTCTGAAGATGATGAGGTGAACTCAATAAATGAATTCCACACATTGTCATTTCTTTCTTTTAGTTTTGATGTTTAGAATGCATGTGAGCATTAGTTTGGAAACATGCAATGTATCAAAGTCTCTGAACTCTTTAACAGAAGGACAGACTCGTTGATGCAAAATTTGACGCAGAAATATGAGAGGGAGAGACTGAGAGATAAGGAGAGGAAGAGGACAAAAAAGAGAAGAAAGAGACAAGGATGACAAAATTAGAGAATAGCAAAGGAAATATAGGACCAAAATCTCATAAAGCCAATAGTCTAATTTTAATTGAAATCCCTAGTTCCCTTTTGTAGAGCAAAGAGTTTGAAGTCCTAACTAATCACAAGCTAAATTTTTGAGTATATCTTCAATTCCACATCACTAATTGTATTAAATATTTGCATGGAAAAAATATTTACCGAGTAAATTCCTCTGGAGAAAAATGAGGGTGGGTGGGACTTGGGAGTGGGGATTTGAAACTGAATTTACCTTCTCTATGTTTTTTTTTTTCTTTCTTTCTATTTATTTATTTTTCGTGTACCTTTCTATTCTGATTATAAATATGTCTCTTAAATTTGCCTTCCAAACTCGCTACCTTCTGGGTTAAATTTTGCTCCTATCTGGGACTCAATCAGTGTTTTTGGATCTGCATATTTTGACCCATTATGACGAGATACGTCAGTGGTAAGTTCATCAAAGTGTTGAAGGACGTCATGATTGGACTGCATAGGTGATTTTAGATTTTCAATCTAATCGTCTTTTCAAGATTTGATATATAAGATTGCAGATTATTCTCTAGGGGTCATTTCTTGGTTTCGATCACCCCCATAGCAACATTGATTTGGTGTAGAAGCACAAGATTCTTCTTTCATCATTAGTTCAAACATGCATTTGTTCAGTCGTCCAATTTCTAATCAGTCACCCCAGAAATTGGTAAATTCATCAAAGTGTTGAAGGACATCATGATTGGACTGCATAGGCGATTTTAGATTTTCAATCTAATTGTCTTTTCAAGATTTGATATATAAGATTGCAGATTATTCTCTAGGGGTCATTTCTTGGTTTCGACACCCCCCCCCCCCCCCACCCATAGCAACATTGATTTGTTGTAGAAGCACAAGATTCTTCTTTCATCATTATTTCAAACATGCATTTGGTCAGTCGTCCAATTTCTAATCAGTCACCCCGGCCCCATCCAGTATTTGGGCCACTTTGATCTCCATCATTAGCAGGCCTAAATTAAACAATTAGTGCGAGGGTTCGTGACTAGAAAAAATGGTGAAATAGTTTGCTTATGACTAAAAAAGGTCAAGTGCTTGTAGTACAATTGTTACTTGTTTGTACTTAGGCGTATGAAGTTGACTTTTGGTTCTATTCTTAATTTCTTAGGTTTTACAATTCTCTCAAGCATATCATAATGCTGTAGAATGCTACAAGGACCAAAGAACCAAAGTTGCACGTTTGAAGAAAAAGATATCACGTACAGAAGGCTTTAGAGAATATAAGAAGATTATAGACATGGCTAAGTTTACTGAGGAGAAAATACGGCGCTTGAAGGCCAGATCACGTCGTTTGAGTACTCGTATAGAGCAGATTGAACCATCTGGTTGGAAGGAGTTTCTGCTGGTAATTTATGTGCAAACATACTGCATGCTATCAGCTAGCATGTTCATTATTATTGTTGGTTAAGTAGGGAGCATGTGATACTAGTGAAACGTTTCCTTAAGGTTAGCTGTTTTACAACAATATCAAAAAAGTGCGATAATCTCATGATTATTTGATGAGAGTTGTCTATTTCATTTGTCTTTACGAAGCTTCAAATTTTGTTCTAATCTTTAAATCTACAAATTAATTGTCATAATTTCAAGGGCTCTATTTGGTGCAGAAAATTGAAATTTGCTTACTGTTGGAAAGAACTGCTATATTGCTCTATCTAGTTGTGCATTTCAAAACTCTAAGCATCCATACAGTGATAATCGTATATGTTAGGGTCTGTCATTCTCTTTCTTTATTTATTTTCTTGTTTTAGATGTCCAGTCATAGTGTGAAATATAGGAAATAGATTACAATATAGATATGCTACTATTTATAAAACTGGTTAAGTGGACTGGGTAAAATTATAGAAGTATAACATTAATTCATTTACTAGATGAATAAATTATGTTAGATGGTGATTGCTTATGTTAACACAGTTCTACATGTTGTTTCATTTTTCCAATGTGCCAGATCAGCAATGTCATACACGAAATTAGGGCACTAGATATCAATACGCATGTCATTTTTCCTCTTGGTGAAACTGCTTCTGCAATTCGAGGTGAAAATGAACTCTGGTTAGCGATGATTCTTCGAAATAAAATCCTCCTGGATCTAAAACCTGCACAGCTTGCTGCCGTTTTTGGAAGTCTAGTGTCTGAAGGAATTAAACTTCGACCTTGGAAGAATAATAGGTATTGTTAATTTTTAAAGTGAATTTTTGAGTAGTTAAATTTGTGCGTGTAAATGGAGATAGGTATTGCACATTTAATATGAAAAAAATCTAAAAACAATCAATATGCAGTCGCATGGGACAAATCATTTATTCATTTTGTTCTCTGCAGCTATATTTATGAACCTTCCACCACTGTTATGAATGTAATCAACTTTTTGGATGAACAAAGGAGCTCACTTTTACAACTTCAGGATAAACATGGAGTGAAGGTAATATCCATGGACTGGTTGGAATACATTGGGCTTGCTTAATATTTTGCAAAATTAAATTTAAATATATTTCGTACGTGGAGTGTAATTACACTGCCTAACAATTTGCCTACTATTATTTCGAAAGCATTAGCAAATAAATTCGATAAGTCTCCGTTAAAGAAGTTGGACAAATTTACAAAACACAATCCGTTATTAAAGTTACAATATGACTGTATTTTGTAAATATTTCCTATTTCTTTATCAGAGATGTAATAGAATATGTTATTTGTTAATGCTTTTGAAAGTATGTAAGTTGTAATTTCTAAACATATGTATGCGAAGTGTATTAGACATACATAAATGGTGCACTGTGTAGATTTTTCCTAATAAGCATGCCCATGGTTTATAGATACCTTGCTGCTTGGATAGCCAGTTTTCTGGCATGGTTGAAGCCTGGGCATCTGGTCTAACTTGGAGAGAGATTATGATGGACTGTGCCATGGATGAAGGAGATTTAGCTCGTCTTTTACGACGAACAATCGATCTTTTAGCGCAGGTAATACATGATGATGATGATTCACGACCGTGCTATAATATTATACCATAGCACCCTATGAGTTTCTTCTTCTCATCATCATTTCTCTAGCTTGTCCTTCTTGTTAGTATTATTGGGAACTCGTTGTTTAACTTTTCGGTTTGTGCCTTTTTCATTTTTGGCTTGTACTTTTCTCCAATTTTGGAGGACTGAGGGGTTTTTGTTGATTACAGGTTCCTAAACTACCTGATATTGACCCTCAACTGCAGAGCAATGCAGTGAAAGCATCCAGTGTCATGGACCGTCCACCAATAAGTGAATTAGTGGGATGAAAAATTGCATGCCAAGCAGATTTGGCAAGTTCTATAATACGTCCTTAGCCATCATTACCAGATTAAGGTAACTAAACTCTCTCTCTCTCTCTCTCTCTCTCTCTCTCTCGCACACTATAATAATAATAATAATAGGCATGTAGTGACTGCTATCCCTTGAATTACGGAATTGGTTTTGTTGGTTCCTCACTCATAAACATGCACATTCACAATTCACATGTTCAATACAAGATTTATTTTTTCCTTAACTTGGTATTCCGAGTTTATGTTTTACAGTTTATGAAAATCGTACTAAAAGTGCTACACTTTTACAAGAATATGAACCCGCCTGCACGAGAAAGGGCATTTGAAGATAAGATTTAACGAAAAATGTGTTTCAGCTAAACTTGTAGATGGCTATCATTATATTTGTCTCTTTACGCAGAACCCTTGGAGATTGCTTAAACAGGGAATTGCCTAACCCCCCCCCCCCCCCCCCCCCCCCTCTCTTTTTTTCCCCTTAATCCGCCTGCACGAGAAAGGGCATTTGAAGATAAGATTTAACGAAAAATGTGTTTCAGCGAAACTTCTAGACGGCTATCATTATATTTGACTCTTTACGCAGAACCCTTGGAGATTGCTTAAACAGGGAATTGCCTCAATGGTGCTCCTCTTCAAACCATATTGATCAAAGTAGAGAAGTCAGACACAGAGATGCATCATACATGTATTTACATTTTTGTGTTTTTCTCCACAGATACATTGCTTTGGATACTGAAAGGTGCAGGTATATTCTGGAGGACGTATAGCTTCTGGCGATAATACTAAATTAGGTTTTCCACTCTTTCTCACTCTAAAAGGCAGATTAACATTCATTTATTTGCATTTCACCATGTCGCACTCTTCTCGTCATAAAAATTTGGAGCTTATTTGGCCAAAACTTGAATAAAATTTTGTTTCCTAATATGTTTGAATATGTTATTTTGTTATAATTGAAACAGAAGGTAAGGTTACTTTGCTCATTTCAATATTTAACCTACAAAATAATTGTTTAATTACCCATAAGTAAACTTATTTATAACTAAATTATTTAAGCTTGGCCAAGTATGCACTTATGGCATGTTTGGAAATATGAATTGATTCGTATTAGATAATATTAAAAAATAAAGTACTTTCAAGTATTTTGCACCAAAGATGTCTTAGTGTGTGTAATGTACAAATAAAGCTCAGCTGGGTAATTTTTTTCATTGCTTATAAGGAGTTCAATATCTTCCTTTTCCATATTTGCAGCATCCGCTTTAGCTTTTTGGTCAGAGGCAACAAGGCTTGTTATTGGAGATAATTGCAGACATCAGTAACAAGTAAGTCTGTCACCGGTGCCTGAACTGCCACATATTTCAATTGTTGCTCACTATTTATCACGTGTTTATGGAATATCAAAAGCCACGCAATTCAACGATCTGGTTTCAGTGAATGTGTAATGAGGCAAAAGCGTGTATATTTTTTTGGCTAAATGCGCGTTACTTTCTTCGTGCACGTCAGATGAACTGGTTGAGCACATTTTGATCATAAGAGTTTTGAGTGCTTATACGGAAATCTTTAAAAAGAGCGCATACAAATAAAGTTATATATTAATTTGTTGAATATAAAACTACTATCTATCAGAAATATAATGTTTAAATGTTTATTTGTTTTTTACGTATTGATAAAAGAAAAAAAAATACAAGTAAAACATGGTTTGTGCTTGAAAGCACCTACAAACGTCCAAGAATTCATACTTTGTGAAAAACTTGTGGGGGTAAATGTGCGTTGCACGTTAATTGGATAATATTAAAAAATAGGTGTGTAAAAAAATAAAGAATAAGCCTATAAAAGTCGACATACAAATTATATTTACAAATTCGACATAAAAATAGAAACCAATTTAAGAATCCTTATCAGATGCAATCCATTTACAATATGAGTTTATGTTTAAAAAAATATATAATATTTTGATTCAACCTTGAGAATAAGAAAAACTCTCAATACATTATACGCAACATTAATCTAATCTGACAAAATTATTCACTAATTCAAAAAGAAAAATAATATTTCGACACAGTTTTATTATTTCAATTATGAGATTTTCGAAGAATTTTTGCAAATTGAGTAAAATATCAAAACAGATGAATATCAGCTCACTAGTGAATATGTTAATAAGAATGATGACATTAACTATTGTTAGTACAATGACATTAAAGCACACATGTGTAGCGCCCCTCGTGGGGGTTCGGGGGCAACGTCTCTGACGGTGGTTAATCTGACCGGTCAGGTCGCGGGAGTCGAAAGGCCAGCGCCACTCGTAGGGGCTCAGGGACAATACCCCTGACTGGTCAGGTCGTGGGATAACACCCCTAGTGGGTGTTTCGTTTATGGAATGAAGTGTTTTTCAGTGGGGATGGACCAATTTTTTTTTTGCTATTTTTTTTATTCTGATTCAAATATAAGAATAAAAATCGTACAGATTAATATATAATAAAATTGAATGTTTTCTAGTATTAATATTTATAGAATGAAATGTTATTTTTTGGCAAAAGAATGAGAAATAATTCAGTAATAATTTCAAAAATATTAAAATATTTTTTTTTCTAGCGAAAAAAATAAAATCGGCAATACATGCCTAAATAATAAGCAACCCCGAAAATTTTAAAAATAATTATTGGAGTTCCCATGTTTAGCCTTTAGCCTATACTTTTTTCTATCCATTTATCTCCTACTTTCACTTCAAGATCTAAAATTATGCCAATCTAGTAGAATAAATATAGAAGAAAATTCATTAATGAGGGTTTGGCCCTACATTCGACATCAAGCTTGGAGGAAATAAAGCCAACAAAATCCCAAAACATGAAGACACGCCAAATCTAATAGATATGCATCATAGAATTTCAGAGAAGAAGAAAATCAATTTTAATAGTAGTCTATACCTTCCATGAACTGAAACAGCGAGTACTTCTTGTTTCTGCATCAGTAAAAGATTGGTAAATTATTAATCCAACCACCTCAAGTTGAAGGTGATTCTAATGATATGCAATAGGAAATTTAAAAAAAAAAAAAAATGCTCATGCACAAATACACAAAAGGGAACAAATTGCATCTTTCGTTCCATTTTACAAAAGAGAGAAAAAAAGAGAGTATTCGCGCCTGTTTGCACGGTGTCTGGACAATGTAGACACGGTGTCCTCCGTGTTGTACGAAATTCTATTTTATTTTATTTAAGAGTGCTATAAATAACAAATTCAACATGTAAGAATAAACTACTATATAAACGCATAGCAAAACTGATTATTAAAGTAGAAAATCTCAAGCTTAATCCTACCATTTATCAAACACTTTCCCTACATATTATTCTTAGGTCAGCCATGGATGTATAGCTCATAATGAATCAGACAAACATTGTTTAACAATCAGAACAAAACACAATAAAAGAAGCTGGCTTTTAGAGCGTTGAGAAGCACATGGTATTCAAAAATTCAATTTTTGACAGATTAAATAAAAAGAAACAATTTTAATTAATCCCCAAATCATAAAAAAAAATCTCACAATCAATTCAAACTTTAGACTCGGCCAGATATTCACATAATTGTAAAGACCCATAGAAGAAAAAACAAAAGAAGGGTACCTCGGATTCTTGATCTGGTGTTAAGAATGTCGAACACCCAGAGTTAGATTTTAACATTCGTACGCGCAAATTTAGGGAGATTGTGAAAGAAATACGAAAGAATTTGGAGTAAAGAAGTTGCGTATGGAAATTGAGAAAATTGCAGTAGAGGTGGTGTGAAAGTGAATGGAACAAAAATTTGAATTATGACGACGATGAGAAATAGCGACACGTGGCCGCCAAGTTTTTCGGCTAGAATAATCCAAACCACCAACATCTTCAAGCAATTTTAAATTGGAAAATTTGAAACGAAAAATAGAAATACCTCAACTAATACTGCATATAAACATTGAAACATAACAAATTATGTTAAAACATTTTTCTCTAATTTCTAGAAGCAAAATCACTAAAGCTCTGTTTAATAGGCATAATTTTCCATGAAAAAACTTTTTTTGTGTTTGATAGGCAAAAATTTTTCGGAAAAATATTTTCCAACTTTTCAAATTTTCCACCTTTTTTAGGAAAATAAATTCTTGATGTTTTGGTGGGTAAATTTATTTTTTTTTTTTAGCAATTGGAAGAAATTCTAGATACAATGGTAAAAAAGATTTTCACTTTTATTGACAATTTTCATGCAAAACAAAGTCAAACGAATGATATTTGGTATGATTATTATTTTTTTTCAATTTTTATTTTTTATTTTTGGCAATTGGAATGAATTTTAGACCCAATAGTAGAATACATTATCACTTTAATGAACAATTTTCATAAAAAATGAAGTCAAACGGATTCCAAACTTTCAACATTTTCCATAGAAAATTATATCAATCAAACACAATTAATTACAATTCATAATAAAACAATTTTCAGGAAAATCTTTTCCCTATAAAACATTTTCTTTTCACCTTGCAATCAAACGGACCTTAATAAACGTTTATAATTAATATTTTGTAACAATTAACGTTCAATAGATATCAAAGTTATATAATAAGTTAACTAAATAATAATCATTACTCGAACTCCATAACAATCTTCAATGGTTTTCATAATTTTGAAATTAACGTGCTATAAATTATTAGTCCGAAGAAGAAAAAACCGGAAACATTAATTAGAAAAAATTGAAATCTGATGATAATTTACAAATTACAATCCGTTAAAATTCGCGCATTACCTTCCTCAGTTCTTTGTTTGTCAATATCGCGAACTGGGGATCACAAGAATCATGTGAAGAATTCTAGGAAGAATCTACGACTTAGAATCGCGACATTGTATCAAAAAATCAGAGAAGAATGAAGGGCTTATTATGTCTTTATTGAAATATTTTGATGAGGTTGAATCTCCGAAGATTAAAAAGATGAAATTACACTCAACCAGGTGTTTAGTTTTATGTTTTTAAAAATCAAGTTTATACTTTATTTAATCAAAAATCATGTTTTAATTTCACAATTAATATTAATAATAATATTTTTAAATTAAATTAAATATATATCCACCATACTACCTACCCCACAAACTTTATTTAAATATAAAACTCTAACCAAACCCTAATTCATTTCAGTTCATCTCTCCCATCTCTCACCGCCCGCCCCGGCCACCACCTGCCTCTCCTCCTCTGCTACTGAACGGCAGCAACGTCGCAGGCTCGCAGCTGCCGTGCAGCAGCGTCGCAGGCGCTGTTGTCGATTAGCAACGTCGCTGCAACGCTGCTGATCAGCAGCAGCCAGATCTTGGCTTCTGCCTGATCTTGTTTTTTTTTTTTTTTTTTTGATTTGTCTGCTGCTAGATCTTTGGTTTTTGATTTATGGTGATATTGAGTTTTTCTTCATTTTCAAATCTTGTTAGTAATTTGCACATTGTGATGGTTTTTCGAAAATAGTGAGGTGGTGGTCGTGCAGCGATTTTGTGGTGGTGATTTTGCGGTGGTTTCTCGGTTGTGGTGTGGCAGATCTGTGTGTGTGGCCGTGGCGGGCGGATCTCTGTGTGTGGTTGTTGTGGTTGGTTGTCGACGGTGTTATTGTTGGTAGGTGGTCGATGCGATGGAGATGGCGGCGGCGTCGGGCGGATGAGACGAAGTGTTTCTGTGACCAACTATTTGGTAGATCTGTGACCTAGTTATTGAACCGTGGCGATTTTTTTGGTGTCTGTGACTTAGCTATTGAACGGTTTTTTTGGTATCTGTGACCTAGCTATTGAACAGTGACTATTTTTTTTGGTGTCTGTGACTTAGCTATTGAACTGTGATCCACAAATTTGAAAATATGTGACCTGTGACATAATTTTTTTAATTTGTGACCAACAAATTTTCTTGACCTGTGATCAATTAAAAATCTGTGACCTATAAATTTTTTCATTTGTGACCTCAAAATAATCTGTGACTTTGGAATCGGAGCAGTCATCGGAATTATGCGGTGGCCAACGGTCACCGGAAAATAGTCGCCGGAATTAAGCATGGCCGGAGAACAGTCGCTGGAGTAGTAGCTGGAGCGGTGGGGTGGGTGGGTCAATTATATTATATTACAATTAAATATTTAGTTTAATAAATAAATTATAAAATATAATTAATTAATTCATGGAAAAACCTGAGTTTTGCAAATTTAAACATTGAGACCTGATTTTTTATTTTGTGAAAGTAAATCCCTGAACCATGAATTTTTCCCGATTAAAAAATAGAGTGGAAAGATTCAAAAGAATATTGAGAATATTTTTGGTTCAAGTTTTTGTGAATACACGTGCTTTTTTGCAAGGGATTGAGTAATTTTTTTTTTTTTTTTTTTTCCTTTTTGAGGTATTTCATAATAATGGGAAACTTACCATATAACCTCCCTTGGTAAAGCTTTTTGAAATTATAAACTAATGGATCTAATGAAATATATGATTAAAAGTGGATAAAATTGAGTCCAATGAGATATGTGGTTCAAAATATACCCTTTATCCTCATTTTTTTTCAAAATACATTTTCTCTTTTTTCTTTTCAACTACACATAATTCAATAAAATAATATTACACGCATCCTAAAAAATTCTTCATTTTTAACCACACATTCTCCATCAATCTACTATTCCAAAATGTATTCTACATAAAAAAAAGGGGCTCAAACAAGCTCATAGTTGGTAAGCTTTTTGAAATTATAAACTGATAGGTTCAATGAAATATATGGTTAAAAGTGGATAAATTTGTGAGTACAATGAGATATGTGGTTAAAAATATAGTTGTTAAAATTAGTTAGGCCTGGCTGGTCCGTCAAAACTTTCCAAATCGAGCAAGTGCTAAGTTAGTTTGCATATTTTGGGTGTGTTTGAGCCATATTATTTTGGAAGAATGTAATCTGAAATAGTAGATTGATGAAGAATATGTGGTTGAAAATGAGTAGAAAAATGAGAATGAAAATTTTAATATGTACCAAACATGGACTTTGTTTAGATATCATATGAACTAGTAAAACATTGTCAGAACTGAACGATTTCGATTGAAACCCAATTGATAAGGCCAACTAGAACCGACCCATTACTACAACACTTTATTAAAAAAAATAATAAGAAAACTTTCATAATTACAAATATTTAGAAATACAATTTCGAAAATAACAAATTTGTGGAAAAACTTCAAAATTAGGTGGTCACATTTTGTGACCTCTGATAAAATATTGTGACTTACAATTTAATTAAACAGACCATAATCACAATAATACACAATTTATGATCACAATCATATCCTACTCACAAATCATACAATGTGACAATCACAAAAACACAATTTGTGAGTCACAATCACATAGTTTAGTCGCAAATTACATATTAATAGATTACAAATAATTTATTAGTCACAAATTTTCAATTAACCGATCACAAACACCATTTACCCAATCTACCCTAATCCACCATCATTGGGGCCACCCAAATTGTCGCCACCACCTCAAATCCACGACTTTCACCTCAAATACACAACCACCACAACATCTACCTCAAATCCACCACCACCATCGTTACCACCTCAAATCCACAATCACCACTCGAATGGTTGCACTCATCTCTTCGCCACAGATCTACAACAACGTCACCTAGGGTTTTGTATATGCATCACGAGACAACTATTCATTCCTAATTTGATTATGGTCCAACGATAAAGACCCATGACTAGATTAGTAGCGGAATAGGTGACAATGCCATGGGTGTAGGTCTGTGATTGTGGGTTCCATCAACGGTACCGAATTCAAGGTTTTTGGAATCCGTAGGTTGTGAATCTCAAAGCTTTTCTTATAGATTTTGGGCCCCACATGGGGTTGTAGGGCCAATCAAACTTGGGTGTTGTGTTTGAGAGGTGATTTCATCGACGATGGATAGTGAATTTAGCAGTTTAGGTAGCAATCGAACCGTAGGGTAGTAGGGTGTTAGGAGTGGAAGTGCAATTGAGATTGTAGTTTGAGTAGAAGTCTTTGCTGTTGGCATTGGTGGTAAAGATGATGCTCATGCCGGTTTTGAGGAAGAGGAGAAAGTGGAGAGAAGTGGCAGTCGATGTTCGTGTGGGGTTTGGGAATTGAAATGGGGGTTAAGGTTTTTGCAATAGTTGGGGTGGATGTGGAAGGGGGTGGAGTGGAGTGCACCTAATTTTTGAAAGAAAAATCATATCACCTATTTTTGAAAATGAAAGTTAAAATGTAGGGTTCGATGTAATTTTCCTAAAGGGAAAATCTTATATTTATCATTGTTTAAAATACAACTTCAAAAATACTAAACTTATGGAATTTTTTTAAAAAATTAGATAGTCACATTTTTTGACCTATGATAAAATGTAGTAACTTATAATATAATTAAATAGGCCAGTCAAAATAATATACAATTTATAATCATGATCACATATTAGTCACAAATCACATAAGGTCACAATTACAAAAACACAATTTGTGAGTTATGATCACGTATTTTAGTTTCAAATTACATATTTAATATGATACAAATTATTTATTAGTCATAAAGTACCTAATTAAATGGTCACATACACTATTCACCCCTACCTCACCCCACACCCCACCACACCACCCCATTCCATTCTATTCCACCACCACTTCACCTTAAATCCCTACCACCTCTACATTCAACAAACTGTCACCACTACTACCACCTCAAATCCACCACCACTGCTGCAATAATACACTGTCACCATCTCAAATCCACAATTACCAATAAAAGGGTCGTATTCCTCTCTGTGCTACAAACCTGTAGCTATTTCAAACTATCCCACCTATGGTTTTGTACGCATTACGAAGCAACGATTCATTATAAAACTAATTTTGATCCAATTGATGAATACACAAGTGTTGACCAATGGTTGACTTCATATTTTGATCATAAAAAACAAGTTAATTCTATTTCTAACAATTGAGTTTAAGTTTCCATAGCTATTGTTGCAAAGTTGATCGATTGCGGACAAAAAATGTCACTATTCAAAAGTTTCTCATCAGACGATTAATAAAAATCAAGATGGAAAGGCATTTAGGACAAATCACTTGAGACAAATAACTTCAATAGTCAAAACATCAAAGATATTAGATTAAGATGTTTTGCATTCTTGTGTAAAGGTCTTTGCTTCAATATTTAGCAATGAATTATTAAAAGCTTGATGAATAAATTTTTATGCACGAGAAAATTATTTCATACAAACGCTTGCATAAACATTATTCTTCAAAATGTAAGTATTTCAATTTGATATTCAAACTCATTACAATATCACTTGTCTTAAAAAATAAAGTGAAAAACATCCTTCAAAAGCCTACATTTTTCAAAACAATAAAGAAAAAAAATTCGAGAAAAACTGTCGATCGGACGTCCAGTTGGGCCATGCGAACGTCTGGTTTGTCTAACGGTCACTTTTTAGCCGTTCTGAATTTTGACACACAACGGCTACCTTGGTTGTCCGGTTCAGAATGTGGATGTCCGGATTGCTTTTCCGGTTACCCAGATTTTTTGATGCTTTAAACTCTACAAATATCATTTTACTTTGCATTTATTACAACACTTCAAGAGCATTTAAGTGAGATATTCTTGAGCTAAATTACATCGATCTTACATTTTATTTGTTTTTATCAAATTATTTACTTTGAAAAACTTTTGATTGAATCAAATTTTGAAAAACATCTTTCTCATCAATGTTTTCTCATCTAACACTTAAGCTTCATCCATTACTATTCATTAAAGTATTAACATATTTCTCCCTTTGTACTTAATTTGTTTATATTATTTATTAAGAGAAAATTTTCAAATTGTAAAATCATTCCTGTTTAAATTTTTGGTCATATTGAGGTCTCGAAAAGCTCAGTATTATATAAGGTTCGGTGCTCATTGTTTGTAAATCACCAATAGCATTGTAAGAGTTTGGATTACACTATAAGTCAATTAAATTTAGTGAAAATGCCACGCTCGTGGTGGAGAGCTTGATAATGGAGGATATAGATCATTGGTTATGATCAAACTTCCACAATTATATTGTTTGTACACCCTCTTCACTTTTATTTATCACTTTCGTACTTGTGCATTTTTTTGCTGTATTGACTTATTCATTCCTAACCTGCTTAAATTTGAATTAATCTTTCGAAAAAGTTTTAAAAATCAATTCACCCTCTCTTGGTTAGTTACTCTTGGACTATCAATTGGTAATAGTGTAAGTGCTCAATTTTAAAACTGAAGATTTCACAATCTTGAGTAATGACTAATTGCAATCTTCAAAATCTTGAGGGGCATTCTACAAATCGTCCTTACTTCTTTGATGGTACACATAATAATTATTGAAAAGTTAGGATGATGAGTTAAATTCAATCAATAGATTATAATATTTGGAAAGTTATTGCATATGGTTTTTATCTGTCTACAAAGATTATTAAAGCTGATGATAAACCCAGTCAAACTATTCCAAAACTTAGATAGTATGTCAAAGACGATAAAAGTGAATTATCTTTAAATGTTAGTAAAAAATCTACTTTATTGTGCCTTAGATAGAAATTACTTGCTTTACCGATATTGTTAATGTCGTCAAAGGCTTTGATCGTAAATTTACTAATGGTGAGCTTGTAAGTAAAATGTTGAGATCATTATTGGAAGATTGAAACTCATTAAGGATGTGGATAGAGAATACCAAAGATATCACCTCATATACATTGGAAGAACTTTATGAAGCCTTGATAACTTATTAGCTCAACAACGTTGAAACTAAGGAAAAAACGAGGAAAAGCAAAAATGAATCAAATGAGCCTCCTAAGTGCTAAATTGCTTTAAAACCTAATTGAGGAATAAACTACAAGTGAAAATATGAGTGATGAAGAGCTCAATGATCTAGTTGTTCTTGTCCAAAAATGGAGAGGTTTTCG
Organism: Fraxinus excelsior; assembly: GCA_019097785.1. NCBI lineage: Eukaryota > Viridiplantae > Streptophyta > Magnoliopsida > Lamiales > Oleaceae > Fraxinus > Fraxinus excelsior. The sequence continues at coordinate 17,943,826 of CM032625.1, read as the reverse complement.
AAATAATAGGAGATTCCAAAAGAAATAAGAAAATTGTGAAGAAAGAAGCAAGAAAATCATTTGCAATGATTTTGACAAACTTGGTCACAAGAGAATTGAATGCCCAAACAAGAAAATGAGTATCAAGAAAAAAACATTTCAAGCGACATGTGATGAAAGCGACGATGATGATCGTGATGAAAATGATAATCAAGAAGAAGTTGCCAACATGTACTTCATGGCAATCGAAGATGAGATATATCCTATTGAAAAATGCTCATATGATGATTTATCTACCTCCTATGATGAAATTCGTAAGAAATTTGAAAAGCTTGTCTTAAATCACTCAATTTTTTTAAAAAACACTACTTATTGAAAAATGAAATGAAGAAAATCATGGAAACTCAAAAGGATCTCCTCAAGAAAAATGATGATTATGATTCATCGATTAAAGAAAATTCTTCTTTAAAAGAAAATTTTGAAAATTTAACTAAGATTATTTACAAATTCACTCAAGGTAAAAAGAACTTTAATTTAATTCTTAGCGATCAAAAGTGTGCTTTTTAACAAATGAGACATTTGATATAAACTATTCTTGAAATAAAAATCTTACAAAAATTTATTTGTCAAAGCATCAAACACCTCTCTTTCAAACACTGCATGTAGCTTTTGCAATAAAGATGAACTTTTTGCTTTTAATTATCTAATAAAAAAGAGGCTACACTTTGAAAATAAAAACAAGTGGATTCAAGAGTCATTAAAACTAACTACCAATGACCTAAACTTGTATATGTATCAAATATCACAAATTAAATTATTTTTGTAGGTACCAAATAAGATAAAGAGCAAATGGCTCTTAAATAGTGGATCGAAGCATATGTTCGGAGATAGAATGTTACTATCAAACTTCAAAAAGAATGATGTAGGTTATGTCACATTCGGGGATAATGAAAAACGAAAAATTATTGGAATTGGAAACATTGGCAATCATTCTTCTCATTTGATTGAAAATATTTTATTGGTAGATAATTTCAAACATAATTTACTTAGTAATAGTCAGTTATGTAATAAAGGATATCATATTAAATTTAGTTTTTCTAAATATCTTATTAAGGATACTACATCAAAATATGTGATGTTTATAGAAAGTCGAAGTAAAGATGTTTATATTATAAATATTGAATTTGAAAGTGATGAAAAATGTTTATCAAATTTAAAAGGAGGCTACTTGGTTGTGGCATAGGAGATTAGGTTATATTAGCATGAATATTCTCTAAAAAATTTCCAAAAATTGTTTTGTCAAAAGTTTTTTAAATTTAAAGTTTAAGAAAGATAAAATTTGTAATACTTGTCAATTTGAAAAATAAGTGAAAAGTTCTTTTAAACCTAAATTATACTCTTCAACTACAAAACCGCTACAACTACTCTATGTAGACCTTTTTGGACCTTTTAGAACAGTTAGTTTGGGTGGTAAACATTATGCATTCGTCATTGTTGGCGACTTTTCTAGATTTACTTGGATCATATTTTTAAATCCAAAAAAATGAAGTTTTGAACGTATTTAAACATTTTTGTAAGAGGATTCAAAACGAAAAATAATACTCCATTACAACTATTAGAAGTGATTATAGTAGAGAATTTGATAATATAGCTTTCGATAATTTTTGTAATGAAAATGGATAGGAACATAATTTTTCGACTCCTAAAACTCCTCAACAAAATGATGTAGTACAAAGGAAGAATCGCACATTGCAAGAAATGGCTAGGACCATACTTAATGAAAATAGCTTGCCAAATTATTTTTAGGTCAAAGTCGTTAACACTGCTTGCTACATTTTTAATAGAGTTTTAGTTAGTCGAAAGAAAATTAAAACTCCTTGTGAGCTTTGAAAAAATAGAATTCCAAATATCAGTTATCTCAAAGCATTTGGTTGCAAATGCATATTTTGAATACAAAAGAAAATTTGGTTCAAAATTCAATATTAAAATCTTTCTGGGATATTCATTGACTTGTAAAATTTATAGAGTCTTTAACAAAAGAACTTTAGTCGTCGAAGAATATATGCATGTTACTTTTGATGAAATTAATCCTCTTGATCGTGAGAAATGTATTGCTAATGATATATGACATTTTGAAGTACCAAATAACCTAACTTGGAAAACGAATAAAAACGATTTGTAGTGATAGAGGTGAAGAGTATGTTGCAACATTTGAAAAACTTTGTTCACAACAAGGAATTATTCATCAAATTATTGCTCCATATTCACCTCAATTTAAAGGGGTTGTGGAACGAAAGAATCGAATTCTTAAGGAAATGATGAATGCCATGTTGATTAGTTCAGACTTACCTCAAAACTTGTGGGGGTGGGGGTGGGGGTGGGGGATGGGGGAAGCTATTCTTTCGACTAATAATATCCTAAACAAAATACCACACAAGGATAAGGTCGAGTCTCTTTATGAGTTATGAAAAGGTCGGAAACCTTCCTACAAATATCTTAAAGTGTGGGGGTGTTTAGCGAAGGTACAAATACCTAAGCCTAAACAAGTGAAGATTAGATCTAAGACATTTGATTGTATCTTTATCGAATATGCTACTAATACTAGTGCATATCGATTTTTGGTTCATAAGTCTGAATTACTTGATGTACAAATATCTAAGCCTAAACAAGTGAGAATGCATTGCACAACCAAAATGCATAAAATCCCAATAAATTTAAAGGAAAACAAACCTCATTTTTTAGGCTTCGTCTTTCTGAACTCTGGCTACAAAGAGGCACACATTTCTTCTGAACTCCCCTTGCCATTCCACAAATGCCTTGCGCTCCTCACCGTCACTGGTGGTGATGCCTTGCGACAGTCGGAGAATAACGTCGTGATTTGTAAGGTGGATGCACAATTTTTGGAAGCTTCATTAGGGTTGATGAAAAATGCAAGTTCAAGTAGGTTTTGTTTTGTTTTGTTTTGTTTTTTTAGGCCAGGTGAATCTTAGTTGGGTCAGGGGTTGTGGCATACTTTTCATAGTATTCAATGAACGTTGCAAGAAGTAAAAAATTTCGAACGTTTTCGCAACATTTAATAAACGTTACGAAAAATGAAATTTTTCACGATATTCAATAAACGTTGTAAAAAGTAAATATTTTACAACAGTCATTGAATGTTGCAAAATGCTATATATTACATGTTTCAGCAACAGACAAATGAACGTTTATATAGAACCAGATTTTACTATCGTTCAATAAACGTTGCAAACAAATAAATTTTTTCACAACATTCAATAAATGTTGGCAAAGTGAAACTTTTTGCAACTGTTAGTGAACATTGCAAAATGCTATATATTACAAGTTTTAGCAATATGCACTGAACATTGCTATAAAATCAGATTTTAACAACATTCAATAAACGTTGCAAAAATAAAATTTTTCGCATCATTCAATAAACGTTGCAAAAGGTGACATTAGCAACATATATTTAAAAAATGTTGCCAAAACTTAATTATGTTAATCAATGGCAATATTCACTTATTAAAATGCTGTGATATACCATTTTATCAACACTTAATTAACAAATGTTGCATTTCTAGTGTTGCTAAAGATTATTTTTGTTGTAGTGTTAGTTCGCCATTATCACATTCCTTTTGACATTTTTAAATCTAAATCCCTTGCAACTCATCTGGACAAAGAATTCGTCAAATTTTCACTTGACTTGGCATAGTCTATAGTGATTATACTATTAGACAATGTAGCTTCACTAAAGCAATCAATTGAACTTGTGGAATTGATTTAGGTCAAATAAAAATTTCCCTTCTTAGCAATTTCTCTTTCTTATTACATGAAGCAATGGCAATGAACTTAGCTGCCATGGTGGAGTCCACAATGACATGTTTACTTAAAACATTTTCCTTGTCCCTTCAAGCTATTTAATTTCCTTGAGGATTCGCTTCTCTTCACTACGAAGAATAATTTCGTGCTGAATGTGATATTGCAAGTTTTTGATAAGATCTTTAAACTCTTCGTCGATGAACATTTAACTAATCCCCTCTCTTAGCAACAAGTAATACACAAGTTGCAAGGTGCTCCTAATGGAGGCAAAGAGAAGGGCTCGGGTAAATGTACTTCTAGGGGTTTGTCTTGATGTACTTTGGGAGGAAAAATATAACAAGTAAATTCAAATACAACAGCTATACATATTATCCATTAGGAGGAGACATTTTATCAATTTCTGCTAAGGCAACTATTGGATCAACTGTTGTTGAGCGTAATAGAAAATCAACTCGTATTTTTAAATTATCTCGTAAATGTGTGCCTTGACCTACCTCTTGTGATTCACGGTCAGCTCAATTTATGTGGTCCGAACCTCATTGTTCGACGTTTCCATTTTAACATTTCTTAACTCAAGTTATTCGATTCGAAACTCAATGTTCGAATTATCAATTATAGAGTCACATGACAGACAAAATGCTCGATTCCTTCAATGAGCACGATAAAACCTAAATAACTCCTACTTCATAATTAAAAGAACTCAATTCTTTTGTTGTCCTTTAGTAAGACTCGACGTAAGATCCAATACCAAGAACCAAATTCTATGTACAAATCTCAAACCAATAGATATACATTTATCCCCCACATAAATAAATAGATAAAGTCATAAAAGGGACATATCATAAAATCTATTCGAGGAAAATGCCAAATTGTCACGTGAAAATGGGACAAGAAACAAGAGAATGTCCTTTTGTGAATATGCCTTCCTTATCGCCATAAATAATGCCCATGTTGTCTTGGTATTAACTTCATCTGGAACATGTGGTAGTGTCTATCGAGTAGGGAAAAACTCATGATGCGTGCAACACAAACCACACTTGTGAAAGAATTCTACTACCATCGACCATCGACCCTCGCGTTGATTGGAAAAGATAAAATTGAACACTAAAATAGTAAGATTCTAGTTTTTAGAATTGTTCTGAAAATAGGTCAAAAAAAGATTGAGTGTTACAATTAAGAAAGTTAGCATAATGACGTGTTGAGATATGAGGAGTCGTCATAATATGAATCCAACCTTTTTTTGTTGTGTTGATTTATTCAATTAAAGGCTTATGTAAAAATGGAATGTAAGTATCGTTTAATAAGTTATTGTGTAGATGTTTAGTTTTCGAGTTAAGATTTTCCACTCCTACTATTGTTGTGGATCGAAAAATTGATTGAAGTCAAAAAAAAATTCGTGTGATATACATAGCTTACTCTTTCTCTTTCCCTCTTTTTCGAAAAGGCAGAATTGATAGATTTTTTTCAATAATTTTTATTTTATATATCACAAAGAAAGTAGAATATGTATTTATATTTTTATAAATTTGAGAATTAATTATCAAATACAAAAAAAAATCTATATTAATTATACAGTCACATTTAAATAGAAATAGTTATCAAAGATTTGAAAATCTCGAAGATCATGAAATCTGATCACAAATAATATTTTGACCCAACACGTTTAGTAGGTTAAGTTAAATTCAATAAATCAAAAAAATATATCAAGCACAAAAAAAAAAAAGAAGGGAAAATTGCAGCCACGATACTAAACCTTTCAACTTTTTGCGGACTTAGCCCAAATCTTTGATTTTTGCCACTCACGGTACCAAACCTTCAAAATATTTGCATCTAAAGTCCGAACGAATAGAAACCTTTAGTTTGACTGTTAATTGACTTCAAAAAATTATTTTGACCAAATCAACAAAGGGCAAAATAGTAACTTCATAATTTAAACATAAAAAGAGGAAAATAAAAGAATTAAAATTAAAAAAAAAACCCCATGTTCATCTTCTTCTCCCCACCCTCACCCTCAAACTCAAACACCATTGGATGCCACTGTCGGGCGCCACTTTCCACCACCGACGGTGGAATCACGTCCCAAACACCACTACGCCATTGCCATTGCAAAACAGCACAGACAATTAAAAAAAAATTGTTGTTTGAAACCACGGCAAACACACAACCAGAAGATTAACACAATCAATTGTAAAATCCCCAAACAATCTATGGTTGTGGTTTCCAATCAATTCAACGGAGTACATTAAAAAAAAAAATGCTAATATTCATCTTCTTTACGACGGGTCAAAATTCATCGTCTCTTCCTTCATTTGCACATCCTCAAAACCCCCCACAATGGTGGTGACCACGACGGCATCTTCATCATCAGTTGAGTTGACAACTGAAGGACAAGTCCTCACCCTCATCAACAAATGCATTCGCTCCCTCCGCAAGAAGCAGAATCGTATACTCCAGATGGAAGAGTCCCTCTCCCAAGGCAAAACCCTAAACAAGGAGCAAGAAGAAACTCTTAACTCCAAACCCATCGTCCTCGCCAGAATCAATGAGCTCAAAAAGCTCCTTCAGCCCCTCGCCAACGCTATGGCTTAAGAAATTGCTATCGCTTTTTATAAAATGGAATCTGAAGCCCCAATAAAGCAAACCCCTGATGAGGAAACCCCAAAGCCCGAGGTGGTGGAGCAACCATTGGTGGAGGAAGAGAAGTCCAATTCAGAGGGCGTTTATGTGATTTCTGATATGATGAATCTGCTTTGTGAGGGTGGGGGTTGGAGGAAGAAGATGAATAGGGTTTTTTTTTATTTAATTCTTTTATTTTCCTTTTTTTATATTAAAATTATGAAGTTACTATTTTACTTTTTGTTGATTTGGTCAAAATAATTTTTAAAGTCAATTAACAGTCAAACTAATGGTCTCCATCCATTCGAACTTGAGCTACTAATTTTTTGAAGATTTGGTACCGTGGGTGGCACAAATCAAAGATTTGTGTAAAGTCTGCAAAAAGTTGAAAGGTTTGGTATCATGACTGCAATTTTTCCTAAAAGAAAAATTAGAAACTGGTGGAATTTTTTAAAGATTTTGAAAATATTTTACATCCTTAATAATATGATCATATTTTCAGCGTAAAATGTTCAGCACATTAAAATCATTATGCACACACAAAATATGTAATTTTAAAGATCTTGATAATATTTTACATCCTTAATAATATCATCATATTTTCAACGTAACATGTTCAGTACGTTAATACGGACAAAATATGTCACGTCTAATATGTGTGTATTATTCGATCCCGTTTATTTTTTTTCAGTTAATCATTCAAAAATATGTTTAAAAAAAAGATTAAATTGGCAAATTGGTAAATATGTCACACTTCACTGTTTTATTTTAATTATTTGGGTATAATTGATTCATTTATATTGTCCCCTTGTCTATAGGGACCTTCCAAAGAATAGCACTTAAATTGATTATTCATGCCTCTTAGTGAAGTGACATATGTGTCATCATCATAGGAATAATCAGTAGTTAGTGAATAATCATATCATTACCACTTTTTCAAAATTATTACCCAAATATTGATTATAATCATTTTTTTTAGTGCATTAGAAAATTTCACTAATCATTTTCGACTTTCAATTAACGGGTTTAAATCAATTAGGGATCGCAATGGGACGTGACCATCCCCATCACGTCATGGATTTTCAAAAGAGTAGGGTGGGCAAGGCTGTAGGATTAAAAAAATATGTATTTACTACTCTGTTTTAATTTAATAATTGATATTTATTAATAATTATTTATTTATTAAATATTATCTAAATTAAAAATATAAAATTAAACAATTTGGGATGTGTTCGAAAAATTAAGGACAAAGACCATGATCCCCGTCCCTATCCTATTTACTATTCGAGATAGGATTTCCCCACCCCATGTGAATCAAGACCTTGAGCATGAATAGGAGCTCTTTAAATTCACCTTTAGAATTATGATTTTTCATAATATTTCTTTTAACCATCTGATCTGGAAATAATATACCCTATAATTTTCAGACCAATTTTCCTTAAAATAAAATTGCTTCATGTGAAGGAAAATTGTTCTGTTATTGTCATCTGACCATAAAAATTACAAATATGACAGTTGGTCTCTCCACTCTCTCCTGTGCCCACCACAAGGTAAGATTCTGTTCCTTGTCTTGAAGCTTAACTTATTGAAATATTTATCATGCAGATTCAAAAATAATAAATAAATATCTAATAATTTCAAGTTTTGAATTATTGAATTGAATCTTTTATTTCAATATTTTGCAGACATACTAATAGAACAATTTTAAGTAGATGATTACTAATAATTTCAAGCTTTGAATTATTGGATTGGGCAATGACAAAGCCAGCACAAACAAATCTATAATAAAAGCAGCTGGTGATTTATATAATTTTATGTATTTTTTAGAAACAAAATAATGGGTTTGGTATACAGTAACAAGTTGTAATGGTTCTGGTTGGATAAAATAAAAGTTGTTGGCAACCAAGCCCTCATAATTAGGGACTTGTACTGGTTTTGGTTGATAAAATTAAAATTGTTGGCAACTAAACATATATAAGAAATATAAATTTTTTTTTTTTTTTTTTTTTTTATGACTCAGGTATCAAAACTTCGCTCCGACTAACCCTGAGGAGTGGCGGCCTTCCTCCCTGGTTCGTCATTCGAGTTAATCCGAATGCTGTCACAACTTATACACACTTGGACTGGACATTCTGCAGTTCTCTTCCCTGTGGGCTTCTGTCTTCCAACATTTAAATGTTGACTTCCATCTGCCGCAGGGATGCGAAACTTCGATTATTCATTTAACATGGGATTCATACTATAATCTTATTGGTTTATGTTTGATGTCGACTACAAATATTTGCTTATTGTCGGATTTAATGCCATAGAGTATGTTTGATATGTTGAAATGGAAATGATACAATATGCTAATAATATGCATTTTGTATGTTTTTTCCCTTAATTATATCTAATCACTTTAGCCAAGAGAAGAATGTTAATTTTTGCATCCAGCCAGAGTGAAATCTCTATAGCTACATTTTCTTATTACTAACCAAATTTAGACTTGCACCGTTTTGTTATTGACACTTCAAAGAAACTTTCTATTAAAAATGAAAGCTCTATTCATTTATATATAAAACTATATCGACATATAAGAATTAAATAACAATAATAGATAATGACACCAGTGTTAGTTGACAAAATGAGAAGGGAAGAGACAATAAGAAAGCACTGAACAAAGCCAATCCGACAAAAAAAGCTTGTTTTCTCTCTCCAAACAAGTCACATGGATTGTGCTAGTCAAGTGTCACTCTCTTCTTTCTAAAATCGGATGATAGATACAGTTGAAATTATCAACACTAATAAATCACGGGTTACCCATTCTCCTTTGCACCAATTTGGTCTTCCTTTCTGTTCTAAAGTTGATTTAGGGGATGTTTGCCTAAACAGGCATGTGGATATCCATGTGGGAGTGCATATTTATCATTATTATCATCACATGCATCACATTTTGTTCAATAAATGACAATAAATTTCCTTAAATTCCGAGGCTCTATTTCAAATAGAATAATGATATTTAGGGTCCGTTTGATTGCAAGAGTGGAAAATGGGTGGAAAGAAAATGAATTCCAGGGAAAATATTGCATAGAACTTTTTTTCCAGGGAATTGTTAAATAAGTGTGTTTGATTGGTATAATTTTTCACCTGGAAAATTTTTAAAGTTGGTGTTCGTTTGACTTTATTTTACATAAAAATTGTTTATTAAAGTGATAATTATTTCTACCAATAGGTCTAAAATTTGTTCCAATTGTAAAAGAAAAAATTTGAAAGAAAAAAATTTTGAATTTTTTTTTTTACCATACCGAATATCATTCGTTTGACTTTGTTTTGTATGGAAGTTGTCAATAAAAGTGAAATTTTTTTTTACCATTGTATCTAGAATTTGTTCTCATTGCCAAAAAAGAAAAAAAAAGGTGGAAAATATTTTCCCACCAAATAAGTGGGAAAACAAAATCAAGCTTTTGTGCATAAAATGGTTGTACCTAGAAAAGGGTGGAAAACGTTTTGCCAAGAAAATAAAGCATATCAAACACCAACAAAGTTGGAAAATGGAAAATCAATTCCATTTTCCATGGAATTCAACCCTTATCAAACGGACCCTTATAGTAAAAATCATCGGTAATTGTCTTACGTGGCATATATGTGGCGATTTGTTATTTGATATATTAATGTGGTAAATAATGTTATTTGCAATTGTTCAATATCGCAGTTGCACTGCGTGGCATAAATGTGAGGATTAATGATTTGATGCATGATACAATAAAAAAAACTAACACGGTAATGCATCAAATCACTAACCGTAACATATATGGCCACGTAAGGAGATTGCAAATAGCATTACTCTTACTCTAATGTAATAATTTTTTATTATCTCATGCATCAAATAACAAATTCACATGCATGTTACGTAGGACGACTAATGATAGTTTTAACTATAAATAACATTATTCTTTCAAATATTAGAGACAATTAGAATTATAGGGAAAGTTTTAACTTTTATCCTTGTACTTGTTTAATTTAGTTCTCATTTTTGGGTAAAAAAAAGCAAATATTTCCAAAGCAATTCTGCCCATAAACTTAAAATAATAACTCAATTTTTAACATTTAATAATAAAAAATATTTCTTTTACTTCTAAGTAAATTTACTTGCAAGTCAACTTTTTAAGCCATGCACAAGAGCTTGTAAGTTGTAATAGTAGTGCTCAAAAAAGTAATTTATTGTACTTATATGGTAAAATCATATTTTATGAATCAAATGAACGTCAAAAGAAATTCTTATAAATTATGAGTAAATTCGACAGACTTATAAAGTATCCAAAACACGTTCATGTATGAGCATCATTTTTCGAGACGGACGTTTATATTTTCATAGTCAAAATGCAGCATCTTCAAAAGACTCTTAAAATATAAGATACTCTCTATTTTAAATAGTCAATTCTTAAAATTATATTTCAAGATGCTTTTTAAATTAACATTTTAATTTAGATAGTAAATTTGGCTATCCAAATTTGGATAAACAAACTCACTCTTTATAATTAAATACATTCAAAATATTTTAATTTTCAATAGAGAAAAATAATATAATAATATGAAGGGAAACTAGTGAAAATAAAAGATATAAAAAATAATAAATATTTTTTTAGAGTAGTAAAATTAATTGTTAAATATAAAATGAATGTTAGAATACTTAAAAAATTTTACTTTCGGAATTTATAAACGCTCTCTAAATTGTAAGATATGCTATTTAAAAATAGAAAGTTTCTTAGAGATGATCTAAAACTATATTTTGTAAAAGAATCCCCTTTATAAAAGATATCATGTCATTTTCCAACTAATTCTCCCTTGTAAAATACTAAGGTCATGTTTGATAGGCCATGTTTTCTAGGGAAGATGGAAAATAACAAACAATTTTCCACATTTTGGTTTGTTTGATAGACATAATTTTCTAGGGAATTAGTTTTCTTATTTTAGCGCACGTGACCTCTTATTCTAAGAAATCATGGAATTGAAATTCCCTTAGGTTAGGTAGTTTTTCATTTTCCTGACAATTGGAATTGGCAATGGTCGATCGCTAGAATTGGAAGACAGTTCTATTTTTTTTCCTCCTACGACGACGACTTCCAGGCTATCTCCACCGAGCAACGCCGCAAGTTGATGGCAGTGAAGGCTATGGACTCCGATCTTGACTTAACATTCAATATTCAACTCCAAGGAGCCATACATGCCTCTATTTCTCTAAACCAGATGCAACCCTCTTCATCCACTTCCTCGGACTCTCCTCCGCAATCCCAGTTGAATTCCCAACTGTTAGTCGATGACTTCTCGAATTTCACTAACCTCCAGTCTGATGAATTCCTAAAACTCGACCAAGAATTTAAAGACCATATAATCTCCAAAACGAAATTTAAAAAATTGAAGAATGATCTACACCGCATGATCCATGACCATCGTGTGGCTTTTGAAATCTCAAGAATGCCAGAGGACGAGTAGGAGGAATGAGGGGACAATTTTGAGCAACCTTTTGGTGAAGGCACTTCCAAAGGTGTGAATAACGAGATTTTTAGGATTTATTTTAAGGGCTTAATGAAGGACTTGTCGAGCGGAACTGTTCTTGGCGGGATTGGTGTAGCAATATGTGATTCTAAGTTCCATGAAAAACAAAATCAATCAAACACCAAAAGATAGAAAATCTCAATATTTTCTAGGTGAAAAATTATATAAATCAAACACAATTAATTGATAATTTTCACTAAAATAAATTTTAGGCAATTCAATTTCCTAAAATTCGTATTCTTTTCACCCAAGTTACACTGTTACAATCAAACGGACTTTAATTACACATGCAGTAAAGAATTTTTAAAAAATAAGAAAAAGGGGGAAAAAAACCTCATTATCAAATTTTTATTTATTTATTTATTTTTTCACTTATAATGAGAGTACGAATTTTCAGTTCAATGAATGGACTGCAGTATCACGTGCTGAATGAATTAAGAAATTTGCCGCCCATATCCCCTCACATGCTTTGTATTTAGCTCTGCCTCCTAGATTTACTTCTTGCTCAGAAATATTAAATACACCCACTTCCATTTTCTTGGGTTCAATTTTTAAGTATAAAATAGTTTTACATTATGCTCCTGGGATTAAAATAATTTTTTATTATATTTTTAATAAAAATTAATGAAATGCGTGTTTAAAAAGTTGGGATCCTATGAAATACGTAATTGAAATTATTTATTGATTTTAACTTAGATTAAAATCTATATTTTAATCCCTACGAAAGAAGGACCGTGTATAACTTGAGAAATTGAGTTTTCCTTATTTGGGTAGAGAAAACGACGTTCAAATGATTGCATGTAGTAAAATGAAGATTGAAGAGTTCGTACGTAAAAGGATCGGAATCGATTTTTATTTATGTTTACGAGAATTATATAAAGGCTTGTTTTTTTATTTTCAAATTTAATTTTAACTACACATTCTATGAATCTACATAAAATCTGAAGTCGAAGATCAGATAAAAAAATCTTAGCTATCAACAGACGAATATTCGAGGGTCACTAATGCATTACTAATAATTTAATTTTAATTACAATAAAATCGTCTAGTTATTGTAATTGTAGTATGTATTTTTTTTCTCCCCCTTCACTGATTTTATTTTAGAAATTATAGTTCATTGAAAAATAAGCTCTATGAATGGGAATAGTATATGGTGCATCTAACATGGCTTATCAACTAGTCTGACAGCCCATTTGACCAATCATGTACAGACATCTCATTGGAAATGATAAATATAATTACGTCCACCAATCATAGCACGTGATGGCAATTCTGTCCTGCGTGAGCCGTTTTATTTTATGGCGTGTGGTTGAGAACTAAACCGTGTTCAATTCAGATGCCCCACCCCAGCTTACGTCCCCTTAGAATTGGTTGTGCAGTAAAAGCATAGTAGGCCATTGTTTGCCCCCATTTTGAAGAATTTATAAGTTTTGAAACAACGATCTATGAAAAAATGTGTGGTTAAAAATAAAAATTTGTGTATAATATTATTTTATTTGGAGACTGTGAAGTTAAAATTAAGAAAGATAAAAATTTTAATGGGTGACAAACAAGGGCTCGTGCTTGTTTGATGATATTGTGCCCCTGTTTGTCTATCATTTTCAAAAGTTGTGTTTTCTACTGTAAACAATCTCATCCACATATTCAACCAATAAAATATTCCACACACAAACTAATAAAGTTACTTTAAATATCATCCACACATTATCCAAAAAATATTATTCCTTACATCATTCTTGAAATTTTAATGGGTGACAAACACACCATGTATTGTGTTAAATTTTATTATTTATTTAAAAAAGATTGTGAAACAAAGTTCGGCCCTTATTTCTTCACAAACTTATTTTTTCAAAATTCATTTTCAACCATACATTTTTCCATAATATAATTTTACAAGAAACTCTATAATTTTTCTTTATTTTTTAACCACATATTTCCAACAAAATGCTATTCCAAAATGCATTTTGACCTAAAAATGAGACTCAATAATATTTTTCATCATATCAATAAATTTTCCTTCGTTTTCAATCACATATTTCTCATCACATCTAACAAAAAAAAATGTATTTTTGTGAAAATAATATGGTTCAGACATGGGTTATGTTTTGAATAGTTTTTTTTAAAGAATGTGTGAGTAAAAGTAGAAAAAGATTTGGATTTACGTGTAGAATATTTTATTGTGTCAATACATGGATAAAAATGAATATGAGAAATAAATTAAAAGCCACCAAACATGGGCTAAAGATCGTACATATTTAATGTGACATCAAATGATAAGATCAATCAAGTAAATATATTATCCACATATTTAACTGGTATGTCATTTCACCAACATCACATGATAATGATCATTGGTTTGTACATATAGATCTTGTTTAGCTCCTATTTTTTCAAATTTAGCTTGTGTTTGAATCTAATTTTGAGGAGAATAAAAATTTGGAATAGTGATTAATATGAGAATGTGTGGTGGAAAAGTGATGAAATTGTTTTGATTTGTGTATAATATTATTTTATTTGGAGAATGTGTGGTTGAAATGAAGAATGAGAATAAGAAATTAACGGGTGTCAAACGGGGACTTATTTTCAATCATATATTTAGCCCCTGTTTGACCTACATTATTTTTTTCATTCTCATTCTTCTACTCATTTTTAACCACACACTTTTCAATAAAATAATATTTTTCATCATATCAATAACTTTTTCTTCTTTTTCAACCACATATTTCTCATCACATCACTTCAAAAAATGTACTTTCATTTTAATATGCACCAAACACCCTCTTAGCCTCTATTTGAGCAACATTAAATCTTCATTTGCATTCTTCTACTCATTTTCAACCTTACATTCTTCAATAAAATAATGTTTTCTATAACTTCAATAACTTTTCGTTCTTTTTCAACCACTCATTCTCCATCAATCTATTATTTCAAAATACATTCTTCCAAAATAATGTGACTCAAACACACCCTTAATGGAATTTGCAACTCTTATAACCCATGTTTGAGCCACATTATTTTTTTATTCTCATTCTTCTACTCATTTTCAACCACACATTCTTCAAGAAAAAATATTTTCTAACACATTAATAACTTTTCCTTCTTTTTCAACCACATATTCTTCATCACATCAACAAAAAAAAAATTCATTATTGGAGCAATAATATGCACTAAACAGGGGCATAATATTCTTACATTAAGAAATTTAATCACTTAATACCATTTATTTGACATTTAAACAGCTTACAATGAGCAATGTAAGGGCACGTTTGTCTCCTATTTTGGAAGAAGAAATAGAGTTTTGAATAATATTTTTTGGAGAATGTGTGGTTGAAAAGTAATGTAATTTTATTGATTAATGTGTATAATATTTTATTGAGTGAATATGTGGTGGAGATTGTTTACTATAGCAAACAATGTTTGAGAAAATGGATGACAAATAGGGGGTTAAATGAATAACATTCAAGGTCCTCAAGCCAGCCATATATCCGTATACATTGCAACTTAGACATGGTTGATCTCCATTTTTTTAAATACATTTTTATCTCTTTTCTTTCTACTTTTACATTTTTCAATAAAATAATATTACACGTAATCCAAGAATTTTTCTTTCATTTTTAATCACGTGTTCTCCATTAATCTACTACTTCAAAATGCATTTTACTCAAACGATATGGCTCAAACAAATGCTTAATTATTAGCGCAATTATAGAACTTCAATCAGAATAAATAGTTACGCTAATGCGTTATCAAGGCTCGCGACAATCATGCCAAGCCATTCGAGTATGGGTGAACAAGAGAAGAAAAATCTAGATTCAAAAGACACTCAAATAAAAATGTTGCAAATTTAAAAGTTATTGATGTGATGGAAAAAATTATTTTATTAAAAAAATATATAATTGAAAATGAAAATTTTAATGTGACTCAAACTAGCTATGTCAAAGAGTCGAGCCCGAGCCGGAAAAAAAAAAACTCGGCTTTGGCTCGAGTTTTTTTGGGCCTGAGCCTAGCCAGCAAAGCCCGGCTAAAAAAAATGTGGCTCGGCTCGAACCTTAGCAGGCCGAGCCGGCTCGATTTTTTTTAATGTCAAATCTACATTTTTTACTTAAAAGATTTAAAATTTGTATGGTTTATACATACAATAAATTAAATAAAAAAGCTCGAACTTTTTTGTGCTGAACTTTTTTGTGCCCGAGTCGAGTTGAGCCAGCAAAGCCCGGCCAAAAAACAATGAGGCTCGGCCCGAGTCTCAACTTGTTGCAACCAGGCTCGAGCCGGGCCCGACTCCAGCTTTTTTCGAGTCGAACCCGAACCATCCGAGTCGACAAGCTTTTTTGTCATCCTTAACTCAAACATGGGCTTAAGAGTTGAAATAAATAAATAAAGATTCAACAAATGCCTCGTCAATGATGGAAACAATAGAAGTTAAAACAAATATGTTTAGCTCATAATAGATTATCAATATTTTACATATTTAATTGTAACAAAAAAGGCCTTTGTATTTTGATAATTAGACCGTTTTTCAGCTAGAATAATTAACATGGGATTATTGCTAAAAAAACATGTTACATAACGTTTTAAATTATTGTTTTTGTCTTACTTCTCCTTTTTCCAATGGAATCGCACATGTCATCAATGCCTGCACATGATAGGAGCAGCCCCCTTCTTTGGATTTTCTTGACAGTAAATGATTGAAGAATTTTAAAATTTTAAAATTCAAACTCATTTGTGAGTTAAGAAAATAACATTAATTACACCATGGTGAAAAAATATTCACGAGTCCTCGAATGAACTCATTATTAATGAAATTTTTATTGTTTTGAAGTAGATGAGTATGCCGCTCTTCGTCATTGACACATTCGGTATTGTAACATCCTCAAAATTGGACAAGAATGCAGAACATGACCCTTACATCGAATTTTTTGAATTCACCTCAATTCCATTTAGCCATGTTTGACAATCAATTTTCGTAAAAAAAATAGAGTTTTGAATAGTGGTTAAGTAAAATGTACGGTTAAAATATAGAGAAAAATTTTAAATTTATGTGTTGAATCGTTTGAACCCCAATTTTTTTTTTTTAAAAAAAATTGAATTTTGCAATATATTATAATGGAGAATGTGTAGTTAAAAATAAGGAAAATTTTTAAATTTACGTGCAATATTATTTTTTTAAAAATTTGTTATTAAAATGGGTCAAATAACTGTAAAAGAATGTATTGTAATGAAAAAATGGGGTTTCAAACAAGAACATGTGAATGTATGATTAAAAATGAATATATAGAAAAAAGAGTTCAAAAAAATGATTGTCAAACATGACTTTATTTTGTTGTATCGTTATATTTTCAATATAAATTATATTTAAGCCCCTGTTTGGTGCACATTATTTTCAAAAAAATGCATTTTTTTGGTTGATGTGATACAGAATATGTGGTTGAAAAAGAATGAAAAGTTATTAATGTGATGAAAAATATTATTTTATTGAAAAATATATAGTTGAAAATGAGAATGAAAAAAATAATGTGGATCAAACATAGACTTAAAAAGTAAATAATAGTTATATGGAACAGTAAAATGAAAAATTTCTACGACTGAAATGGCAAAGACCGTCCAACCTCACTTTAGTCATCATGACAAAGTAAAAAAGGTATAAAAGGATTTGGCGCAAGATTTTCCCCGTCACACTTATAATAGTAGATTTGCCTTTTACCATCCTACTTTTTTCAGAAAGTATATTCAGTACTCAAACGGGGCACCTCGAGTGAATCAAACATTTTTAACCCAAAGAAGTATGGTAATATTTCATTATTGGTCCTCAATTTATTGTAACAAGTAGAAAGGTTATCATTAATGTTCAAAAGAGAGCAAATTAATCCTCGACTTTTAAATATTAGTGTCCAAATCTATATGCATTCCTCACTATGTCTATGCATGTTTATGAGTGCTTTTAAGTGATTATAAAAATATATGAAATAAAAAATGAATAGTAAACATAGACCACACAAAATGTATAAATAAAGAATAATGCTATATGTACAAACTTGAAATGATCTTCATGAGATATATCATTAAATGATAGTCAATAAAGTGACTCGTATACATATAGCAATATTCGTAGATGAATAGTATGTTTGATAAATCTAAATTATAATTAAGCTTGCCAAACATGCACTCAATTAAATGAAACATTAAGACTTGGTCTCTCTTTCTAAAGTAACATGAGAGTCGCACAACAATTTGATGTATAAAATAGTGGCAAGTTTTTAAGGATTGATATTTTGATTATCGACTTTCAATTAAGCAATAGATTGTGAACTTAGTATAGTAGAGAACGAGTTGAGAAGAGACGTTGTTTTACTAACGCAAATTGACAACGTGACAAAGATTTTGGTTCCATAATTACGGACCTATTGTGCTACACCAGCGAAATATAAGAGATTAACTTGCCATGTTTTAAAGATTGGAAACTAACTTTCTACTAAAACAATAAGTTCATGAGCAAGTGTCATTTTCCCAAAAACTCGTGAACATCAAGATTGACATAAATTTTAATATAATATCATTTGATATTTAAAATACAGTTAATTTTTTCATTCAATTATGCTCTTGTTTGGCCTCCATTTTGGGGTGTTGAAAATTTTTGGAATAGTGATTGATGAGAGAATGTGCGGTAGAAAAATAATGAAAAATTTTAGATTTGTGTGTAATATTGTTTTATTTGATAAATTTGTAATTAAAATGAAAAGACAAAAAAAAAATAATAATTAATATAATGTAATGGAAAAAAATGAGGTGGGGTTATATACTATCCCTGGCAATTATGTTAATCGCAAAGTAGCTTTATCCGAACTTTTGATATCCCACGTCCCGTTCACCCCAGCACGTTATTGTACATATATTAATCCATTGATTCCTTTCAAACCCCATTTGCAGTAGACCCTTCAAACTTTTGTGTTGCTTCCACCACCACATGCCACCGCTTCCGCCGCCGTCTCCACCTTCCACCACCGCATAAAAATCACTCCTTTTCAGCATTTCATCAATATCACCACCACATGGCAATCACAAAGCAACCCTCCGGTGATATCAAAACCCGAGTGAACAGTTGCCTTAATAAACTCTCAGACAGAGACACCCTTTCCATGGCTACCAATGAATTGGAGTCTATAGCTAGAAATCTTTCGAATGAATCATTTGGCCCTTTCTTGAACTGCCTTTCCGCCACCGACTCGTCAGATAAGTCGCCGGTCCGCCGTCAGTGTGTCCGCCTTTTGGGAATTCTATCCGCCTCCCACGGAGACGCTTTGTCGCCTCACCTATCTAGGATGCTCGCTTCCGTCTTCCGCCGTCTCCGGGATCCCGACTCCTCCGTCCGCTCCGCCTGTGTCGACGCGATAACCTCCATTACCACCCATGTAACAAAACCTCCTTTCTCTGCCATTCTCAAGCCCCTTGTAGACGCTCTTTTCCACGAGCAAGACCAGAACTCACAGATCGGTGCTTCGCTGTGCCTAGCTGCAGCTGTGGAGGCGGCGCAGGAACCCGACATGGCGGAGCTGAAAACTCTCTTGCAGAGGCTGTTGAAATTAGTAAAAAGTGACTGTTTCAAAGCGAAATCTTCTTTGTTAGTGCTCATTGGCAGCATTGTGAGCGTTGGGGCTGCTAAATCCAAGAATTTATTGAATTGTTTGATTTCGACTACTGTTGAGCTCTTGAGCAGTGAAGATTGGGCCACCAGAAAAGCGGCGGCTGAGGTTTTAGAGAGGCTGGCCACGGCGGAGACAAATATGTTACCGGAGTTTAAGGCTTCTTGTGTTGCTACATTGGATAGCAGAAGATTTGACAAGGTAAATAACTTTTTATGCAATATATTATTAGACATTTTCTGGCAGCGCATAAAAAGCATCCAAGAATACTGCTTAAAAGCTGCTTATAAGCGTGACCAAACATAAAGAGAAGAAAAAACTTGATTCTCACTCTTATTTCTTTTTCTTTGATGTAACAGGTGAAAGTTGTGAGGGAGACAATGAATCGGGCATTAGAGACGTGGAGATACGTTCCAGCGGTATACGAAGAGGAATCCACATCAAAAGGTAATTGAGAATTTCTATTTTTCCGTCCTTTTTCCTTTTCCTTAGTCTAATGTTCGATGAATTTGATCACCGTGGTGATAGTGAAGTGTTGTTTCTATGTTAATTATGAACGAAGTTCGGTTATTTTCAGTATAAAAGGGGTAAAATTTTTTACTTATTTTATTTTTGTATGATTTCTTGTTCATTTGGCAAAGTAACTCTATTCCAAGGTATGAAAAATCTGCAATGAACAAGTAATTAAAATTTGATGTACAACGATGTATTTAATCTTACGCATCTGCTAAATTCCTTTTCAAGATAGTATTCACGCCTCGAATCTATATTTTTGACATGAAACCTAGTTTTCGTGAATCAGATAGTGGAAGTGGCGAACACTCCCCCATACGGATTTCAACAAGTCCCGCTAATAGTGGCTCGATGACACCCCGAGTAAAGAAAATGCTGACAAGCAGATCACCTGCATCTAGTAGTTCTTCTATAGCCAGCAATGAGAAAAGAACTCTAAAAAGTGAAAGCAGGAAGCCAATTACTTCTAGGTCGAGTAAGGTTGATATTAGGAAAAACTTTCAATCTCGTGTGGTTCCTTGTAATGGGAATGATGACAATGTGTTTGACACGGCTGCCAACAATGCTAATGAATGCAACCTTGGGGATCAAAAAGAGTTCGAGGATATTTCATTGATTAGGGAACAGCTTGTGCAAATTGAAAACCAGCAATCTAGTTTGTTGGAACTCCTCCAGGTACTACTCTCTCTCATTTGTTGTACCTTACATAATCGTGGGGTTTTTTTTTGTCTGTTTCCAATAAAATTTACTCGAGGGGAAAGAAATATGTTGTTGTTGGTTAAATTTTAGCTTCTACATTGGAAGCCTGCTGCATCTCCTGGACTTGAGTACGTTTATTCAGCATATTGATGAGATTTCACGAACAAACATTTGTCTTTGTTTTCTTCGAGGGTTCTTGTTTACATGGGTCAATCCAAGTAAAATGGATAATTTTCAACGATTTGTTGATATTCAAAGAATTGAGTCGGAAAGCGAATGAGGATTAGCACATAGAAGAATCCGAGAAAAAGGAAATTTTGTTACTGAAATCTTTTTAGACTTCTTTATGTGCTGAGTTATTCATATAACCTCGTTTAATTGCTGTTTGTTTTCAAATGCTTTCGTGTTACTTCAATTTTTTAATGCTTATTGAATGACTTATCAAGTTCTACAAGCCAAGTACTTATTTCAACTATGGCCTTTTTCGTATCAGAGATTTATTGGAAACTCCCAGAAGGGAATGAATTCGTTGGAAAAACGAGTAAATGGTCTGGAGAAGGTGCTAGACGAGATGTCACGTGATTTAGCTATTTCAACTCGAAAAACTCCGAGCAGTGATTCTAATGGAAACACATGTTGTCTGATACCTGGAGCAGAATTTCTGAGTCCAAAGTTTTGGAGGAAAATCGAAGGACAAAATTCCAATGCCAAGTTCTTTTCTAGTGTTACCGAGTAAGGTTGTAAATGCTGACATATCGAAGCTGGAAAGCCCAAGAACTGATGAATACATGAATCTTTATATTGAAGGAGGCACTAATGTCAAATTTCGGCTGCTTAAAATAGACCACTACCCGTTGTTTCAATTAGTTTATCTAGTTTTTATTTTGGTTATAAAACGTACTTGTTTTTTTATGTATATACAAAAAATGTGATCGCAAGATGCTGGTGAAATTTTTTTGAATGGTCTCTCTCCCTCGTGAATTCTCTGTTCTTTTACACTGTCTCAACTTTTTGATCATTTTAACGAAGTCTAAAATTATTGATTAAATAGAAAAATACTATTATACAAACCAAGATACCAAATATCACATATCCATACAACCTATTACAAACTTCACATCAGAACCAATGGATACCAAAGTATCATCGATTGAAGGATCAGACAAAGTATCATCGATTGAAGGTTCAGAATATTGTACCCTTCTGTATCAACACCGTAAAATCCAAATTCACCCAAGAACCATCACGATCACAAGAAACGAGCAGCTTCTTCTATGGACTAGAAGAGCTCATTGTTATCACATACACGGTACACTCTTTCAACATATCTCACAAAGAAATATCACTCTTAAACCAGATTAAAGAATAACTCAAAATCAGAATGTTAAGATGAAAGAGAGAACACAGAAAACTCTAGAGAATCCTTGAAGAACGGAAGCCAGAAAGTAGTATAGAGTGAAAAATCAACTTTTCATATTACCACTCAAGCATATATTGTGATTGGCAGCTAGGGATGTCAACGAGCCGAACAGAGCCGGAAAAAAAAAAGCTCGAGCCGAGCCGAGCCCGGCCAAAAAAAATGAGGCTTGGCCCGAGCTTTTGACCCGAGCCTTAGCGGGCCGAGCCGAGCCGGCTCGGTTTTTTTTTTTTTTTTTGGCACCTTATAGACTTATGTCGGATAACATGTTAGATTTATAAATGAGTAACTATCCATTATAACAAAGTAAGAAATCTTTTTAATGATCGATTTAAATTTTCTTACAAATTTTAGTAATCATTGATGAAATTAGCTAAATTTTTAAATGTAATTAAGCAATATATATCACTAATAATTTCACTTAATATAGAATAATAAACATTTGTGTAAATGAGAAAATGCTTACTTTAAGTATTTAGAGTTTTAGAGAAATGAAAACAGTAATAAACTAATAATACAATAAATATTAAACAAACAAATATTACACATTTTTCAAAATAATCTATGTGATACATTATGAGATAAATTTGTCACTTATAATTAGTTTATTAGTTTCATGATGAGTAGAATAAGTTGGCAAATTTTGATTTTTTTTTTCGCGGGCCGACCCGAGCCACACGGGCCGGCCCGGCTCGGGCCGAGTCCTCAAAATGAGGCTCGGTGGAACAGAGCCCGTGCCGGGCCCGGCTCGGGCTTTTTTCGAGCCGAGCCCAAGCCGTGCGAGCCGCCGAGCTTTTTTGCCATCCCTAGAATGGCAGCTAAGAATCCAATGGTCCAAAGAAACTTGCACTTTGAATATAAGGTAAAACAACCAAAGTCGCATTCACCAAACACGTCCTCACTAGACCGAGTATTGGGCCTCGAGTTTCACTGGGCTACTTAAGTTGGTTATATTGGGCAATAGCATTGGGTCGAAGGCCAATTTCATAATCGCCTATTGAGCTGACATCACAGCCTTCACAAATCTCCATTTTGATGTCAGTGGTTATTCATGTAGCTTATTGCTCTATTCAGCAACAACTAAATGACCACAGCTTCCATGAACTTTACACCCAGCAACAATATTAGTACTTGCACTAGTTTAAAAATTAACCAGCATCAATGTTCAACATTTGCAAACAAGAATTAAACTTGTTTAGGGTAGTACCTTAGTAACCATATCAATTGGGTTAAATTGAGTAACAATTTTCTCAAGAAGTAAAACCTCTTTAGAAACTATATCTCTAATAAAATGCAATTTAACATCAATATATTTGGTTCTTTCATAAAAAAAACTGAATTTTTACACAAATATATAGTACTTTGACTGTCTGAATATACAACAACAAGATTACATAGTTCATTAAATTCAGAAAATAAACACTTAAGCCACAAAGCTTCTTTTATAGCCTTAGTTGCAGCAACATATTTAGCCTCAGTTGTGGACAGATCAACAACAGGTTGAAGTTGGGATTTCCAACTAATACATGTTCTACACAAAGTAAACATATAAGTTGTAGTAGATTTCCTATTGTCTCTATTTCCAGCAAAATCTAAATCTACAAAACCTTCAAGGACTACACCTTCATTACATGCACTAAAACATAAACCCAAATGTGAAGAACCTTTCATATATCTCAATAACCATTTCAAAGTAAGCCAATGTTCAAACCTTGGGTTAGCCATAAATCTGCTAAGTGTACTAATAGAATGAGCTACATCAGGTTTTATACAAATCATAGCGTACATAACTGATCCTACAACATTTGCATAGGGAACTCTTTCCATTTGTTTAATATCAGATTCATGTATAGGACATTGATCCTTACTTAGCTTAATATGGCTAGCCAAAGGAAGAGTAACAAGATTTGAGTTATGCATAGCAAATCTAGTCAACATTTTTCTACATGGGCAGTCCGTTTCAAAGGCAACAATACTTGTTATGCCTTTTTTAGTTATTTCCATGACTAAAATTTTCTTAGCATAATCTAGATTTTTCATTTCAAACTCAACACTCAGTGATCTTTTTATGTCATTTATAGCATATATATTTTGATCAATCAAAAGCATATCATCCACATACATTGTATAAAGGCAACAATAGCATTTGCATCATTTTTCTTAAAATATAAACAGCGATCAAATTCACTTCTGATAAAACCAATAGTAGATACAAAATTATCAAATCTTTTGTACCACTGTCTTAGAGATTGCTTCAGGCCATATAAAGATTTTTTTAACAAACAAAAATTTTCAGCTTTAATTTTATTAATAAAACCTGGTGGTTGTTTCATATAAATAACTTCATCTAGACCATCATGTAAAAATGTAGTTTTTACATTATTTGTTCAAGTTCAAGATCATAATGAGCAACAAGAGTCAATATAACTCTAATAGTAGTATACTTAACCACATGAGAAAAAAATCTCCTGATAATCTATGCTTTCTTTTTGTGTAAAGCCCTTAGCAACAAGCTTAGCCTTAAATCTAACAGGCATCTTCTCAGTATTTTCCTCCTTAACACTAAATATCCATTTGCAATCAACAAGTGCCTTACCTGCAGGTTTAGGAACTAAAGTCCAAGTTGTATTCTTCATTAAGGAGTCAATTTTATCTCTCATAGCAGCCTGCCAATTCTCATATTGTTGGCTGCACATAGCCTCTTCATAAGATTTAGGTTCTTTGAAGACAAGATCTTGATAAGACATAACATCAAGTGACATGTAATCTATATGCCTTATAAACTCTCATAATTCTATCTCTAGTTAATTGGTAATCACTCACATCACTAACTTGTTCATCTAAATCTCTTTGAACACTACACTCTTTTTCAACATTTTGAGGATCAAAAGCATTTCCAGCTTCCTCATCCACCTGTTCACTTTCAACGGGATAAGATAGAAGTCCAAGCTCCACCTGCATCTTGGTCCCATTTCCTCCTTTCACTTCAAGTAGTCTATTAGGTTCATTATCTCTCAAATGGGGCATATTAGATTCAAGTAACATTCCTACTTGTGATAATCTTAAAACATTTAGACTCTATATTCCAAAGTCTATATACCCATTAACCCGATCATGATATCCCAAGAAAACACATTTTTAAGCTCTATGCTTTAATTTTCCTATATTCTGATGAGAATAGATAGCATATCCAAAGATTTTCAGATGAGAATAACCTGGAACATTTCCAGTCCACTGCTCTTCAAGCGTTTTATCACCCAGAGCACTAGAAGTAGTTCTATTAACAATATAGGAAGCCATCATTAAAGCTTCACCCCAAAGGACCTTAGGAACACCTGATCCTATAAGCATACATCTAACATTTTCTAATAGAGTCATATTCATCATATCAGCTACTCCATTTTGCTGAAGAGTATAAAGAGCAGTCCTACGCCTCTTAGTCCCAGTTTCATTGCAAAACTGATCAAATTCAGTATTGCAAAATTGTAAACCATTATTAGTCCTAATTGTCCTAATTTTCTTTCTAGTTTGATTCTATATCATAACTTTCCAAGTCTTAAATTTTCCAAAGGTGTCTGATTTATGTTTTAACAAATAGATCCAAACCTTCCTAAAATAATCATCAATCAAGGACAAAAAATATCTATTTCTTCCTTGAGTGATAGTAGATGAAGATCCCCATAAATCTGAGTGTATATATTCAAGGACAGATGTAGACTTATGCTTTCCAGTGTTAAAGTGCAACCTATGCTACTTGCCTAAAGTTCAATTTTTACAAAAGGGGACTTTAGATATAGAGTCCTTTCCAAACCCATTTCTTATAAAGGATATACATACTATATGAGCTAATCTCTTGTGCCATTTTAGAGTGTCATCAAGTTCAGCACTGGAAGACTCAGTAATGTGATCAACCACTATACTAGCCTTGACCACATAAATCTCATTTCTCTTAATCCCTTTAAACACAACAAGAGATCCATTCATCACCTTCAATAGGCCATCCATGTAGTCCTACATTATCCAAATTTCCCATTGAAATTAGGTTCTTGTTTAATTCAGGAACATATCTTTCCCTTTCTAGGGTATAGATATATTCATTATCAAATTTCAATGTTACATTCACAATCCCTTCAACCCTACAAGCAATGTTATTTTCCATGACTACTTCTCCGCCACTAATTTCCTTAAAACAGTCTAACCAATCCTTCTTAGGACTCATGTGGAGGG
Organism: Fraxinus excelsior; assembly: GCA_019097785.1. Classification (NCBI taxonomy): domain Eukaryota; kingdom Viridiplantae; phylum Streptophyta; class Magnoliopsida; order Lamiales; family Oleaceae; genus Fraxinus; species Fraxinus excelsior. The sequence continues at coordinate 17,917,381 of CM032625.1, read as the reverse complement.
AACAATCCAAATCCAAGATCCCTTATTGTGTCTGATTTCATTCATCAACAACATTGGCAGAGTTATGATCATGATTATACATCTACAGTAGTAGAATAAATAGGTTCTACTACATTTACTTCATCAATACCTTTATTTTTCTATTATTTTTCTTCTTATAACAATCTTTGATAAAATATCTAGTCTTTTCACACCCATAGCATTTTTTATTTATTGTCTTTGACTTAGATCTGTCCCTACTTTTGAATTTCCTTCTATTATAGTTCCCCTGAATACTAGACGTTTCCCGATTCCCATTAAACCTGCTCTGGTTCTTCCACTAACAAATAGGCTTTTAGACCCACTATTACTTCTCCCATTCTTAAGTTCAAGTTCTTTACTCCTTAAAGAGTTAATAACTATCTCAGGTGTAAGGGCATCTCTACCATATTTTATGGCAGCCTTGACTTCCTTATAAGTTTCAGGAATGACATTAAGTAACACAACAACCCTATATCCCTCAAAAACCTTATCACTAGTATTGGTAATATCTTGAACCAACTTATTAAAGATGTCAAGATTATCGTCTAAATCCCTAGAGGAATCTATAGCCTAAAGCTAAAAAATGTTTCCAATAGAAACAACTTAGTTGGTAAAGATTTAACAAGATAAAGTTTCTCTAATTCATCCCATAGAGCCAAAGCAGAATCCTGTTTTCCTATTTTTCTCAAAACTTGATCAGATAAAAACAAAATAATAGAGGTATAAGCAAGTTCATCAACTTCAGTTTTCTGATCAGCTGTTATAGTTTCAAGAAATTCTTGTGTTATTGCTTTAGAAACCTTTTGTTGAACAATAACACCTTTCATTTTTTGTTGCCAAATGGGAAAATCCTTTTTCCATAAAAAAACACCAAATTTAAAAGTAGTATTTGTCATGTTTTATTGTTAATAATTAACACAAAGTATTTCTAAAGAAACTTTAAAACTACACAACATATACACTTTTGAAAATTAGGATATTTTGATCTTCATAAAAAATAAGAGATCAAGATCACAGAAAATAAGCAGCAGTAAAAAAATATGTCACATTTATTTTCAATGACAAAAGTGTACCAAAGATAACACAGTGCAGAATCAAGGTATGAAAACAACAACATAAGTAACAATATTTCAAAAAACAAATAAGGAAACAATGGTAGTCTTCCCAAGAATAATCAAATTCCATGAGACTCAAGTTCTCAATCAAGGTTCAATTTGAACACCAGGATGAATACACAAATTTAGCAACAAATACGAATATGCAGATAAAAGGGGGTAGGAATTTTAGTTTTAGGATAGTAAACCGGAGGGATAGTTCAAGATTAACCACCACCAGGCTAAATACAGTGCAATATGGAGGCCCGGATGTCATAGTAGAGGTATGATGTTCCACCAGAGGACCACGAACTAAAGAAATCCCAAGTTATAGGGTCCTTATTTAGGTTGAACCAAAAAATCACAAACACCGTATCAATTTCCTTAGCCATAAATAAAGATATGTAAGAATAAGCCCCATATCAAAACGAATCTAGATCTAGGGTTTCACACTTTCAAGCGATCAAAAAAGAAGAACCTTGAAAATTAATTTTTCAGAGTCCTAACTTCGATCGAAGTCCCAAGAACAACCAAGAGACACTTTGATACCACTGTTATACAAACCAAGATACAAAATATTACAGATCTATACAACCTATTACAAACTTCACATCAAAACCACTGGACACCAAAGTATCATTGATCAAAGGCTCGAAATGTTGTACCCTTCTGTATCAACAACGTAAAACCCAGATTTACCCAAAAACCCTTACGATAACAAGAAACTTGCAGCTTCTTCTATGGACCAGAAGAGATCATTGTTACCACATACACGATTCACTCTTTCAACAGATTTCATAAAGAAATACCACTCTTAAACCAGATTAAAGAGCAACTCAAAATTATAATGAGAAGATGAAAGAGAGAACACAAAAGACTCTAGAGATCTCTCGAAGAACAAAATCCAGAAAAGTGTACAGTAAAAAATCGACTTTTCATATTATCACTCAGACATATATCGAGATTGGCAACTAAGAATCCAATGGTCCAGAGAAATTTGCACTTTTAATATAAGGTAAAACAGCCAAAGTCGCATTCACCAAACACGTCCTCACTGGACAGAGTAGTAGGCCTCAGGTTTCACTGGGTTACTTAAGTTGGTTATATTGGGCAATATCATTGGGCCAAAGGCCAGTTTCATCATTTCCTATTGGACTGACATCACAACCTTCACAAATACGTCTTTGAATATATTGGAAGGTAAAGCCACTTGAATCACCATGTACATGTAGCATAATCCATATTGGAATGATGATTAAGAAAAATCATGCATTGGACTTTTAGTCTATTGAGAAATAGTTTGTTGATAACATGTTTTGAACATTTTTAAGAAAATTAAAATTGCAATGAAAATGATGTTCAATTGAACTAATTGTGCTTCTTGTCGTCCTTGAAGTAATGTCTATATCAAATTGAACCAGACATTTTTATTATTGCCTTTTCAAATGTTCTTTAAAAATCACGTTGTTTGTCTTTGCACATTCTGTATATGGGGACTCCTCAAATATTCTTTTAGAATCAGCTTATTGCTCGTCTTTGCACCAAAGCAACTATGTCCCTATTTGGTTCAATTAAAAAGTTAGATTAAAATTTAAATCAAAATCAACAATTAATTTTAAGAACACATTTTATGGAATTCGCAACTTTTCAACTACACATTCCATCAATGTTTATCTAAATCTACTAAAAATCTAATTTTTCTAAACCAAACATGAGCTACATTCATTGTATCCAAGTATACGTATTCCAGTTGTCGCTAAATGGTTGAAATACTGTAATAGCTTTGAGAGATAAGTTCATACCACAATGCTTACAAATAGAATTTGCAATTTCCAATAATGCAACAATTATATTTTGGGTAGGGCTTTGCTGGTTGTACCCCTACCTATAGGTGGCACCTGGTAATACAACCAGCTTTAATGTTTACGGTTAACCCTTTGAAAACTTGTAAATGCACGGGATTGTGGTCAAATAATATAAAGATGAATAAAGTGTCGAAATTACGAAGACTATGTGTTTGATCGAGTTAAAATTAATTATAACTTCAATCGAGTAACAATCAAGTTGTGATTTTCTATCTAATCCCAAAATTATCAATTAAATTAGTGAATGCAAGTAAATGTGTTTTTTAAATAAGTTATATGCATTGTTAAGATGTCAAATCCCCTTGTTATTCCATTTTTAGTGTAATTATAAAGTGACAATTTAAGATCATTCATGTTGGTCAATATTCCCAATTTAATAGAAAATCTCTCTCGATGGGGATCAAATTTATTCTCCTCATGTGACCACTTTATCTCTCAATGAAATATGCAAACATGATAAATGCGTTAACAAGTGTTAGAACATTTATTGAAACCATATAAAGTATAGATGCATATCTCTATTTTCAGTCAAACCTTATAATGTTTATTATATTGAGCTTAAACCCTATTGTCTTTCTCGTTAACCATAAAATTAACTGATAATTCAATTTGTGATCAAGCAATTGAAAAGAATGATAAAAACGATAATAAACATTCACAAACCAAACCAAATTAAAGTCAAAATAATTAAATAAAAATTTAAAATATAATAACAAGAGTTCATCTCATAATAATAATAATATATATAATTAGCCTAGCATATTGAAATTATAAGAAATCGTTCTAAGTTTAATAAACATCACCCGAAAATTGAATAAGTGAGGAAAAATCTTGAATTCTTGAATGACTTTGATAGATTCTTAATATCTCTTGAATTGTCCTCCCAATCCTTATGTTAATTTTCTGGTATGTGTTCTACTTGGTAATCTTCTTGCAATTCCACAATTGAAACCTCTCACAAATATGATTTTGTCATCTTATTTCAACGGATTTCTCGAAGAATCTCGATGTTATTGAGTTGTTTTTGCATGGAAGAGGTTCAACTTAGGTGTAGGAGACATTCTAGTATTTATATGGCTCGAGTCTAGGTCAAAACTATCACCCAAAATCTTTCCAAGTTGAGTTATAATCATATAAAGAAACCTGAGATTTGACCAAATTTTATAACTATGCTAGAGCATAGTTTAAGTGATTCGATTGCATAGTTCACCCTTTAAACTCCAAATCTTTCCCTATATGGTGAGATGCGACCGCATGCCTTTTGAACTATGCTACCACATAGTTTAACTATCTTTTTATTTTGTACACTTTGGTCATCGAATTTCTATGCAACATCTTTTTCTTCCTTTTAGCCTATATTTTAGCCCTCTTAGCTTCCTAGTGCATCCAATTGAACTCCTAGCATTTTCAATCTCCGATTCATAGTTTGATTCAACTATTGGATTGTGGAAACTTGGTCCCCATCTTTTGGATTTCACTTTTTTTCTGGGTTTTCCTCTCGTCTCTTCCAATTTCTTGTTTAACCATAGATTTTTATCTATTTAATACAAAATATAACAATTTAGGATATATTTCACCAAAAGAACAATTATATATCGCTATTTTAGGCCTTGAATAAGTATATAAAATACATTCATCAAACATCCCCCAACTTAAACATTTGTTTGTCATTAAACGAAATTATATCCTAAATAACAACATAAACATGCAAAAATATTTGATTTGACAATCTGGCCTTTTATCTCAGGTTTCAAGATCCCAGTGTTAACTCTAAAACATACTTCAAAGTTACAGTACTGAATAAACATCCACTCTTCCAATGTAAACGAATGTGTTTTTGTGTGAAGAATTAAGTAGTCAATCATGAATTCACAAGTTATTTCAATTCTCGACCTTCTATGGTCTACTATACACTTTCACCTCTTGTATAATTCACACATCACCTAATTTATTATTTTTACTCTTTTCCAAATATGCAATCTAATATTGAATTTTTCATTACTATCATCACCTTCTCTAGTTCAAGTGGACTCTATTAATTGCATGCGAACATATCACTAAACTAGGATTTATTTGATTGATTTGACCTCCAAAACTCAATCTTTATCCAACACCCATTCAAGCAAACTGACTTCCAATTTAAGATTTTCACCTAATTTTATCCTGTTAATTTAAGACAACCTACACATATTTTTTTCACACAAGAAATCCGCATTCACATTTGTATCTTCCTACAATAGTAAAATCATCCCAAACTATACTAAATTTGGTCTAAAGATCACTAATTTAGGATAGTTTTGGGTATAACATCTATATTCAATTTATCAACCTATCCAGCATATGAATCAACTTATTGTATCATAATGTAAAACTCAATGCTAGTACACATATAATATCAAGTTCAGCAAGATTAAGTATCAATCAATTTAAGCATGTAAAATATCCACAGTTTATAATCAATATCAAATCTCAAATTAAATCATAATTGTCGGTTAGACTATCTAACCCACACAAGCACATTACGTGATAAAAGAAAATATTTTTAAAAGTTTTTCATGTATACTAAAACAATAATAAACACGAACACACTAAAACATATAAACATACAAAAAATGAAAACTCAAAGTTTTTTCTACCTCCAAATTTAAAATCGACATTGTCCCCAATGTCATTAAGCATAAGTAAGAATATAAGGGATGTGGAAAACAAGAAAGAAGGCGCTCCTCAAATTTTTCTATTGAATGTGTGAAGAGCTATTTGTTCATTTATCATAACTTGTATTTTACTAAGCTCATTTCGATGTCAATATCCACGGTACCTATCAACAGGGAAAGAAAACAATCAAAAGAATAAAAACGTAACATTTAAAAAAATATTCAGCACCGATTTAGACTATGAGACCGCATAGAAGAAATGAATTCCGGGTTTTAGATCCCTTGATGTACTTATGCAACCTCATATGGTTTTGAACCATGCGGCCGCATAGAGTACTTCTAAACCTGATTTTCTCATTTTTATGCCTACACTCCAATTACATGTTACATCCAAATCTTGACTCCTATTGACTCAATGAATACTTTCTCTCATCTAGGCTAAGTGTCAATGATGAAGATGACCCCGAAATTGAATTGAAACGTGCATAAATCAAATACAAACTAATAATTAAAATAAATCTATATGCAATGCAATGCAAAAAGGAGAATAAATAAAATGGAAGAGGTTGCGTTGCTTCCCAATAAGCGCTTAGTTTATAGTCTTTAGTTAGATTGTATGAAGGAATTGATTATGGAGGTTCAAATAGGTGTCTTGATCCCTTGCACTCCTTACAATTCTCAACTTTGCATCCCCTTTTTGCCTTCCAGACTTTGAACTTTCCATTCTCCTCTCAATTAAGGCTTCCTAGATTTTTGAGTTTTGTCTCATTTGAGCCTTGTTGTACCTTTTTAACAATATGCTTGCACTCTTTCTTAGCCTTTTTACTAGTCTCTTCATGTGATGGATCCACTTTCAAAGTTTATGATAGCTCGGCTCGTTGATATGAAGGATTTGCCTAAGATAAGTAATGATGCATTCTATGGCTCCTCTACATCTAGAACAATGAAATCAACCAGGAATATGAACTTACCTACTTTAATGAGCACGTTATCAACCACTCCTCGTGGGTATTTGATCGATCTATTTACCAATTGAAGGGAAATGGATGTGTCCTTTAGCTATTCCAAACCTAAGTCCTCATAGATAGAAAAGGACATCAGGTTTATTTTTGCTCCCGAGTCACATAAACAATTAAATTTTGAATCACAACCTATTGAGCAAGGTATTTTGAGACTCTCTGAATCTTTTAGTTTAGAGGAAAATTTGTTCTGCAAGATAACACTACACTCCTCATTTAACTTGATGGTCTCAAAATCTATGAGCTTTCTCTTCTTTGGATATGATATCCTTTAGAAGATTTCCATAGTTTAGTATTTGAAGTATAACTTCAATTAGTAGGATGTTGATATGAAGCTTCCTAAAGATATCCAAGAACTTTACAAACTTCTCTTCCAACTTCGTCTTTTGCAATCTCTATGGGAAGGGTATTTGTGGAACATATTCTCTAGTAGGAGTGATTACCTTAACCTTTAGATCCTCTAATACTTTTTCCTTTCTCTGATTCTTTATTCTGCTTAGATTTCTCCGAGTACTTCTCGACCATAGAAGGTACCTTTTTATTCATTACCACCCATCTCTCAATTGTAATTTCTGGAAGTTGAGCTCCGTTACGTGTAGTGATTGCCTCAATTTATTTCCTCTCCACAACTCTTACTGTTATTATCTGTTGTCTGGGATTTATCTCGGTGTTGTTTGGCAGTGCTCATGACTATCTTTTTAAAAGTGCCTTAGCTATTTGCCCAATCTAATTTTCTAAATTTTTTATGGAAGTTCCCTGAACTTGCAAAATCTTATATGTTCTTTGTATGTGATGTGTAGAGATCTTCACTAATTTAGTAACAATATTTTCTAATGAAGACTTATTTTTGGTTTGCTGAAATCCTGGCGGTGCAGTCTACTGTGGTACCAATTGGGTTTGCTGATTGTTGCTCCACTAAAAACTTGGATGATTTCTCCATCCTAGGTAATATGTGTTAGGATTTTAATTGTATTGTTGTATTTGAGAATTTTGAGTATAATTTACATTCTCTACTAAGCAAAATGACTATCCACAATCTAATCAACTATCTCATGATTCCCTCTACAATGCTTGCATTTCAGTCTAGCTGTTTGAATTGCATTCCACCTTTTGTGCTAATGATGTTAATTGAGCTGATATTGCCGTTAAAGAATCAAATTCATATATTCCAGCAATCTTCTTTCCACTTGCCTTTTCAGTAGGCTAAAGTGCACTAGCGGATGCTAAGTCCTCCATGATTTGGTATACTAAATCCGCGATTTTTTTTTTTGTGATAGAACCATCGTATACACAGTCTATGTTAACCTTGCTTATTGGATTCAGACCAATGTATAAGTATTGTACTTGGAGCCACTTTTGTAGTCCCTGTTGTGGACACTAGTAGAGTATATTCTTGTATTGTACCCAAGCCTCTAAATAACATTCGGAGTCCAACTATTGGAATGTGGTAATCTCGTCCCTTAGCTTTGCAATCCTTTTAGGCAAGAAATATTTATTAAAGAACTTCTATCTCAGTTGGTTCCTTGTAATGATGCTCTAAGGTGGACAAGTGTCTAACCACTCTCTAGCTAAGTCTCTAAATGTATATGTGAAAAGCCTCAGTTTGATTGCTTCGCTTGAAACCCTCGGATACTCAATTGTTGCACTCATGCCCAAAAATCTTGATATGTGAGTGTGGGATCCTCAGTAGCTCTCCTAGAGAACTGTAGAGTATTCTGGAACATATTTATGACATCCGTTTACAAATGAAAGTTCGTCTGACCAAATGCCGGATATACTATGCTAGACTGGCTACAACATTGGATTTGACTCTGCCAAGTCTTTTTCGAAGTTTGAATGTTCATTTGATTTTCGGGTCAAATTGAGCAAGATAACCAGCCCTTGAACTTCACATGCAAGGTCCTAAAAATGGAAGTAAGAAACATTGTAAAGTTTTTCTAATATAATAAGTTAAACTAAAAAAATAGTAAAATTCAGATTAAATCAAAATTAGCTGAAACTTATCAAAAACAATAGTTCCCTATAACGGCGCCAAAAACTTAACTTTTTGAAAACCTACAAATACACAGGATAATAGTCAAATAATATAATGATGAATAGAGTGTCGAACCCTCAATGACTATATGTTTGATCGAGTTAAAATTAATTGTAACTTTAATCGAATAGCAAATAAGTTGTTGTGATTTTTTATACTAATGCCTAAATTATTAATTAAACTAGTAAAAGCAAATAAATGTGTTTTTCAAATATATGAGATGCATTGTTAAGATGTCGAAATTCCCTTTTAATGTAACAATTAAAGTGACAATTTGAAATTATTCATATTGGTTAATATTCCTAATTTAATTGAAAGTCTCTCTCGATAACGATCAAATTTATTCTTCTCATGTGCCCTTCTATCTCTCGAAAATGATAAATACATTAACAAGTATTAGAATAACTATTGAAACCATAGCAATATATCTCTATCATCTATCGAACCTTACAATATTTATTATATTGTGCTTAAATCCTATTGTCTCTCTCTCGATAACAATAAAATCTAATAACAATTCAATTGCTAATCAAAAAATTGAAAATAATGAAAAAATGATAATAAACATCCACAAATCAAATTAAATTAAAGCCAACATAATTAATTAAAAACTAAAAATGTAATAACAAGAGTTCATATCATCCTAACAATGTATAAAACTAGCATAACATATTGAAATTACAAAAAATTGTTCTATATACATCATCTGAACATTGAATAAGTGAGGAGAAATCTTGAATTCTAGAATGACTTCGATGGATTCTTGATATCTCTTGAAATTTTCCTCCCAATCCTTGTGCCAATTTTTCGGTATGAGTTTTACTTGATAATCTTCTTGCAATTCTACAATTGAAACTTCTCACAAATATAAATTTGCCCTATTCTTTTAATGGATTTCTCGGAGAATCTTGATGTTATTGAGTTGTTTTTGCATGAAAGAGGCTCTCTCTCTAGGTGTAGGAGACATTCTGGTATTTATATGCTCGAGTCTAGGTAAAAAATGTCGCCAAAAATTTTGTTGAGTTATAATCAAGTGAGGAAACTTGAGATTTAGCCAAATTTTATAACTTTGCTATATCATAGTTTAAAGTGACGCGACTGCATAGTTCAACCTCTGAACTCCAAACTTTCACTGTATGGTGAGATGCGACCGCATGACTTTTGAACTATGCTTCCGTATTGCTCAACCATCTTTCCATTTTGTGCACTTTGGTCCTCAAACTTCTACGCAACGTCTTTTCCTTTCTTTTAGCCTATGTTTTAGCCATTTTAGCTTTCTAGTGCATCTAATTGAACCCATAGCATCTTCAGTCTCCGATTCATGGTCCGTTTCATCTATTGGATTGTTGCAACTTGGTCCCCATCTTTTGGATTTCACATTCTTTTTTGAACTTTCTCTTTTTTTATTCCAATTTCTTGTTCAATCATTGAGTTTTACCTATTTAATACAAAATACAATGATTTAGAATATATTCCATCAAAAGAACAACTAAATATCACTATTTTAAGTTATAAATAGGTGTATAAAATATCCTTATCAAGGGTAACAATGAGATCAGTGTAGGTAGATGAGTTTTTGTGTGGTGGGTAGGTGGATTTGGTGTCGTTAATTTCATCGATTTTTTGCGGAAAATATGTGGGATGGAAGTGGGGAAGGGAAACCTTTACGACAATCCATCCTCCTCACGTGGACGATCATTACTTAAGAATCTAATGAGTCGAGTTGAGACAAAGGTCGCGACTTGAGTAAAAAATATCTTCGGCTTTATTGGTCCGAGCTAAACCAAAGCTCGACTCGAGCTTTCGGCTCGAGTCATATCGAATATTAAAAACAAATTATACAAGATGTAAACAAACAGCTTTAGCATTGCAGATCTGCCTACATAAGCAGCATGCACACAACTTTTCAGCTACAAGCTGCCGCAATTAAAGCAGCTAATGGCCCATGTTCACAGGGCCATTTAGCCAACCGTAGGGCTGATGAGGCTCAGTCCAAGTCTTGAGTTGAGTTGATTAGGTTTTTCTTGGGTTGAGCTACGATTGTTTGAGTCGACGAACCAAATTAATATCTCTAATATCACTTTAGAAAAGCAATTTAGAAAAAAAAATTATCTAGATAAAAAATCGATACACTATCTAAAAAATTCAATAGCCCAGTTTGAGTCCTACGATCTAAGTTAGCAATTTGATTCTTGTAACAATGAATAGTGGAGGGTTGGTGAGATTCCCATCGTCGGTGGTTCTTTTGCGATCTAGGCAGCTACTTTTTTGTTTAATCGTTAATAATAACAACAACAACAACAACAACAATAATAATAATAATAATAATAATAATAATAATAATAATAATAATTTTTCTATTGTGGTAGTGGTGATGTTAACGACGGAGTAGCTGCATTTTTGGAGTGTTGTTTGGTTGGTGTTGATGAGGATGCAGATGGGTGAGTGAGCGAGCTTGGCTGGGAAGATGGATTCTTTGTGTGTGGTCAATTATTATAAGTATGAATTAGTTGTACTTTTTGAAAAGTTAAGAGACTCAATTAACAATTTTTTATTTTATTTTTTGTTGTCTTACTGCTTTCTTTTATATTTATTTATTTAAAATGAATAAATATGTTATTTAATAACCAAAATGAAGGTAAAGACTAATTTTGCTATATAATTGAATAACTGTGGTTGAATTAAGCTAAAAATGAAGGCTGAGAGTAGATTTATGTTTTTTTTGTAATTGTTGAAGACGAAAACTGAAAATATCCCAAATAAAAATACGAATACTTTTGGGGGAATGAGTTCAAATGGCCACCCCTTAATCTCCATTTGTGTAAATGGCCTTTGACTAAATTCTCTAAAAAAAATAAAATTTAATTATTTAAAAGTGTGAAAAGACCATTTAAACCTTTCTTGTAAAACCAAATTGAAGAATGAATTGGGTCTTTCATTCACGTCAAAAGTTATATTCTTCCCCAAATTAAAATTGAAAACCTTCTCCTCCTTCAAATTCCTAAAAATTGTCCTCTTCTTCAAATTCCCAAAACTCGTTTTCTCCTTGACATCAAAAAATCATATATTCTCCTTCTTGTGAGGGCAACGATTGTGGAAGATTTTGAATTGAACAAAGACATTGATACTAAAGAGGCGATTGTTGAGGAAGAGTTTTGAGGTTCGAAATTTGTATTCTTCTTTTCCAAACCCACTATGAGCTCCCATTTAGGATTTTGAATATTAAAGTTCACAGAAATCCATACATTTGGTTAAATCAATGTAAGTTTTTTGCATTTTGAAGTGTTAAGTTCATAGGAAACGAGACTCTACAAAACTCTAGTTATTCTAATTGCATCTGGAAGTGTGGACATGGAAAAAATTTATACTCATTTCATCCATGCTTATATATTATATACTTACTATTCTGAATTTTTTCACGAAGGATGTTAATTTCCAAAAATGGAAGGACATTTCATCTGGATCCATATGATGATTTTTATTATTTTTTGATTGTTGTATTGCTTGCTAAAGTTATTTTGTGGAAATTTTAGCTCTCGAGCAGTGGATAAGTTGGGTTTAGTGGAATGACTGACGTTTTGTATATTATTGAATATCTTGTCCATTTTTGTGTATTTGATTGATTTGATTTCATAGCAAATGTTCTTTTTATAAAAGTGTTACATTCTTTACATATGTTTGGCTAATGTTTATAGACTTTTTATAACTGGTCAAACTTGAGGTTTACAAGCTTTCCACTTATTCACCACTCATTTTTATGTATTTATAATTTAAATCGTTTATGAACACTCCCAAACATGATGAAAATAGTTTGGTTGGAAGAAGTTGTAAAATTACTACTGATTTAGAAGTTTGTTTTATTTAATAACTTTGTCACCCATTTGTCTTGAAGATTAATGTGCCTATTTTTCTATTTTGACAGTGGTTATGAAAGTTATCGTTGTCATTTGTCTATTATGGTGGGGAAATTGTGCATTATTTTCAATTACCAACTAACCAAAAGTTTGTTTGTCTCCGTTATGTGGAAAGATGGATATGCGCTTCTACTTTGTTTTGTCATGCACTATTAAATGTGGTACATTTGTTTCTTACCTAACATGATGTGAATGGAAGTAAATGTTTTCAGTGCCTATTTTACTATTTAGCACCTTGTAGATTTCGAGAATTTCTGAATTTATACGGTATAAAAATAGTTTTTACAAGTGCATTGTATGGTATAATCCCACTCCATCCTTTCATTAATTACCATGGAAAGGAATCCAGTGTTCACCTGACAAAATAACAAAACTACTTGTTGAAGTAATGCACGGAATACTCACTCTTAATTTTACAATATATACTACCAAAGATTCTATCCCTATAGGAGGTTATACCTTTGCTGATAAAATTTCATGTCACAGGTGATGACAAATATTATATTTGTTGGGTACCGTATTATTTTAGTGTTGAGAACTAACGTAACTTTACAACGATTTTGTAGATCTTACTACGAGATATTCACTTTGAAGTACATAGAATTTATGCAAGTAAAGACGGATGTAAATGCAATTCGTTTGGATTGTGTATCGATATGACGAGAAAAACTGGCTGCAGAGTTGTTGGCATGGGACTTCGAGTATAAGATTGTTTTTTTGTTTGATGTTTGATGGTGTCATGTAGTTATTTTGTTTTATTGTTTAGGATAGTTAAATTGAATTGAAGTTTACATATTTTAACACTTTTGAAACTTTAAAGTTTAAATATCGTACATGTGAGGATATTGATATCCTTCCGGACCAATTAAACGATATTCAAGTCCTTGCTATTCCTAAATGTCCATATTTTTAGGATGTTGTCTAACTACTAGTTAGTGTATTTGCAATTGTAATGATTATGGATATTGAATCGAAATTTACATATTTTCGTGCCCTTTTATATCTTTCAAGTTTATATATTGTACATGTCCAGGGTATTGATATAATGCATATTGACGTAATGATATGTACTTCGTTCTTGTAGCACAAAGTATTTAATGTCGTTCCAGTACAAAAATGTACTCATTTGTGAAATTATTCCTGAGACATAAAACGATATAGAAGTTATAGTACGAAAATTATACCGACTAACATAATGATATTGAAATCGTTCCTGAAACAGAAAACGATTTAGATATCGTTTCAGCATCAAATACACACTGCTTCACTGATTTTCATAACGACATTGATATCATTTCTGAGTCACAAAACGATATAGATGTCGTTTCAATACGAAAATTGCACTGATTAACATAACGATATTGTAATCGTTCCTGAAACACAAAACGATTTACATATTGTTTCAATATCAACTACACATTATTTCACTGACCTTTTCTTTATAGTGACAAACTCATGAAATAATGTAACGACATCCATATCGTTTCAGTGCAAATTTGTCGAGTTCGAAATTGTTACATTTCAAATAACAATAACAACGACATTGATATCGTTTTCTTTCATTCATAACGACATCCATATCGTTTGAGCTAAAATCATAACTAAAACGACACTTATATCGTTTTCTTTTATATAAACGACAAGGATATCATTGTAATGTTAAACCCACGAAATAACATAAGGACATCCATATCGTTTAAATTTGACGAGTTTGAACTCGTTTCCATTGAAATCGTAACTAAAATGACCTAGATGTTTTTTCTTTGAATTGAAATGACAATAATATCGTTGTAGTGTCAAACACACGAAATAACATAACGACATACATACCGTTTCAGTGCAAATTTGACGAGTTCGAAATCGTTACAGTTCAAATAATAACAAAAATGACATTGATATCGTTTTCTTTCATTAAACACGATATCGTACTCGTTCAGTTAAAATCGTAACTAAAACGTTACTGATGTCATTTCTTTTCATACCAAACGATTCGACTATCCACAATCATTCGATATACTTCCAGCACATGTATGATGATCGAAATAAGGTATCAAGTGGGTTGATAGCATTCGAATGGCTCAGAAATAACAAAATGAGATACTTTCTTTCTATTGAAATAACCCAAAGATGGTAGACAACTATGAAATACTAATGTTCCCATAGTTGTCTATCACATTCAAACTATTTGGATAAAAAGAAAGTATCTCCATTCGCTCTTTCAAAGTTGTTCGAGCGATATCAACCTACTTGATGACCTTATTCGACCGTTCTATGTATGTCGGGTGGTAGTGGATGGTCGAATCATCGTTTTTAGTAGAAAGGATATAGTTATCATTTTATATAAATTAAAACGATATATATTTCGTTTTAGTTATAATTTAAACTAAAACAATATCAATAACATCAAAATCGTACTAAAACGATAATAATATCATCATGTATCAAACTCATGAAATAACATAACGATATTTATATCGTTTTAGTACAAATATGACGAGTTTGAAATCGTTTCAATTCAAATTATACATACAACGACATATTTATCGTTTCCTTTCATATACAACTATAATTATACCGTTTTGGCTAAAAAAACGATTCGACTGTCCACTGTCACCCGGCATGCCTTCAACCTACGTAAGACAATCGAAAGAGGTCATCAAGTGGGTTGATACAACTTGAATGACTTAGAAAGGGAAAATAGAGATACTTTATTTCTGTTGGAATAGTTCAAAGGTGGTATATAATCATGGGAACACAAATGTTCCCATAATTTCTTTTGAGTGAGATCGGATCCACTTAATGGCCTATTTCGATTGTCCTACGTATGACGGATGCATGTCAAGTGGCCGTGGACAATCGATTCGTCATTTTTAGCATAAACGGTATAATTATCATTTTTTATAAATTAAAACGATATATATGTCGTTTTAGTTATGATTTAAACTAAAACGATATCAATATCGTCAAAATTGTACTAAAACGATAATGATATCATCATGTACCAAACCCACAAAATAGTATAATGACATCCATATAGTCTTAGTACAAATTTGACAAGTTTGAAATTGTTCTAGTTCAAATCATAATTACAACGACATAAATATTGTTTCTTTTCATACAAAACGATAATTATATCTTTTTGGCTAAAAATTGTTATGATTTGAACCGAAACGATATCAATGTCATTAAAATTGTATCGAAACAATATGAATGTCGTTATATTATTTCGTGAGTTTAATACATAACAATATCAATATCGTTACATATTAAAAAAAAAACGATGTCTATGTTGTTTTAGTTATGATTTGAACACAAACGATTTCAATTTCATCAAATTTATACTGAAATGACACAGATGTCATTATGTTATTTTGTGGGTTTGTACGTCTGTGCATTGTTTACCACCCGAAAGAGCAAATGATCCATTAGACGCGCCTGCGACGAACTCCCTATGTGACGTGCGCTGTGCAAGTTCTTTATGTTACGACTTCCATACCATTTTATTGGTCTAAAACGACTTCAATTTCATTATGAAAATCAGTAAAGCACCGTGTTTTTCATTTTGGAACACCATCAATTTCGTTTTGTGTCTCAAGAACGATTTCATTATCGTCGTGTGAATCGGTACAATTTTCGTATTGGAACGACATCAATATCATTTTTTATCTCATGAACGATTTCAATGTCGTTATGTAAATTTATGCATTTTTCATACTGGAACTACACATGAGTCAATTATAACGGTATAAAAGTCATTTGTCTGTAATGTGAAAAAAAACATGGCAACATAAAATGACTTTTATTTTATTCCTATAGTATAAAAGCGATATTAACACAATAACTATAAAATCTAATAAATCATTTTGTGCTTCCAATAAGTACAAAATAATGAAGCTACAAGTCACGATAATATTACAACCTTAAGTATCACTACCAACTGTTTAGCCCTCACAAGTGGAGCGAATATCACCAGTTTCTTACAGTTGGACCCTTAGACATTATATGGACAAGAGTTGACATCTCAATTTTGTATAGCATTGTATTGACCTTCAACATCACTCTGATTTTATCATACAAGTTCACACAAGAAATTGTTTTAGAAACAAGAATAAGCATTGTTTTTTCTTTGTCATTCCCTGCATATTTCCATTTCCAATCACCTTCAACCGATTGCTCATATTCAACTAGATAACAAATTGAATTCATAACATATCCACAGTATCCATAAGTACAATTCAATATAAAATTTTTAAAATTTCATCAAATATCAAGCTTTGTACATTATTGATAATGAGACATATGTTGTTATGAGTTGTAAAAAACGATATGTAAGACGTTCTAACTGGACATGAAAAAATAAAATATATGTTTATCTGTAGAACAACAAATAGAATAGCCAAACATGTATTTACCAACATATTCACTTAAAAAATAAGAGGTAATAAGAAAGATTGGAAAACAACCCATATCAAAGGTCTAATTTAATGATAAAACGTATTCAAAATCATTATTGACAAATGAACACCATAAACACAAATCAAAAAAAATATGAAGAAATGATTTAAAAAAATTGAAAAAGAAAGTAGCCCAAATATTGAAATTTAACGTTACCTTATCTTCTTCTCCAAATCCCCAACAAGAATATTGTAAGATTTCATTACTCTCTTCAACCAAATTAGTATTCAAGTGAATGACAATAGTAGATTTCAGGGTTTCATGAAGAAGAGAAGATGATGATAAGAGAAGGAAAATAATTGCATATAGATGTCGACCAAAAGAAAGCCAAAATTGAATTAAAAGCTAAATGGATATTGAAAGGAGAATTAGAGCATTATGCCTTTTTACATAAAAGGATATTTTAGTAATTTACAAGTTGTATATGTCTTTTCTTTGTATCTTTTAGACTTTTTAGATAGTCCGCAGCCTTTATAAATAAATTTTTGTTTGACTGGTCCTCTAGTATAAAATCCCCGTTCTTTTTGCCGGCTAGCAAAGTTTGTAAGAAGTGTGTGGCTGCTACCGACTCCCATATTTTTGCAGGGGTTTAGGGTTCTTTACATTTCGCCACTCTCCTGTTCTCTTCTTTACTATCCTACCAGGCAAATTTATCATTTCAAATTTAGGGAATAAAAAGGAAAATCAGGGTTTCTATTTTTTCCTGCTCAGGAAAAGTAAAAATAATTTTGCAGTGAGAGGAATTCATCATTAATGGCCGCGATTGATTTGTTCTGCAATCCTTCATCTCTTTGCGTTGATAGACCAAGCCTCAGAGTTGGTTACGGTTGTTATTCAGGGGAAGGAAAACTAAGGAGGAATGGAATTACGTTTGTGGCCTCCTCTGTGCCTGTAAAAGAGGAGAGTCGGCCGCATTTGGGCTGCTCGGTGACTGGAGATTCGTTTATTCGGCCTCATCTCCGCAAATTATCCCCCTATCAGTCGATTCTGCCCTTTGAGGTGAAGCATTTAACTTTGTTGTTGTTTTTTTTCCCTCTTTGTGAAGTATTTACAGCATCGAATGTCATATGTTTTGATTTGGTGTTTGTGTTCAATTCATGTGCATAACCGTTGCTTGATATCCTTTGTGTTGTTGAACATGAAATAGCAATTTTAGACCTTTACAATTGTAATGCAAATTGAAAAAATTGTAATTAAAGGAGACAGTAAAAAATTGAAAATTTCTCCCCTAAACGGTTTTTTTCTTTGGAACAAGACAAATGGGAAGTTGAAAACTTTCTTGCATCAGCTGCTTTATTTTTCTTCACTAAAATTAAGGAAAGATAGAAGAATAAAGAAAATGGGGGCATTCAAAAAAGATTTGACTTTGTTATTTTTGCCTATTAATATGACTTGTAATTTGTGCATTTTGGTATTTTCTAAATTTCCATCCAAAGTTCATATAGATGAAGGATACTACGAGTATCTTAATTGTTAATGTTGGTGTAATGTACTATAATGTAAACATTCAATTCAATTCCTTGTTACTTGAATCGTGTTAAGTCCATGAGTTGGTTTTCTTATCTTTGTTGTACATGTTTTATAAGCTGTTGAATTCGCGTCGTACTCCTATTTACACTCTGAAATATTTTTGGTTTCTAGTTGATTGATTATATTCAAACAAACGGTATGCTATTTGTCAGAATGATTATGTCGTTCTTTATTTTCTGTCCCAAAGTGATGGTATGTTGGCAGGTATTGTCTACGCATCTTGGTAGGAAGCCTGAAGATATCGTAAAACTTGATGCGAATGAAAACCCATATGGTCCACCTCCAGAGGCAAGGCTACGTTGAATCAAGTCTTCTTTTATGGATGATACCAAATATTATAAATTCTAATTTTAGATATGAAATTCTATCTCTTGGCAGGTTTCAATTTTCCGTGTGCATATTTTTTCTAACTATATCTCAATTTCTTGTAGGTTTTAGAAGCTTTGGGGTCCATGAGATTTCCTTATATTTATCCTGATCCCGAAAGCCGTAGTTTGCGAGCTGCACTTGCTGAGGATTCAGGCATTGAATCTGAATATATTCTTGCTGGATGTGGTGCAGATGAACTGATTGACTTGATTATGCGGTTCGAGCAATGTGCTTTTTGAAATTTGTTTGTCTTTTTATTTTTATATTTATATAGATTTAGTTTTACGAAGTTTGTTGTGTATGTATGTCTTTCTTTTTTGATTTGCCTGCAGCTGCGTATTGGATCCTGGCGACAAAATCGTGGACTGCCCACCAACATTTACAATGTATGAGTTTGACGCAGCTGTTAATGCTGCACTTGTCATCAAGGGTAGGTCCATTCTTTGTTGATTTCATAGCTCATCTACCTTAAGTTCTTACTTTGAGTCTGATTTTGCATCTTTTATATGGATGATTTGATTTGTTATGTAAGTTCCTCTCCCTCAGTTATCCTTGACATTCTCATTTTCCTAGTCTTATGCCTAATAACTTACCAGTAGTTAGAATTAAAATGAAATGAGGTTCAAGAAAGACATGTTGAGGTAGATATTCTATTTGCAGGATTTTTTTTTTTTTAAAACTAAAGATGTGATTTGGCAATATGAACCAAAATGTTTCATTCTCATTCAATATCCATGCATTTGGCAGTGTCTCGGAAGTCAGACTTCAGCTTGGATGTAGAACAGATTGCTGAAGTTGTTGAGCAGGAGAGACCTAAGTGCATATTCCTAACTTCACCTAATAATCCAGATGGGAGGTACCATGAGATGAGTCCATTTGTTTGTTGGTCCTTTCTCTTGTTTTCTGCTGTTAAAATCACAAACCATGCTTTGAATGGTCATTTAGTTTTGACATATTTGTTTTGTTTCTGTGCCAAGTTTTTTCTTTTTGTTACTATGAAACATATTCTCAGTCAATATGTTTCTTAGTACTTACGTTGTTTCAGGTGTCTGCTCCTGACATGGTATGAGTTTTCAATAATCATCATTATGTTGCCATATGTACACTGACTACCATTGGGCAGGAATCATGTTCGATGCATAGGAATACTAGTCTATTC
Organism: Fraxinus excelsior; assembly: GCA_019097785.1. Lineage (NCBI taxonomy): Eukaryota > Viridiplantae > Streptophyta > Magnoliopsida > Lamiales > Oleaceae > Fraxinus > Fraxinus excelsior. The sequence goes on along the minus strand of CM032625.1, from coordinate 17,897,266 downwards.
TTTTTCAAAAATTATGAGGGTGTTAGGTATGGATTAAAATCAGATTTTTAGTGGTTCGTGATAGAAGTTTTTGAAATGTGTGGTTGAAAAGATGTGGGGGATCCATGAAAGATGTGGTTGATATTGATTGTTTGATTTTGACTTAGATTAAAATCAGATTTTAATCCGGCACAAACATGCCCTATAATTGAATATTAATTTTAACAACAAACTAGGCCTTGTTTCCTATAAAAATTTGGGGCTTGGCACTTGAGTTTTACAATGTACCTAAAATATTTGACTCATCAAAAAATAGGTAAGAGTAACATATTTGTTGACAATAGTTTGCAAGCAAAAAGTTCCCCCCTCCCCATCCTACCCTGACCATGGGCACTTTATAAGGGTTAGTAGCTATTTTGAAACTGTGCTGGAGATGTTAAAAAGGAATTTTTTTTCACTCCAGTAGAATGGATACATGGCTCGATCTTGCAAGGTGGAAATTTGAAAAACTTAAAAGCGATTAAAAAAGGGACAAAAAATCTAGAAGTAGAATGAGAGGAGGGGATATGACCATTATGAGCTACGGTTATGTAAAAGTCAGAATAGGAAAAGACAAGTTCTGTTATATGAAACTTCATGTACATTCTTACAAGTATGTTTCTAATTGTTAACATTTGAGTTCTTTTAGAATTCGGTTTTCCCTAGTGGATTCACTAGTCTTGAAGACTTGAGGACTCCCTTCAGCTTACTTCACTATTTTGCTTTCTGAGCTATACGAAAGAAGTAGATCACGATCTCGTGGGACTAATCTCTTGTGAACGGAAAGAAAGGGATAGCCAATCGTATGTCCTCTTTGTAGTACGGACACTTCAATTAGGGTAGCGTGTCCGTGTCGGACACAAGTCGATACTGACACTTCTCGGACACTCTACCGTAATTATTTTTCTTTTTATATTATAAATATTAGATATTGTTAATTCAAAATTATTAGCAAGTAACAAATAGGTACTCATCTTTAAAAGATTTCAACAAGAAAAATTAATAACAAGTATAAAACTAAATTTATACTATAAAAATGAAGAATTTTTAAGAAAAAATCAATGTGTTGATGACTTATCGTGTTTGTACTTTTTAAAAAAAATTGTGTGTCGGCATATCAGACACGTATCGTGTCGGACACACGTGTCCGTGTCGGTGCATCATAGTATGTCCTGGTTTCCCGGACTTTCTTTCCATGACTTTGCTTGCTTTTGACTCCTTATGAGCTGTTTTACGACCCAACGTTTCAGAGCGTAGGCGGTTGTTACCATGCTTCATAGTAAGTTGAATAAGAATACAGTTCCACGAACAAGGATCAAATTGTTTTATATGGCCCGCCCCTATTGTAGATTATGGCTGGTTTGTAAAGAGTAACATGACTTTAAAAGTTCAAATTTTTTGAGTGAATCTGTGGCTTTTGCAATTGTATGAAGTTGTTACCTAATTACTATTTTGCAGTCCGTCTGATTTTTTTTTTTTTCTCATTATTATGGACAGACATGAATTATCAAGTTATCTTCCTTTTGCCTTTCATGTATTCCAACGTACATTTTTTTCCTTATTTGACAGTATAATCAATGATGAAACCCTGTTGAAAATACTTACTCTGCCAGTGTTGGTTGTGCTGGATGAAGCGTACATTGAATTTTCTGGAATTGAGTCTAGGATGAGCTGGGTGAAGAAATATGAGAATCTAATTGTACTTCGGACATTCAGCAAAAGAGCTGGTACTGTACCTTTTTATTTCAAAGAGCTCACATTATATAAAATGAAGCTTTAAAGGCTGTAAAACTATAATTTTTGGGAAGAGCTAAGCATGCTATTAATTTAAATGGCTCGTGGGTAGGTTTCATCAACTGATACCCATCTGATACTTACTCTCCAACGTAGAAGCCATAAGACTAAGTTACTAAGGCTTCTTTAGTAGAATAATTTCCTTGTACGAATCCTAAACCTATTTTGAGCATAGCCTAGATGTCACGGGCCGCAACTTTGCTTAAACCTCGTGATCCTATCATTGTAAATAATTTATTTAAATAGATAAAAATTAGAAAATTTTAGTATGATTCTTCGACCAAAAGACGTCTACTTCCGTCATTTGGATTTTTGTTCCGAAATCTGTTATAGGGAGTATTAGTCTTTCAAACATTTTCAATCTTTTTAGTGTTCGCCCCCTGCACTAGCCATTGTAATTTCTTGCTTTCGTCTATTGTAATGTTCAACTTTCTAGCAATGATCAAGTTTATTTCAATGCATTTCAATTTCATGTTGCAAGCTTTCTTTAAATTGTAATCAAATTTACTTTCGTCCCGAAACGATCGAGAGAAGACGGAAGGTAGTCTAGCGGAGCAGATTACTGCCGCACGGTGTTCCCTTTCTGTGCTAAGAAAATATTACCCGTGAAACTAGGGATTCAAGTTAATCATGCAATATCTTATACTTATTTTATGAAATTGCTAATAGATTTCATGGCATTCAGAAATGTAAGGAATCCTCAAGAAACTGATACTACACCTCAAGAGACCTAAACTAATGGTAGTCAGCTCTGAACTAAATGCACATCTCTAAATGACGACATCAAAATTTGAACCAACTTCTTGAATTCAACACTTCTATATCTACTTTCTCATTCTTGAGTTCCAATGGATAGCTTCACTAGGTTCTTGCCTCTGAATTAAGCCTATCCTCATCCTTAACAGACTGATTCAGAATGCTTCCAGTTCTCAGTAGGTTAAGAAAACATATTATCCACACACACACACACACACATGTACATACGTGTATGTGTGAAACTCACGCTTACCATTAATACCCGGTGATTCAGGTTTAGCGGGACTTCGAGTTGGATATGGAGCATTTCCATTGAGCATTATTGAATATTTATGGAGGGCTAAGCAACCATATAATGTGTCCGTTGCTGCTGAAATTTCTGCATGTGCAGCCTTAAAGAATCCCGTGTATCTAGAGGTACAATAACAAACACTAGTTTGGCAATTAGCCTCTTATTTGTTGACCTTGAGAGTCCATAAAGTAGCAATCTTTGACTTTTAATGCCAATATGTATTACACTATCTATTCCAGAACGTTAAAGTGGCTTTGGTGCAAGAAAGGGAGAGACTCTTTAAACTTTTGAAAGAAGTACCATTTCTCAATCCATATCCAAGCTATTCTAATTTCATTCTTTGCGAGGTTACATCAGGAATGGATGCCAAGAAGTTGAAGGTACATAACTTTGCCTTGCTCTCAGGGTTCTTGTTCTTGATATATTCTGTTTTTGTTTTCCCCTTAATTTCATTGCGTTCCGACCTGGATTCTTTTTGGGCATATTTCTGTGTTCTTTTTCATTATTCTCTTGACCTTGATATCTAAATCCAAGCTAAAACACGTATAATTGATTTTTAAGTTCAGAAGCTACATTGAACGAAATGCAAATTCAATTAAGAATCATTGCACATCTGTTGCCTCTTGTACTTTGTGCTTTCTTTCGTTTCTGTTGGGGGGGCAAAAAAAGTGTTTGACACTGCTGCTTCTTACAGGAAGATCTTGCGAAAATGGGCGTTATGATTCGTCACTACAATAATAAAGAACTGTCAGGTTATGTTCGAGTGTCTGTTGGCAAGCCTGAGCACACAGATGCCTTAATGTTGGGTCTCAAACGCCTAGGTTGATTCTATTTGAGCCTTCAGTGAAAATGAAATTTTCTTGGCATCAAAGGTTCATTACTTGTAGGTACGTAGAAAGAAGTGGTAACGGCCTTGTGATCAGGGGCCTCATCTAGTAAAATATCAGTTTAACTATCATTCTTTGTTAGGAGGAAGAAGGGGTGGGGTGTGGGCGGGTGTGGTGGATTCAGTTAGAATACTAGGGCATATTACTCTGTTGAATCAGACAAGACAATGAACAGATATGTCATGTTTCTTTTGTTTTTAATTAAGTTAAATACGATGTAATACTACATATCGAATGTGGTTTTTTGAAATAATGAATTGAATTGAAAGTATAGATCGTATTGTGATTGTTCATGTATATAAACTTAAAGCTATTGAATTCAGAAACTGATCATTCATAAAATGATATCCTTAAATATTTAATACAAATGTTTTTAGGGAAATTATTTGATTATTTTATAGAATTTTAGTTATTTTTCCTTTTTTTCAAGAGTAATACAGTGTTTATTTGGAATAAAATTACCGGATCGTCTCTTTTCTATTTTTGTGTGATTAACTATGATATTCGTTTATTTATACCGTGTTGAATCTATTTCAAAATATAGTCAAAATGAATAAAAATTGAATTTCCAAGTTCTAGAAATAAAGGATGGTAAAAGATAGAAGAGCCTTGCTACTTGTACATAATTTTGTGTACATCAAGGTGTCCACCCTATCACATTGGGGTGGGGCCCGCTTGGTGACAATATTTTTTATTCAAGTGGGTCCCACTCTCATGTGAGAGGATGAATACCTTGATGTACAAAAAATTATGTACAAGTAGATAAACTCTAAGACAGAAGGGATCCAAAACAGAACTGTGATGAATATCTAAGGGTGTCAGAAATCCATCTCGGTTGAGTCGCGGCTTAGTTCAGTATTGGTTGTGTGCTCATCTCACTCCTGCAGTTGGGTCCAGCTCTAGGGGTTCATGTTGTCGGTAGAATGATGAAATTTCCCGCCCAGCCTGCATTGTTCCGTTTAGAAACGTATCAAATATTTTTATTTTTATTATATTAATTTAAAGGATCATGCTATACTTACAGACTACTGGTTTACAGATATCTTACAGACACTCACAAAGATTTTTAATAATATAAAATTGATTCTATAAAAATACTATTTTACCCTTCTTCTTTATATTTGCAAGATATATCCTTTATCTTTTAGTTGAATTTTTCAGGATTATTTCTTTTTCCTTGGTCAGTAAATTTAATCAGGATTATGTAACATTTTCTTAAATTTCTCAATTTGTCCTAAATATTCTCTGTATCTTGTTAATTTTTCAAAGGCTTTTGGTTGATCCTCTTTAGTTATATATTCTAGAATAATTCCTTCTGAAACTTCTTCCTCGATATCTTTATATTCAATTATTGTATCATTTATATTTTTTATTCTTCTACTAGTTTCTACAGGATCAAATCTTATATTATGTTTGCAAGCATAATCTATATCAAGATATATTTTCTTAAGGTTTTCTTGGCCAGCAGGAGATACTTTTTCAGATTTTTTAACTAATCTTAATAAAAACGAAATATCTACATTATTTAAGTAAAACTTAAGGCTATCATTATTAGATGTGGATGTTTGTGAAGTGTTCATAACAATCAGAGAATAATTATGTAAAGATAAGCATATAAAAGTATGTAAATGACTTACAGTAATCAATGAAAATAATCAGGTTTTCACTCCAGTATGTCTTTATAGTTGTTTTGCATGTATTTAACCAATCTTCTGAATCAGATGAATGTTTAAAATGTTTTGAAATTGTTTGGGTCCACAACTACTTCCGCAAAAGGCTTTTTCAATTAAGGTTGCATTTCTCATTCTAAAGAACTAGCCGTGTTTCCACAGACGCTGTCTCACAGTATCCAGAGTCTTTATTTTCACCTCTATCCAAACTCTTTTCAGAAACGAGTTCTTATTTGGAACGAAATTTTAAAAGATAAACTTACACACAAGGTGCTACAATTTTGTTAGAAATCTACCCTTTTCACCTAAAACATTAATCCAATATGGGTATTTTAGCATGACTAACATCCATTCAAAACAATGTTTTGAAAATCTTTTAAAATCTCTATCTGTACTGTCGAGGAATCATGAGAAACTTAACGAAATCCTTTTATGAAAGTTTTGTTGAACATAACAAACTTCATCTTTATATTCATAAACTGAAACAGTACATGCTTACACACTATATTTACATACATTTGGTACTTACCTTATGAAGTTTAAAACTCCATAAGTGATTACTTTATTACAAGCTTTGCTATCTTCAAGTTATCTAACAATATTTCTGAATACAAGTAGATTAAAGAAGAGAATTTGAGGTGTTTTTCTTCAAGATATTTCGAGATGTCTTCTTTGGATCTTGATTCCTCCTTTTATAGAGGTCTTGGGTCATTCCTTAAGTGATAAGGAATCTTATCTTTACAGCTATCATCCCACTATCCTTTGTTAGGTAGTGAAATTAACATTTGTCTGCCACTATCTTCTGGCCTTTTGTGTCTTTAGTCTTTGGAAAATCTTATCTTCACGGATCTCTCTCATTATTTCTTGCTAGCTGGCTTCATGGATTGTGACATATGACCTATTGGTGGGTGAATGATCATATATCACAAAGACTTCTTCGTATTATCTTCTGTTTTCTAGTGACCACATTTTTTCTTTAATAATTTGCTTTATTAAAGTAGTGATAAAAGGGTCACTATCTTGTCTCCATTATTTTTCCATCCTTGATTCAAAGAATTCAGTAGGGAATTCTTCACTATTGAGGGATGCTCCTTGGCTCATATCTTCTACGACACAGTGTTCGCAATGATGATCACTGTAATCCCAGAGTATTTTGCACAGTTCTTTGGACATATCTTCTGATCCATTAACTTGATTTGAAATTATGGTGGAGAGTAAATTGTCAAGGAGATACATGTCTTCATCTTTTGTAGGGACCCTTGCATTGGAATAAATTATATATTCTTCAGATGGATAGATCCATATCTTTTCTTTCTCAGTAATTAACTGAGTTACATGTTCGAATATTTCTTTATACCCTTTTGCTCTTCTGTAGGACATCATATTAATGATATCTTGATATCCATTTTTAACAACCTTTTGACTGGTTGGTAAAAAATGTTGGTTTGTGAGTCCCAATTTTATAACATGGAACGATGGCTGCATATATTCAAGAATAGGATCCCATTCCATTGGCGCTGAGTGGAACTTGATATATATATATATTTGTACTTTTGACAACTTCTGTATATCTCTTAATTGCTTTCCTGACGTTTGCCAGGAGTTGAGTTATTTCTCTGAGGTCTTTGCTAGGATATATACAGAGTATATTTCCTATTTCAAAACAATTTCTTATCCAGTTGGCTGGTGTTTCTGGATAAAAGTTTATCTTGTTGTATTTTCCATAGTGGAGAGTTCTCATCCACTTTCCTATTTCAAGATACCAATCAGATAAAATATTAAAAATAAGAAGAAATAATATCACTTCTTTATAGTTATTCTTTTTGGGTATTTTCATACCATGGCATATCTTGACAATATCTTTTGGATCAATAGTTTCAATAGTTAGCTTTGGTAATTTCTGGCTTGATGAAGAGCTACCATGGCTAATTTTGATATCTTGTAAATCCCTGATAGGGGTTTTTATATCTTCTTTACCAACAATAGGTTTGAGTATTCCCTGTGAAGGGGTTCCTATTATTTTCTTGTCTTTCCCTTTATTCTCGAGAAGAGCGCTAGTATTCACAAGTCCCGGTGAAGGGATACTAGACTTGATACAAGTTACTTCTGCCTCAAGGGCTATATTTTTTCCTCAAAAACTATCTTGAATATTTTGCATTTGTGCTTCCAAGTAGGAAATCTTTATTTCAAGAATTTGGACTTTCGTCCTTAGTTGTTCTAGCTCCATCCCTGCTAAGATAATCAGGAAGAAAGTTAGCTTTTCCTTTTATATATTCAATATCAAATTTGAAATAAGAAAACCAAATTTGAATTCTAATAATATATCTGTTAGCAATAGATGGATCAACATTATTTTTCAAGAATGCTTTAACTTGAGTATTATCAGTTCTAATTAAGAACTTCTTTGGCAATAGATAATCTTCATATTTTTGTACTCCTCGCTTGACAGCAATGAGTTCTTTTCTATTTGTTTCATACCTTGTTTCGACTTCTTTGAATGTTCCTGATGTATATCCTGCAAGTATCTCGGGACAAGAACAATTCTTTTCACATTTATATTCTTTATGATTCTTTTTAACCTTTAATACTGCACCCCAGTAATTATCTGAAGCGTCAGTTTCAAGGATAAATAAATCTTCTTCTTGTGGAATTACAAGTTTAGGCAAAATTTTAAATTCCTCTTTTACTTTCCTTATATTTTTGCAATCTTGTTCTTCCCAAGACCACATTACATTTTTCCTTAATTTTGGAAGAAAATAATTTTTTAGTTTGGCACAATTTTCAATGAATCCTTCAGCATAATTCAATATACCAAGGAAACTTTGTAACTGTTTTTTATCTTTGATTTCTTCAGAAAATTCTTGAAGTTTTTCACCAATATGAGATTGCAGTTGCAATTCTCCTTCTTTTATGTATAATCCAAGAAATTCTATTTCTGTTTTGGCTATCTCAGCCTTCTTTTAAGAAAGTGTAATACCATGCTTTTTCATAATATAACAAAATTTCTCAAGATGTTCAATATGTTCATTTATATCATTTGAATGAATAAGTAAATCATCAACATAAGCCATACAAAAATGAGTGATTGGTTTGATTACCTCATCCATTCTTCTTTGAAATATTTGTGGTGCATTTTTCAACCCAAATGGCATTACATTCCATTCATATTGTCCTAAAGGATTAGGGGTGCTAAATGCAGTTAGTGGTTTACTTTCTTCTGTAAGTACGATTTGCCAAAACCCTGACTTACAATCAAATTTTGAAAATATCTTCTTATTCTGTACTTGTTTAATAAGAGTGTCCTTATTAGGCAAGTAATATCCATCAAATTTAGTAACTTCATTTAGCTTTTTATAATTAATCACCATTCTGGCTTTTCCTCTTTTTATTTCACTATGTTTTCTAACCATAAAGGATGGGCTGCTATGTGGGCTTTTACTAGGCCTGATTAGTTTGGCTTCTAACAATTCTTTTATCTGAACCTTAAATTCATTTTGGTCTTCTACACTATATCTCATTGGTTTAACTCTTACTATAGTGTCTGGATTAATTAATTCTATCTTTACTTTTACCTTATCTGTGTTCCATTTTTCTAATGGATTTTCAGAATAGGTTTCAGAGATTTCTTTTTTCAATTTTCCTAACTTATTTTCTGTTGTCATTTTCAAAACTGTAATTGGTTTGAATTTTTCTGTACTCCAACATCCACCACGCTGGGTTGATGAGCTCTGATGTTTAATTTCTTTATATACTATGCTGATAGCTTTAGTGATTTTTGATGTAAATATCTTATGTGCACAAGGGGTTGTGAACATATATTTATCAATATATTGTGTAAATGATGCATATTTTAGTAGGAAATTTTGTCCTAATAAAATATCACATCCAATTGTGGTTGACATATATATTGTATCAACAAATACTTCTCTAAAGGATATAAGAAAATGTACTTGTGTAGAATATTTGCTGTATATTATCTTGTTTCCACCTGCTATTGTAGCGGTGACAACCTTTTTTGAATCATATTTCCAATACTCAGATGGTAGTACGTTTGGTAAGCACAAACTTATTGTACTTCCTGTATCTAAGTATGCATGAAATTTAACTTTGCAGTAACTTCTTATATTGAGTGTTATTTCAATATATGGACTCATAGGATTAGTACTTATTATTCTTTCCATGACAACAATGATTTCATATTTTCATCTATTTTTGATATAATGATTGGATTATCATCAACTGTTATTTTTAAGTATCCTTGACAAATTTTGTAAGGACTAAATTTTCCAAAGAAGTTCATTCCTATTATTATATGTGAACGATTGACTCCATATAATTCATCTTTATATAGAATTATTTCTTTAGTAAATTCTTTTTGATCATCTCCCACAAATATAAGAAGGAATTTCACATATTTTCTTATTTCAAGATTATTTCCCAAATAATCCTTAAAACATATATGGTTCGGGTAGTTCAAGTCTATTAAATGGCTAACAAATTTAGCATTTACATGACTTTTATCTGCTCCAGTATCTATAAGAACAAGAAGATTCTTCTTGTATCCTTCTTGATTGACATATCTAGTTTTGATATAGTATTGTGAGCTTGTTGGTTCAGAAATACTTAATTTTCTAAGTTGACTTATCTTAGAGTTTTGTCTGGAGGGAAATCTTGCAATAAGATTATCTCCTTCTAGACTAATACTATTTCTTCTTATCAATTTTCCTTCAGAATTGATTTCTCTTACTTGTTTATGAAAATCAAGCATTATCTGTTCTGGTATGGGTACTTCATGTTCTTGGTATTTCCTAGGAGGTATATATTCAGCTAATTCTTTAAAGTCCTTATGTATGATAATATTATCAGTTATTTTCCTTAAATTATTATGATGGCTAGTACTAAAAGCAAAAATTGATTTTATGCTTATACTAATAGCTTTACTTTTTTGTGGCATTTTTAAATTTCCAATTCTATAGTATAGATTGAAACTTTGATCTATATTTTCATCAATTAATGATACTGCATAGTTTGGTTTTACTGTGAACATTATCTTTTGGTAAACTAGATTTCCTACAATAGTTCATAATAGAGCATCTACAGAATCTTGTAAAATTCTATTGTCCATACAATATATTTCTATTGGTATATTCATACCTTCTCTAAAGTATTCTTTTACCATAACTTGTATTCCTCCTATTTCAATACATTTCAATTTTCTTCTTACATTCTCTGGTATTTTAGATAACTTTTGTTTTACCCATTCTTTTGTGATTATATGAATTCTTGTTTTTCTCATTATATCTTCTATATAAATAGGTATTTCTCTATAATTCATACTTACAATTGTTTTATTTACCCTTGGTAGTATACCTAAGAATCCTTGATGGAATACATCTTTTTCTTGTAAATCTAGTATCTTCTTACTTATTCCTTTGTATTTTTTAATATCAAAGGTAATTTCTTGCTTTATACCTTCGACTGAATCTTCAACTTCCTCGATTGTTTCCATTTCTATTTCTTGGTCTATTTCTTGTATTTCTTGATTCATATACACTATCTCTTCAGAATCTTCTTTTGATGAGGACGTGTCTAATTCATAAATACTATTACATTCACTACTCAAATTTTCAAAATATTCAATTGGTTCTATATCACTATCATTTTTGAATTCTTCATAAATTCTAAGAGCTTTTACATTCTGTTTATCTTTCTTTTTAGGACATTGAGGGGCAATGTGTCATTCTTCATTACATATGAAACATCAACATTTTTTGATATATTTTGGCTTGGGTTTTACAGTCCAATTTCTTTTCTTAAAATATTTTTTATTTGGTTTAAAACTTCTTTTCTTAAACTTTTTATAATTTTTGAATTTTCTTTTATATTTCTTATAAGGCTTATATTTCTTTTTGTAACATCCAAATTGTTCAATTTGACCTAAATCTTTGTAACAACACAAATAATTTTTTCTTATCTTATATGCTTTCTTACTTTCTAATGCTTCCCTACACCAAGTACTAATCATTCGCTTTGTAAATTCAATCATAGTTCCAAGACTATCTATTTTTATACCTTCTTCTTCTCCAATTGGTAATATTTTTTCATATTCTTTTAGTAATTTAATTCCCCAGGGGTATGGTAACTTTGTAAAATAGGCTCTTAACATTGGTTTATTTTCTTGGTAATCTCCCTGATTCAATAAGTAATATATTTCTTCAAACTTACATATATACCTATCTAATTCACACATATCACATATTTTTAAATTTTCCATTGCTATTGTTCCTGTATTATATTTTTCTTGTTTTCTAGATTCTTCATCAGAACTGAATCTATGTCCTAAGAATTCTGTTCTTAAGGCTCTTTCAAGTCTTTTTAATATTTTTTGTATATTTTGTTCATTTAAAGTATTTCTATTATCTAATGCTTCAATTGTATTTTCTCCATACTTTATTCTTCTTTTAATATTTTCTGGTAGTTTTCTCCACCATTCAGATGCAATTCCTCTGAATGTATGTTCTATAAATCCAAATGCTGTATATGTTTCCCATTTATTAAATTGTATAGCTAAATCTGTACTCTTTATCCATATATCTATAGCTTTATCTTTATCTACACAATCAAGATCTAACCATATTCCTGTTGTGTGGATTGGTTTATTATAAGATTTCATAGGACTTATTTCTTTTACAGATTGTTTTCTTACATTTCCAGTATATCTTTTTTGTGTCTTCCTATATTGATTAAGACCATCCTTATTAGGTATTGGGTGATGAGGAAGCCATTTCTCATATTCTTCATCACTACTAAAGTCTTCTGGTTTTATATTATAACTAGATGTTGGATTAGTATTCATTTTTATATTTTCCATTTTTTCAGTTAATTCTTCTAACTGTCTTTTATATTCATTATATTCTTCGCCAGTAGATTTTAAGAATTTTTGTTCTATTTCTTCAACTTCTGTAATTATATATTGATTTATCTCTTGATTTTTTCCTTTATTTTCATCTTTTTTTGTTATCCTAAAGTCTAAAGGTGGATTAATTATAATCATGTCTTTTCCTTTAAGAATATTATTTAAAAGAGCATTTCCTATTTGTAGATTATATTCTAAATTTTTTAATCTTTTGTGTACATTTTCAAAACTTTCATTTATACTATTTTTAGGTAAATAAGGATAACTTGGTTTTTTATGTTTTCTTATCTTATCCAAAAATTCTTCACTTATACTTTCTTCATCCATTATGTTCATCATTATTTTAGGTTCGTAACATGGCTCTGATACCATTTTTACCAGAGTGCGGAATTTTAATTTTAATATTAGATAGTTGTATATTCTATGTAATTTCTTAACTCAGAATATTTTAATCTATTGTTTATTATGGATATATAAAATCTCAAAGTTAATTTATATCTTAATTCTTTATTAATTTTACTAATTTTATGAGTTTTAGGACTTCTCATAAGATATAGTATTTTCTTGGGTTTAAATCTTATGTTTATAAATCTTTAGGGACTTATTTGAAGTTTCCTATATTCTTATAATGGCTTTAGTTGCAATTTTTGTATAGGAGGGTATTTTTGGAAATAAATTATTTCTGTAAAGTTTCTGTAAGTTTAGTTTTTTCCTAATTTAAATTGTATCTAAGCCTTGTTTGATCTCCATTTTTTATTTATTATCAAAATACATTTTTCTCCTTTTCAATCACACTTTTCAATATAATAATATTATACGCAATTCAAAAACTTTTCATTCATTGTTAACCACATGGTTTCCATCGATACATTATTTCAAAATGTATTCTACACAAAAAAAATGGGACTCAAACTCATCCTAAAAATACAAACAATATTAATAATAATTAAAAAGGTGATAACTGAAATTTTTTAATCCCTTTTCGTCCTTGCACATATTATTGAAGTCTGGATGGAAATAGTAATGACAGTCTCGATTTCGCCCTGCGTGCTTCTATCAGCTAGGATGAACCATGCTGGTTTTAAAAGAAGCTTATCAGAGGAAGAAGAGATGCTGAGAATTTGAAGAATTTTTTGATTGCATTAATTCTCTATATAAAAATCTCTACGGCAAGATTTATATTTGAGGAGTGTTAAAAAGAATATTCTCTAACCAATTTTGTTAGCCAAGTGGTGTATATAGAAATAACAAGAAAAAGAAAAAGTAGCAAATATTGGACTGCACAAAGTTGAATAACGTAATACTAATGCCAATTAACTGCCAAAATTTCTAGAATTCTTTTCTTTCCAGGTGGTCTTGCTGCTATCCGCTGCCATGTTGTGTTGGGAAATTATTTAATTTTTCATATGTGTCGACATATGTAATTAATTGTGTATTAATGATATTTTAAAGTTAAACTTAAAATTAAAGTGATCTAATAAAGAATGAGGTACTTACAAAAACATCTTTAAAATTTGGAATATTTTTGAAAAATCGTATGAAAAGTTTTTAGGAGGTAAAAAATACTGTGTAAAATGAAAAAGTGACACAATGTCATTTTTTTAAAATAAAAATTGTCAATTTTTTAAAAAGTGACAACTAAACAAAAGTGACAAATACCGAAATAACACCATCCATTTGTGCCGCTCAAGTAATCACGTTCTTAAAATAATGACCACGTTCAAGCCAATTTACATGCCAATTATGTTAGGAAAATATAACATATTATTTCATTTTTTTATTTTCTTAAAAAGTGACAAAAACTTAAAAGATGACAAAGAACTAAAAAGAGACAAATTTTAAAAAAGTGACGAATTCAAAAAAGTGGCACTGAAAAAGTGATTCACTGTCACTTTTTAAAGTTAAGTGACATACAACGTCACTTTTATTAAAAATTGATTCTTATCACTAAAAAAGTGATAAATACTAAAAAAATTGACAAAATTTAAAAAAGTGACGAATTAAAAAAAGTGGCACAAATTAAAAGAAGTTATATAGATTAAAAAGGGACACACTCAAAAAGTGACAAAATAAAAAAAGTAACGAAAACTAAAAAAAATAAGTGACACAATTTTTTTTTTTAAAAATGTGACAACACTCAAAATTGACGAAATAAAAAAAAAAGTGACAAAAATAAAATCCGGTGACTATTTAGGGTATAACCCATCGAAGGGCTAATGATAATTTATATTTATAACTCTCATCCAATATACAACAGTTCTATAATCAAATAGAGTGAACAAATTCTTGGACATTTTCTATATATATCTAGTTAATTGCTCTAATAAGACAGTGATTTTTTCAAGAAAAAGTGACAAAATATCACTTTTCACATTCTCATTTTTGCAAACATCTTGAATGAATCAACTGAATTCAGGAGCGCATCTCCAACCCACAGCCCACTATTTCCACCTTCTCTACAATTTTAATTGTAAACATCACCACCTTCAAACACTCCAGCCATAACAACCTTTGAACAACAACAAGCACAAAGAAAAACTCAATCAATGGTAAATAGTTTTCTTGATTTGTTTTTGTACATCAGTAAGAAAAAGAAAAAATGTAGAATTTTTAAGTCTTAGTTATTGGTTTTTGCTTCAGCAAAATTATCAATCATTTCACCATACAAACATATAATACAATCAAAATATTAATTTAATTGCTTCATGATTTCTTGGCTTCTGGACCTATAATCCCATTCACTATACTAGTGGCAATCAAAACTCTAACTGCCACTGCTTCTGCATGTGCCAGCCCTCCAAAGCTCATCGCCGCCTCTATCCTCACTTCTACTCCCTTCTCTGCAACCACGATTCCTTTGTCAACCGTCTCGAATCCTTCCTTCACCAGCTCCTCTACTTTTATAGAAAATTAAAAAAAGTAACAAAAATTCAAAAAAGTGAAATACTAAACAAAGGTAACAAAAAAGTGCTTGAAGTATCATATCCACTAAGTTAGTCCAAATATATAAAATTCCTAATTTTCAGCAACTATACACACAGCAGTGTACCCTCCCAATTCCATCATACACATACCACTTATGGCCTCTCAACGACGATACCTCAATCCCACAGTTCAAAATTACTAGAATTTGCAATCTTTTGCTAATGAAACAAAATTAACATTCAAATTCACCCCATCCTACACTCATCAAATAAATAATATAAAAAAAAAATAGCAGAACAAATAGAAATTCAATTATACAAAAATAACTGAGAATCTGGGGCACGAAAATTCACCAGATTAGGGAACTGGGATTCCAAAGGTCAATGTTGCCATCTCAGGCCACGGGCAATTATGCCAAAATGAAACTCTTCAAAATTAGGGGGACCTTTTCCCCAGGAAATCCGATTGAAGCGCTCGGAGTGCGGATCGTGCCAGCCAAGATCTACTGACGATCGTCAGACGCGTAGTGAAGCTTAAAGATGTTGAGATTAGCAGAGGAGTTGAACTGCCTATCCACCGTCCTAGGGATTGTCTCGGAAGTGCATGAGGGCAATTTAGTTGTTTTAAAGGAGGTAGATGTCGTTCCTGGCCATGATTTGCTTGTGTTTGGGAATGAATTAGTGATTGATGACGCTTTAAATTCCCATTTAGTGATTGTACAGGTTTGGTTTTACGAATTAAGGACGTAATTAATACTTCATTGAAATATTTAATTAGTTTAAGGGTATTAATCAAAACACAATAAAAAAAAGAAGGTATAAGGCCTAATTTCCTCATAAAGAATTAGGTAATTGGGCTTTGGAATTTAAATAAAGTGTAGGCCGGATTGTATGTGTAGAAATCGAATCCATTGGGGCTTGTATTTGACGATGTACCAAATATATATATGGAAACTATATATAAGGTTATGATCCCCAATTTATATGTAATTTCTCATTCTTGGTGTCATCCTACCAACACAAGAATATATGAGAAAGCATATTGAAAAGGAAGATCCATAAACCCACAATAAAGAATCAAGAAGTAGATTTGGAGCAATTAAATTGAAGAACAAAAAATAAAGATTTAAAGATCCAAATTCAAGATTCAAAATTCAGTATTCAAGATACAAATCAATGGATCAAAAAATTCATATCTGTTTTTTTTTTTTTCAAATAATTTTTTTAGGGTTTGGATGGATTTTGGGGATGAGGGCTTGTGGTTAAAATTTGATGATTTCAGGTCCTTACTTGCAATTTCAAATTAGGGTTAAGTTTTTAAAATTTCAATCTCTTAAATTTAAAGTTTGGTAATTCAGCCCCAAAGGTTAAAAATTCATCCAATTGGGCCTTTAAAGTTCCGGGTTTAATATTTTAGTCCCTGAAGTTTGAAAATTATTTAATCTTGGGCCATTAAAGTTCTGAATTTGTGTAATTAAGCCCATAGAATTTCATAATTGGTTTAAATTGGCCCATAAAGTTTTGAATAATTAATTTTTGGATCCTTATAGTTTCGAATAATTAATTATTGACCCTTAAAGTTTTGGATAATTAATTCTTGGATCCCTAATTTTTTGAATTATTAACCCTTAAGCCCCTAAAGTTTAAAAAAATAAAAGAATTAAAGATTAACAATTCAAATTCAAATTTTGGTATTAAAATAAAATTCTTTTGGATTACTAATCTTCCTAAATAAATTAATTAAAGCAACATGTTACCAAAGTAACCTCTCTTGTCTAGATTAATTTATTTGGAATATTAGGAAGGTAGTGTGTTTGTAATTCATGCGGATATCTATCGGCTCAAAGGAAGTTAAATATTTGACCGAATTACATGCACACATGTGATAATAAATATGTGACAATTATAAAATTTTGTCTTATGTGAACAATAAATCGGTCCAAAGTTATGTATATCATTTGACATAGTTTATTGTCAATATTTGATTACTACACCGAGAGTATTACTTATAAGTTGGTATTTCTGTCCAAAAACTAAATATCAATGTTGTGCTCGGTCTCTTGTTATGGAGTTTACCATTATTTGAATTAAATAATTGTTTAAGACGGATTCCTATGTGAACATGTTAATTATGTATAAGTTTTCTATTCAGTTAATCCATCAACTTCTGCTATATCTCTCAACATCAACTCTATTCCTGTGTTAAATGGAACCAACTTTAAGGACCGAGAAGAGAACGTTCAGATTGTTCTTGGCTGTATGGACTTAGATCTTGCGTTAAGGACTGAACAACCCACTGGACTTACGGATAAAAGTTCTGCTGATAAAAAAAGGGATTTTGATAAGTGGGATCGTTCAAACCACACGAGTCTTATGATCATGAAGCGTGGTATTCTAGAATCATTCAGAGGTGTTGTGTCCGATAAGGTAACTACTGTCAAGAAATTTCTTGATGAAGTTGAAAAACGCTTTGTAAAGAGCAATAAGGTCGAAACTAATATGCTTTTGGCGAACTTAGTATAAAGATAAATGAGATATTCGGGAGTACATCATGGAGATGTCTCATCTTGCTTTAAAAATAAAATTATTAAAGCTTGAGTTGTCCGATGACTTACTCGTGCATTTCATTTTTTATTTCTATTTTTGCACAATTCGATTAATTAAGGTTAGTTACAATTGTCAAAAGGGAAAGTGGACTTTTAATGAGCTCTTTCCATACTGTGTGCAAGAAGAAGAAAGGATAAATCAAGATAAATATGATATTACTTACTTGACAAGTATATCTAAGGACAAGTAATAAAGAATAATAAAGATGCATCCGATTTTGTTCAAAATAAACAGCGAAAGCTTGAAAATGATAAATTTACCTGTAACTTTTGTTAAAATCTGGAATACATAAAGAGAGACTGTACTGAATACCACACTTAGCGTGTAAAGAATAATATACTTCTCACTTCAATTTTCTTGGAGGTAAATTTAGTGTCAATACCTAGACACACTTGGTACCACTACTCCCATAAGTGTGTCTGTGCGGGGTTGCTTGAGTTACCAAAATCAATTGATGCTGAAAGATTCATGTATGTGGGGGCGATGACAAATCAGTTAAGGTTGATGTTATATGGACTTTAGGTTTTTGTTCACTAAAATAATATACCGCAAGTGCACGAGTCGCGTTCAAGTAATAAAGTGGACTTTTTTAGTCCGGATTGTCGATCCCTCGAGGAATGTTACTTTTATTTACACAACTTAGTCAATTTAATTTTAACATTAAAAACAAACACACAATTTGATTTCATATGTGAGACGAAAGAGAAAATGAATTTGAAAATCAATTAAAATAACTATTATAAAAGAGAAGTAAATTCGGATTATAAATGAGTTAGGATTTACGATGTCACTTGACCGTCATTTCTTTAATATCGCAATAAACCAACAATGCAAATTACCAAGTTAAGACATTAGACCCGATTTTTCAAGTTTAGTTAATTACCTTTCTCGAGCGAAATTAACCATAATTGATTGGTTAACCTACTATATCTCTATGTCAATTAAAACCAAACAACCGCATTAAATCAATGTGAAAATACTCAATGTGTCACCTAGAGTTTTGGAGTATATCTCTATCTCCTAAAGCAACATAGGGCATTAATTATTTTGGTCCAAGAATGCACAACAATCTCTCAATGATTGCACAAACCACCTAACTCAATCATCTATTGGCCACATACATGATGGAAATTGAAACACAATAATAAATGCACAATAACCATAGAAATTAAAGCATTAAATGATGAATATTAACATTAATGAAACTTAGGTCAAGTTACACCATAAATCCTAACATTAAACACTTAGCCCATTGTAGAACAGAAGCACAAAAAGAAAATAAGGAGAGACCCCATTACAAAATTAAGAAGATAATAGAAAAATTCAAGATAATAGAAGAAAACCTTCCCTTGAATGTATTCTATGAGATATATTGGATTGAACTCTTGAATATCCCTTCAAACTCCCAAATTTTTTGCTAGATATTGTCTCCTTCTTCTTGCCTATTCTCTCTTTTGAAATGTTCTCTTATATTCCTTGCCCTAGGAGTGAAGAGAAAAATGGCATTTAAAAGGCCAAAAATCGACTATGATGAATTTGCAAAAGAACCCCCGAATTTCACGCGAAATAGGCAAAATTTGTCCAGCCGGAAAGCGGCGCGTGCGCACGGGCATTCTTGGCGCGCGCGCACAGTGTAAACATTTTAGGCTCGGTATATGAAAAACCCCTTCTCGCGCGGGCACCAAATTAAGCCTGCGCGCGGGCATAGGCCTTTTTCTTCTTTTTTTCTTCCTTTTGTCTATCTTAGTCCTCCACATAATTGCACTTCAGTCCCTTAACTTTGATCATATACAATCTGGTCCTCAAGTTTTGATCTTTATACCAATTTTGCCCTCCAAAATTTGCAACCCAAGGTCCTCCAACTTTTTGACTTGTTCACTTTGGTCCCCAACTTCACACTTTTTGTACGCTTTTGGTCCTTTTTTCTTCATTTTGCTTTGTTCTCTCTTCTTAGGTGATTTTTGGCCTACAAAGCAAATGTCATACAATTGTAAGTAGAAATTTACTCATTTTAATCAATAATTAGCTTTTTTTAGGTATTAAATAAGTGTGCTAAAACACACTTATCAGTTTTCATTAAAGATTGGTTATTATTTGGATTTGAAAGAGATGTTTGTGGTACCGTCTTTTTAGACGAAATTTGGTTTTTATTTCTACATTGGACAAATTTGGTTACTCTTGTTCAATTTGAAATAGTCAGTTTGATCTTTTTCTTAATTCAAATATAGTGGGTACTAGTTCTTTATTCGATTATGATAACATATATCTACTTAATACGGTTGCCTCTTATAAAGAAATCTTGTATATGAATCCGCGTGGTATTAAACATAAATAAACTAATGAGAATTCTACTTTGTTATGACAAAAGCGATTATGTCACTTCTCTCAAAAGAGAATGAAAAATCTTGTGTCAGAAAGAATTCTCGATTTCTTTAATTTTTCCAGACTTAAGTGTTTATGTTAATTATATTAAGGGAAAACAAACAAACATAAGGAGATTATATGCCAATAGAATTTCAGACGTTTTAGAACTAATTCATATAGATATTTGTGGGTCATTCACTTCGACTTTTTTAGAATGGTCAACAATGATTTATTATGTTTATAAATGAATTTTTTTCACTATGACTACCTATATCTCATTTATGTGAAATCCCAAACATTGGACAAGTTCAAGGCATACAAGACTGAGGTTGAAAACCAACTCAGTAAAAGAATTTAACAAGTCAAATTTTACCATAGTGATGAATACTATGACATATATGACGGATCAGGAGAACAATGTCCAGTGCCTTTTACAAAATTCCTAGAGGAACGTAGAATCGTCCCACAGTACATCATAATCTTTTTAGGTAGAAGCACTAAAGACTATAGCTTGAATTCTCAACAAAGTTCCAAGTAAAACAATTGTTATGGGATTACAATTTTTTTAAAAGATCCCATTATTAGGTCAATTTTCGAAATGGAAAATGTTCAATTTATTGAGAATGTAGAGTTTGCGAGGGGAAGTAAGGTTATAAGGTTAATGATTTTGTTTTGTATGAAGAACATGTATATATTTCTTCTGTTGCAATATACAATGAACGGGATTAGGGACAAATTCTTGCTCTAGATCTTATTCAAGAAACAATTTTGGATCAAAACTACATTACAAAATCCTCTATACACAATCAAGAGATTGTTCCAGAAAAATAAACTTAACAACCTCAAGAACAAATGTCATTAAGGAAATCCACTATAAAAAAGGAGAAATGCAATTTTGTATGATTTTATAGTTTTATCTAAGAAAATAAGGATGATATGGATTGATGAAAGAGAACTGACCAGTCAACTTTCATCAACCCATGCAAAGTGATAATTCTAAAGAGTGGATTGATATCATGGATAAGAGATAAAGTTCATAAGTAACAATGACGTTTAAGAACTCATCATATTGCCTGAAGGTGCGAAACTCATTGGTTGTAATTGGATATTTAAAACCAAAAGAGATTTGAAGGGTAATGTGGAAAGATAGAAGACTCGTCTTGTTTCAAAGTGTTTTACTCAAAGGGAAGGCATTGATTACAAAATTTCTCTCCAATTTCAACGAAAAACTCTTTTAGGATTATAATGACACTTGTAGCACATTTTGATCTTGAGCTACATTAGATAGATGTAAAGACGACATTTCTTGATGGTTTGATGAGATGATATATATGGTGCAACAAAAAAACTTTGTGTCAGGAGACTCAAAGAAAATAGTTTGCAAATTAAAGAAATCCATCTATGAGCTTAAAAAGGCTTTTCATTAATGGTATCACAAATTTCATCAAATAATTATCTCATTTGATTTTGAGATGAATTTAGTTGATGATTGTATATATCACAAGTTCAGTGGGAGTAAACATATTTTTGGTATAGTATGTCAATAACATATTGCTTGTCTGTAATGATATCTTAAAAGATTTGAAATGTAGATATGTAATTCAGGTGATACCCCTATTGCTAAGCGAGACAAGTTTAGTATCAATTAATACCCCATGGATAAATTTAAAGAAACAGAAAATACATCAAATTTCATATGCTTTAACAATTGAGAATTTAATGTATACTCAAGTTTGTACACATTTGGATATAGCATTCATTGTTGAAATGCTAGACATATATTTAATTAACTTTGGGATGAAAATTTGAAAAGCAACCATGAGGTTATTCAACATCAATAGAGAACAAAGGATTACATGACTTCATTCAGGAAAATCAGACCAATTGGAGATCATTAGATATTCTGATTCTGATCAGAAATATCGATGTTATTTAATTATTTTATATTTATTACTTTATTTGCTTATTAATTGGTAAATTAAATTCACTAACTAATGTAAAGAGCGCATGCACACAGAATGGCCAGCGCCACTAGCACCTAGGCGCTACCGATACTGGAAGAATCCTGTTCTGTTTTGGTTTCTGACGTGATTTTGGACTCTACCTCATCTACAACTTCGAGGTTTGGCTTCTATAAATACTCCACGAAGTATATGCACTTCAAAAGGTGAAAGGCAAGACTCAAAAGAGATTATAACAATTAGATCATTATTGTATACATTAGAAACAAGAGAGAGTTGTTTATATTAGATTGAGAGGATCAAAATCTTGTAAGACAATTTATTGGTTCTTGGTATAATAAGTTCTCATCTTTCACAATTTTCTTGATTGTTGTGTGATCTATTAAATTTTATATTGTCATATTTTTCGTCTTTAATTATTTGGCCGGTTTCTCAACAAGTGATATCAAAACGTTCTTTATATCGAGTTGGTTCATAACAATATATATTGCTTATTTTAAACAGCAAGCATCATGCAAAAAAACTATCAACATGTTGTTTGATATTGAGCACTATGAAGAGCTCTCTGTGCTAAAGCTGAAGATTGTAAGCACAACCAATTGGAATCTGAAAGTGTTTCCAACATGGAAAAAACATTAACTTTATGCTTCTTTCAATTCGTGAAAGATTTGACTTAAAGGCCTGAACATGGCTATTCATGATACTTTTTTCCCATTGCCTTTAGATTTTGCAAATTGTAATTGTTAGAATTTCGGTGTGATCCGAATTCTTTTGTTGAGGTATTTGAAGTAATTGAAAAATTCTAATTGAAGTGCATGTCATGAAGAATTCAAGTTTAGAATGCTACTGGAGTCCTATATCAAATTATGAAGATCAAATTTCAATGATAATAAAGAATTTGACTTGAAGGAGGATTTTTGGATAACAAAAAGCATGTTTTGGAATATTAACCTGAAACCTAGCGCTTGAGCGCTGCTACAAAAGCACCTGAGCGCTGCTACAGTACTTGTTCGCGTTTTTCATTCCTACTTCGTTTTGGACTCGTATTTTGGGCATTCTACTTCATCAACAACTCTACCAAGAGGGTTTGGACGTCCCCTACACGTTCCCTATAAATACTAGGCTATTCTATACAATTTTATAGTGTGATATTTATGATTACTAGTTTTTAGGATCATTGTAATATTTTTTTCTTTTCTCCATTATTCTTGATGCAATAAAATTTTCTAATTCCTCTACCATATTCTTGTCTTCTTTTATTATTTTGTTCTTGATCACATACTTTATTATTTTTCCATATAACTTCAACAACTCAATCCATTGATTGGTGTCACAACAAGTGGTATCAATCCTAACAAGTGGAATCAGAGCAATTTTGCTATTGGCTTGTTTTGTAACAAGTGGTATCAAACTAATTCTGGTATTGACTTGTTTTGAAACAGTAATGATTAGGGCAAATGAATGTGATGAACAACTAATAAGAACACAATTAGATAGATTATTCATTTATTTAAAAGAATACTAAATATTTGATCTGCGCTTAATGGACACAAGCATCCTTTTAGTAATTCAATAACTTGATGATGTTCTTACCAAATAGAACCTTGTTTATTGTAAAGAAAAATTACAAGAAAATAAATCAAAGGAAAATTCTGCTCTACCAGGCTTGCAAGAGCAGTTTCTCTCCCACAAGGACCCATCTCATTAACCCCCCCCCCCCCCCCCCCCCACTAAATGTCCTTGGTCGTAGTATGAGAATCTCCAAACTCTTGCATGAAAATCCAATCAATAATCCATTTGAGCCGTTGGCACAATAAAGAAAAAAAAATAATAAAAATTACACAATAGCTTGAGCAAACATAATCGATGAATATATGAAAAGTCGTATATGTATTCATATACTCTCATATGTTCATATGGGACATCTTCATTTTTCAAATACAATCAGATGGGAAAGATCGATCGTTATCGGTGCGGTACTCCGATAAGAGTTCGAGAAATTAACAACCATAGACGTGATTCAATTCCACGGTTATCTTATATATACTATCCAAATCGAATTTCTCTATTGACCATCATTTTGGTATTACCTGTGCAAATACTTTCAGATTTCTGTATGTTAAACCTCTTTTGCATACTCGATTAGACGGATTAAAGAATATTTGACAATTGACATTATTGAAAATGAAACTAATTAATTCTTTTTTAGTAGCAATACAAAATCTAAATTAAATCTTCATTATAATAATACTACTAAATTATGTGATAAAAGTAGAAGTCCACAAAATAGTAACTTGCAGTAAAATAGGTGATTCAATCAATATAAATATATAGAAATAGGAAAATATTAACTTTTATTGATTATTCTCTACGTTTAGGTGTTTCTATGGAGTTCAAGCTTAACTTTGGGTTTGAAAAAATATAAAAAGAAATGAGAAACGTTCATGAGATGATCAAGTGGCCAATCTTTTTCACTAAATTTGTCCCATTATCCAAATAGCTGTAAGAGTACCTTGTTCACAAGCCTATATTAATTTGTTAGCATAATTGTAGCATTTTTTAGTTGTCTTTCTTTGACCAGCGTACACAAGATTTTATTTCGTAGCTAAACATTAAAATAAAAGATACTTTTCTCCACAGAGAGAGAGAGAGAGAGAGAGAGAGAGAGAGTTTTGAATACTCACATAATCTTTAATGAAAAGCTTCAAGACCTTTTTCTTATTCTACTTTACTATTTCAGTAAATTAATTTTAAGAGCACCCATTTTAGCCATGTATAAAATCCCCTTTTCTCGTCCTGTGTGAATATTTTCTACTCTTCATTTATTAGTTAGAAAAAAAAAAATAGTTGTATATATTAAAGAGTGGAGTTTAAACTTGTTAGCCTTATATAATATTATTGCATAATATTTAGTTTCCTTCTTTTATAGATTTCTTTTTGTTTACTTTTCTTGTAATATATAAATTTGTGTTAAAAAATCTAATTTTTCACTACTCAATATATTATTGATTTTCCTCTCTTTCTTTTTCGTCTTTTCTTCTCAGAGACATGTTGAGAAAATTGAGACCATATTCTTGTTCAGCAAGTCGAAAAGTATCTTCCGATTAGGCTTGTGGAACCATACGAGGAGTGTGGCGACAGTGCGTGGGACTCACATGCAGTGACGTTTAGGGCGCGTGAGCTCAATTTTCGAGGTGATTCCAAAAGGCAGTTTGTTCTTTGATAAATTTCTGATCTTTTGATAATATCACTTTGGTTATATGTGTACTGTGCAATATATTCCAATTATAGTTTGTGGTTGTACATTGGTTGTCGTTGGTTTTCCTTATGATTTGATGATTTCGTTGATTATTTGTTAACTTTATGATAACTAAAAGAGATGATTCAATTTGATCCATTAGTGTCATATTGAATGGTAAAGATTACTCATATTAGAGTATCGAGATAGAAATTTTCTAAAAGGAAAAAGATTGTGGGGTTATGTTAGTGGAACTGTTGTAAAACCCAAGAACACTACTGAGAATTATGTCACAGACTTGGATAATTGAGGATCAAACAATGAAAAATTCTTACTTGGATTTATAATTCTGTTGAACAATCGATTGATACACAATTGGCAAAGTTTGAAAAAGCAAAGGAAGTTCGGGATTATTTTCAGAAGTTATACACTAAATCTAACTTTGCAAAGCGATATGAGTTGGAGATTGATAAACGGGCTTTACAATAGAAAAATATGAGTATTCTCGAGTTTTACACTGCTATGAATTCAATTTGGAATGAATTAGCTCTTACGGAACCAGTAGGATTGAAAGCATGTGAGAAATATATTACTTTTAGAGAGGAGAAGTGATTCAATTTTTTATGGCACTTCGTAGTGATTTTGAGGGACTTAGAGACTCTATCTTGTACGCACTCCACTTCCCTCAATTGATTTTTTGTGGCACTTCGCAGTGATTTTGAGGGACTTAGAGGCTCTATCTTGTATTGCACCCCACTTGCCTCATTTGATTCAGTGGTTAGTTAATTTGTAGCTGATGAAACACGTTTGAAATCTCTTTTGAGGGACTTAGAGACTCTATCTTGTACGCACTCCACTTCCCTCAATTGATTTTTTGTGGCACTTCGCAGTGCTTTTGAGGGACTTAGAGGCTCTATCTTGTATCGCACCCCACTTCCCTCATTTGATTCAGTGGTTAGTTAACTTGTAGCTGATGAAACACGTTTGAAATCTCTTGCAGGAAAAGTATCTCTTCCTCCATCTAACACCTCAGCGTTGGTTGTACCCTCTCGACCGTCTACACAGAATCATAACAAAGGCTATGTGAGAGTTGTTAGTGATGAGTGTGACTTTTGCAAACAAAATGGACATTGGAAGTCTCAATGTCCTAAACTATTGAAGAAGTAGTAGTCACAACCACATCAACGATCCAATCGTCCCAATGCTAACATAGCTGCCACCATGTTACCTAGTGATTCGTGTGTACTTGGAGCACCACCTTATCCCAGTCCCATGTTGACTGATTTAGTAGAGAAGTTTTAGAAGTTCTTAGCCACAACCACATGCTATGTCAGACTCTACTCATATATGTTTGTTATCTCAGAGTCATTATGGTATTTTTTCCTCACGTATCTTTGACTCAAGTGTTTCCAATCATACATCGTCTAACTTAAAATTCTTTAATGCCTTGCGTCCTTCTAACCCGTCTATATCTATTAAGACTGCTGATGGCAAACCATTGCTTTTAGAAGGTGTTGGTTCTATTAACACACACAATTTATCGCTTTCAGACGTTTATTGTGTTCCAACTCTTACTTTGAATCTTATTTCAATTGGATAATTGTGTGATTCTGAATACTTAGTTCAGCTTTCTTTTACTGCTTGTCTTGTACAGGATCCTCGGTCTCAGAAATTGATTGGGATAGGTCATAGACAAGGAGGGTTATATGTTCTCGACAATTTAAGACCACCACACGTTGCAGCCTCTAATGTAGACTTGTCATCTTTTTGATTGAATTCATCGTCTTCTATTTTTTATTTGTTTCTCGCCTTGAACATATTTCCGCTAGTCATTTGAATTTTTTAGTTTCTAAGGGTCAATTGGGAGATTTGCAAACTTATGACATTTCTGATTGTAGTGGTTGCAAATTAGTTAAACTTTATGCTTTATCTTTTCCTCGAAGTGTTCTCATTCTGTTGCACCTTTCGATCTTATTCACTCTAATGTATGGGAACCTGCTCCTATTGCTATAATATGATGGTCTACATATTATGTATCTTTTATTGATGATTATAGTCGTTATTGTTGAGTTTACCTTATGAAACGACGATCTGATTTTCTTTCTATTTATTGTTCTTTCAGAGAACTTATTAAAACTCAATATTATGCTGTATTTAAGTGCTTTAGATGTGACTTGGGTGGAGAGTATGCTTCGGGTGATTTCTTTGAATTGCTTGCTCTTGATGGCACAATTCATCAAACCTCGTGTACTAATAACCCACAACAAAATAGTGTTGTTGAATGAAAGCATAGGTACATTGTAGAAATTGCTTGTTCCCTTCTCTTGTCTGCCAAAGTTTCCAATGAATTTTGGGGAGAAGATGTTCTTACTTCTGTTTCTTTAATTAATAAGATTCCATCTTCCTACACTTCAGGTTTATCACACTTTGAAAACATTGTATGGGCATCCTTTTGATTGCTCCTTATTAAGAGTCTTTGGTTGTACTTTCTTTGTTCTTCATCACGAAGTCGAACGTAGTAAGTTGACATCTCACTATGTTATCCATGTTTTCTTAGGTTATAGACATGGACATAATGGTTATCACTGCTTTGATCCCATTAGTAAAAAATTATATGTTTCTCATAATGCCGTGTTTTTTTGAGCACATTCCATTTTTTTATATCTGATAATACTTATGACGTGACTAAAACTGATATGATAATATTGACAGATCATCTTCCCATACCCCATGTACTGTTAATTCTTCATGTTCTACAGGTACACATGCGCCGTCTCATGATATCCCTCCTCTTTTTATGGCCTCCTAAGCACCGTCTTAGGTCGTTGATCTAGCTCCTACTCACTCCCTTCCTTGATATCCTCAATGTATTCATAAGTCCACTATGTTACCTAATTTTGTTTATTCTTGTTATTCTGAGTCCTTTTGTTGTTTTCTAACCTCCATTCACAAGCTATCTAAACCCTCGTCCTATAAAGAAGCTATTTTGGATCACCTTTGGTAACATGATATGGCTGATGAACTCACCACTCTATATAAGACAAACACTTGGGACTTGGTTGCATTACCTTCAGGTAAACATACTAGTGGTTATCGTTGGGTTTATAAGATTAAAACCAATTCTGATGGTTCAGTTGAGTGTTACAAGGCTAGATTGGTTGCTAAGGATTTTAATCAACAATATAGTATGGATTATGATAAGACTTTTGCTCATGTTGCCAAAATGACTACTATTTGTACATTTATTGCAGTTGCATCTGTTCATCAGTGGAGTCTTTCTATTGGATGTCAAAAATGCCTTATTGAATGGAAATATTCAAGAGGATATTTATATGGTTCCTCCTCCTGGTCTTTCTCACTCTCCTGGATATGTTTGCAAGCTAAAGAAGATATTTTATGGTTTCAAACAAGCACATCGTGCTTGGTTTACAAAATTCTCTATTGTTGTATCTCTCTTGATTTTACTTCCGGTCATCATGACTTTGCCCTATTCTTTACATGCACTTTGACTGGTCGCATTCTACTTTTGCTGTATGTTGACGATATGATTATTATTGGTGATGATTTTGATGGGATTGCAAATTTGAAATCAGAATTGGCTTATTGTTTTGAAATGAGGACTTAGGTGCATTGTCTTATTTTTTGGGGATTGAAGTTGCTTCTTCTCCTAGAGGTTACCTCCTCTCTCAGTCTAAGTATACTATAGATGTTATTGCGCGTGCTCAACTTACTAATACTAAAATTGCCGATACTTCTCTTGAGCCCAACACTCAATATTCACTCTCGACAGTGTAACATTGACCGATCCCACTTTGTATCATACCATTTTTGGATGTCTAGCTTATCTTACCATCACACGTCCTGATATTGCTTATACTCTTCACATTATTAGTCAGTTTGTTTTGGCTTCATTGGACAGCTGTTGTTCGTATTTTGCGTTATTTTCGTGGTACTTGCTTTTAAAGTCTTTTATTTCCATCGACTCCTCTTTGGTGCTTTGTGCCTACTTTGATATTGATTGGGCCAGTAACCCCACTGATCACAAGTCCACTATTGGTTTTTGTATATTTTTTTGGTGATTCCCTTATCTCTTGGAAGAATAAAAAACAGAATGTTGCTTCGCGTTCCTCTAATGAGGCAGAATATCGTTCTATGGAATCCACTACCACTGAGATTGTGTGGTCGCGTTGGTAACTTGCAGATATAGGTGTTTATTTTTCCTCTCCAACCCCATGTATTGTGATAATATGAGTACTATTCAAATTTCTCACAACTCTGTGTTCCATGAGCACATGAAGCATACTGAGATTGACTGTCATCTAATTCGTCATCATTTGTAGACCGACACTATTTCTCTACCTTTTGTTTTTTCATCATTACAGCTTATTGACTTCTTCACGAAGTCTTATCTAGATCATCGTTTTCGCTTGTTGCTTGACAAACTCTCGCTACTTTTTGCTATAGTATCGTGAGTTTGAGGGAGATGTTAATCTTATATAATATTATTGCATAATATTTAATTTCCTTCTTTTATATGTTTTTTTTTTTGTTCACTTTTCTTGCAATATATAAATTTGTGTATTTCATTAAAAAAACCTAATTTTTGACGGCTCAATATATTATTGATTTTTCTTCTCTTCTTTTCTCTTCGAATTGATTCACTATATTGGTTCAATATAGTTCATGTTGTTAACAAAACTAAAAGTGTTTAGAGGGTTATTATAATTACTTAAATTTAAGAGTAACGTGCAAGACTTCTTTTTTGATACTTTGTTGGGCACATTATTCCGTATACCAAATATGTATTTTCTGGCTTTCTTAAATAATGCCTATAAAAAAAGATTATTTTGTTAGGTTAATGTCCCAAAGCAATCCAAGTGCTTTACTAACAAATCATGTTTAAGTCAACAATATTTAATTAGAGGGGTTCAATAAGTTTAAAGTGACTTTTTTTAATTACTTTTTCCGATCTATATTAATGTTAGGTTCTCTAAAATGTATTTTTTTAAGGTTATATATCCCAAAGCAATCCAGTTTGGAGAAAAAAATAATAAAAATTGGAGAATTGTTCTAATTACTTAATGTTCAATAATGTGGAATCAACTATATATGAAACTTTTTTTTTTTTTGGTCAATTCATTAGGTTAGTAGTCCACCGAATTGAACCCACGTTGCTAATTTAAAATGCAAGACGTTACAATGGATGTCAAATAAGCAAGTTCATAAAATAAGATTCTTTTACGAGGTTATACTTAGGGAGGACAAAATACTCGATCCCATCTCACTGTGTAATGTCCCTCTCCATACCCACAAAGTAAAGATTATTCTTTATATCTCAATGAAATCCAATTTCTCAAAGTTTACAGTTCACAACCACCGTCTATTCCCCGACCTCCCTGATGGAAGTTTTAGGGTGGGGGAAAAAGGATGTGAGTTTGAAGAAAGTTGTTCAATTGTTTTCTTTAAAATAAAAATAAGACTACATTGAAAGAGGGACAAGGTCCAATGTGTTAAGGGATAGAATCCCATATTGAATAAAGATGAAAACATAGACTAATTTATAAGAGTTTGAGTTATTCCTCTTAATAAGGTTGATTTTTTAAGAAGGAACTCCAAATCTTAACATGATATCAGAGCTCGGTAAACTTCAACGAACGATTCGATTCGATTAAGACTCAAAAAATTGAGTACACGGATTTTAAGACTGATCTGCTCTAACGAGTCGTCTTCTTGTGGGGGCATGTTAAGGGATAGAATCCCACATCAAATAAAGATGAAAACATAGACCAATTTATAAGAGTTTAAATTACTCCTCTTAATAAGGTTGATCTTTTAAGAAGGAATTCCAAATCTTAACACAGTGTATGAGAATTTAGCTTTTCAGAAGAGAGTTTGCAGGTTTACATGTGAAGAATTTAGGCAGAGTTTGCAGAAAGGTGAATATTCAAGCATTCATTCAAATAATTGAAGCGAAAACCATTTTTTTTTTTTTTTAATCATAGAACTTCATTGTAAAAGATGGGGAAAATGATCTATACATAATTTATGTGGAGAAATATATTGGACAGAGACAGAGTAGCGTACGTACTAACTCAAAAGAGGTAGACTAAAAACAAAGTAAAAGTGGGGTCGGGTGGGTCAAAATACTCCTTATCCTCACAAATCCAACCCACCACCAAAGGTGATTAAAGAAGGGATGACAAAGTGCAGTTTGGAAAATGGAGAATATGCCATTTTGACGGTGGATAGCCACCCTCTTCCTCCACCGCCCTTTTTTATATGCCCAAATAATATGATTCATGAACATGTCAATTTCATATTTTAGCTACGTCCAATTCTTGATTTTCACATCGAAATTATTGTTCGATTAAATACAATAAATACTAGGGTATTTCCAAAATCAATGGAGAAATAATCTTGTGATTACAATACATTTGTTGGTATGATAGATGCACACTTCATAATCTTTGATTCCAAATCTATGACTTAATACTCGTAGTAATCATTTTAAGGACATATTTCACATAAGATCGAATTTAAAAAATATTATTTTTGTGATGAAACTTGTCAACCACCGGAATGTTGAAACGTCATTTCGAGAGAAACTTCTCGTGTTGTAGCATTAGTGCTCAAATCAATATTTTTATAAAACTCATTAGGGAATATTAATCGAAAAATAACTGTTATGTATCTTACAAGTGCTAGTCAAATGTGTACATATATTTGTTAAATGCTCAAGTAAAAAATCTTACCAGAATTGGGGTAGATAAAGTCACGCTCGAATTGAATTTATCTCCTAACTTGGATAAAGATGTTTTTTTAAATCTTTTTTTTTTTCTCTTATTTGAAAAATTCTTTATCTTTTCATAAAGTTAATTTTTATCCATAACAATAAACAAAAAAATTCCTTAAAACTGTTTAATAAAAAATTTGTAAAATAAAAAAAGAGGACACGATTATGTGGATGGCATTGATTCTTTAACATAAGAGATGGGAATCAACACACGGTGCTCCTTAACCAATCAAAAACTTACAAAATTTATTGGGCACTACACATAACCCTCAGTACGTCAACAAAAACCAGTTATAATTGAACATAAAGTGTTCATTTCTTCTCTATTTCCTCCTCAAAAACTTATACGGGGTAAAATTCCATTTAATTTGCACAACCTCTAGTATTCGTTAGTGTATTTCTCAATGGAGGCGGCAGCGTCTCCGTCCTGTGGAAACTTTGATCAGAACTCGCCGGAGGTCAGCGGGAGCAAAGGGTTCATGCTGTTTGGAGTAAGAGTCATGGAAGGATCATTTAGGAAGAGTGCTAGTATGAATAACCTGGTTCAGTATGAGCAACCCCATGACTCCAACAATGATGTGGCTGCCGGCTATGCTTCCGACGATATTGTTCACCCTTCTGGCCGGAGTCACGAACGGAAAAGAGGTGCGAATTGAGTTTTTGGTTTCATCTTAACGTGATTTGACAGAGAATCAACCTCAAAATTCAACTACCCGTTTGAGAATTATACGCGGATCTAATTATCGTCTGAGCTTAATCTCAATTAAGTCAAAGAGTTCTACGTATCTTAAAAGTTGGAGTGGTCCAAACTCTATATGTTAATTATTTTTATATTGTAGCAACATATAATTTTTTACCTTAAAACACTATTCACACGTACACACCAAACTTGTACACAGTTTTCATAAATGAATTATACTGTGTTAAACTTTTTTATTTAAAAATTTAAAGAGATGGGATCAATTTATTGATTTAAATTGCGGGTTTCTAATTGATTTTTTTGTTTGCTAAACTATGAAAAAATTGAACAGGAGTGCCATGGACTGAGGAGGAACACAGGTTATTTCTATTAGGGTTGCAGAAAGTAGGGAGAGGAGATTGGAGAGGTATTTCAAGAAACTTTGTGAAGACACGTACGCCCACACAGGTTGCAAGCCATGCTCAAAAGTACTTCCTCCGCCGGAATAACCATAACCGTCGGCGCCGGAGATCTAGTCTCTTTGACATCACCACTGATACGGTAAGTTAATTCATGTCTTCAATGTTACTTTTTGACTTCATTTTTAAAAGTTGTTTTTTTTTACCGACAATATTACTTCTCACTTGCATCCTAAAATAATATCATTTAGAGTCATGCTCCACCAACAGGAAAAACTTTCATAAAATTGTTACAAAATTCCCCTTTGACGCATTATCATTGGTTCTTATCAAAAATCACTTCAAAAGCAGGGGCGGATACAAGGGGGTCCTAGGGGCACGTACCCCCTAACTTTTTTTTTTTTTTCGTGTTTGGTATCGATTGAAATCTAAATTTTAATATAAATCAAAGTTAACAATAAATTTTAATAATATATTTCTTAAAATCTATAAATGTTTTAACTTTTATCAAAATTTACTACAAATTTGATTTTAATTTCCACCAAACAGGGGCAAAATCACAATAAATTTGAATTTCGATAACATGCTAATTTTAAAAATTCATCGACAATTGTACGCTAATCAAATCTACAAATTGCTTATGTAATCTCAAAGCTTATTTCGATAACTACATTATGGGTATATCGAATAATCCAAATAGACATCGAAAATAGTTAAAAATACGTTAAACGTGATTCTTAAAGAAAAACGTCTAACTCGCATTTTTTCAAAAAAATTCAATTATTTCATAAACATTTACTATTTTTGCGATACATCTCAATGTAATTTTTATCATTTTATTAGGAAACTTTATATGGAATATGATATTAAAAATTTTCGAAATTTTATATCCAAAAAAGTCATATCTCATGTAAATTTTTCGGATGCAAAATTACATGGGATATGATTTTTTTACGTAAATTTTCGAGTGTAAAATTTATCCCAACTTCTTTACAAGTTCGAGTGTGTCCCCTAACTTTTTTCATCTGCGTCCGCCCCTGTTCAAAAGCACCATAGCACCATACAGGTGCTGCGTGTGAGCTGCCTGTGAAAAAATTCGTGTACGCAGGTTTTAATCCTATCTTTCAAACGTAAGCATCAATGTTTTTATTGGTATAAGAAAAAATGATCTATGCGATTTTGTATATTTTCGTACCCATGGTATTGAAGAAAACAAGATGATGAAAAACACTCGCATAATTAATTCTAATTTTTTGGGGGTGAACTTTAGTTTATTTTTTTATGCCAAGAGGTAATGAATGTCTAGGTTCATTGCACGTGACAAAACTTGAAAATAGTGTTTACTCGATAGAGTTAAAAAATTTCTTTGTCCAATTGCAATCTGTTTGTCTTACTTTAATCTGAATTTAACGTTAATTTTTGGTCATAATTTATGGGTTTAACGCTCCTTCCTGAGGATTAAGGTTGTTCATTTGCATTTTAACAGGTTCTGAATTCAAAAACTGAAGACCAAAAGCATCATGAAAATTCATACCACCAACTAACCATTGAACAACAAAATCTAAGCAAAAATAATGAAAATTTCCCAATGTCAGGTTTTCTTGTACCAATCTCGAGAGAGAATTCAATGGAGAATCTCACCCTAGGAACGAAAAATCCAACCAATCTCGTCCAGCCAATTCCAAATCTTCCACCCCCTCCTCCATCTTCAAAAATGGCTAATTTAGACCTAAACAAGAACACCATCCCTACAGCTGAGCCTCTCCCTTTAACACTTAACCTATCCATGTCACCACTGCCACCTGATCATCGTCCATCTCCTGCGATACACGTGTCAGGTTTCCAGACAATGCAAGCTAGCTTAAGTAACAGTAGTGGAGATAGCATGGTTAGTGTTTCTTGATGGGAATAATAATATTGATATCTGTGTTGTAAAGTTGGAAAAGAGAGAGAGAGAGAGACTAAAGTTGGATGATTAATTAGTTAGGTTCGGAGTATAATTTAATATTTAGATTATTGTTGATTAGGTGGGTAGGTGATGATGATGATCTCTTATTGTAAAGGCTAGAAAAGATTGTGAAAGTTGGTGTCAATTTCAAGAGTTGGAATTCCTGTTTGTTAATGTCTCGTTTTTTTTTTTTTTTTTTTTTTTTTTTGGTGGGGTGATTATTGTACCAGTTATTGTATTCTATTCAGACAACCTTAGTCGTTCTCAATGTGGACAGAAAACAATATTACATCCAAAAATCTAATCTTTGATTTTTGTCGTGGCGAATGGTACTTATATTATCCTTTATTTAATTCCTTTGTATTTATGTCATTTTTAAGGCTTGTGGAGATTTATTTTCTTGTGTAGTTGCGATACAAGTTTATTTCCATGATTACGTTATTACTTGCGGAAATTTATTTTCTTGTGAAGGATCAATTTTGACTTAATATGGATGCTTTTTGAATTTACATGATCAATATTGAAGATTAGGAGGAAAAAAGGACCAAAACAGGATGAAAATCATGAAGCATGACCAAATTGAAAAAAGCTCAAAACTTATCAATAGCGATTTGCAAACAAGGGTCAGACCACAGTTGTGTCAAAATCGTGGGCTGCTGGGTGGGCAAAAATTAGTTTTTTAAAATTAATTTCAAGGAATTTTGTGGGTTTTACGAGGCACTTCCACTCCACTTTTAAAAAAACCCCGTCTAGGTGAAAAATAAGGGGGATAGAAGGGTGGGTTTCCAAGATAGAATAATTGAGAAAATACAAGAAGTGCAAATCAAGAAACTAGGATTTTAATGGAAGAAGGCGATTCTTGGTGCAATATTTTCATCCTTTTCTTGTTTTTTGTTCAAATTTGGCGATGTACTCCAAATCTTTCTTGTATTTTTCTTCACGCATGACGATTAGCTAAACTAGAAGTTGGGGTAAACGTTGTAAACTAGTTTTGAATCTTAAATTTGATTATGAAGTTATGATCTTCAATTATTGGTTGTGTACTATTGTTCATGACGTTGAATTACTTGATCATTAATTCATTGATTTGAAAATGGTAATAAGTCGAGGTATTAGTTATTTGTTTAGACAATGTAGTATACATTGAAATTTGGTGGAAGTTAGAAGAAATACACTTGTACTAATTTTACGTTCTTCAACTAAATTCTTTGGTAATTGAGTGCTTTTAATTAAGCTTATCCCAATTTACGATATGATGAGTTACTTAATTGAATATGATTGGTCTGAACTTGAAAAGAGGTAAATTGATTAATTTAGAAGAAATCGACCATGTACATATAATTGATTGTTGTCGAAACATAGTGATTGGGGATGGTTACGTTAAATTTGTGGATCCTTAACATTTTATACATTAATTAAAACCCTAAAATGCCGAATTTGTATTTTTTTTAAAATTATTTTCATATATTTATAATATTTAGGATTGTAATTAAAATCAATTTTATTTGAATAGAAGTTATGTATAGTAATTTTTGTGGGAACGATAATTTGAAATTTTAGATTCACTTTACTACTTTTTAATCAACATCGAACACTAGCAATTACAAATACAACTACCCTAAACAGAACCTTCAAAAACTTACTAACACTGTTGAGATCTCTCTCTACTTTTAATTTAAACAGTGGGAGAGAGGGATTAATTATAGCTTTAAGGATAAGTAGGATCACGTCATTGTTAGAGATGGTGGGCGGCATACATGGTTTGGCTGTTGCGCAAGTGTTTGTCCGTAATTTTATTGGTGATATTTTGAAATAAAATATTATATTTTTTTATTTTTTTGTTTCAGAGATGGTGGGCGGCATACATGGTTTGGCTGTTGTGTCAGTGTTTGTCCGTAATTTTATTGGTGATATTTTGAAATAAAATATTATATTTTTTTATGCATTATTTGTATTAATTTGGGCTTGAAGTTTAGTTCATGGATTGAATTGATATTATAAATTGAGTGTTTAACGAAATATTCAATTTATAATTTGATCTAAAATTTATTGTCCACAATCGATAAATAAAGACTAATAATGAATTTTGATAAGATTGTATCCGTTTCATTAAAGTTGATCTTTGATTTCGATAATAAAATCGAGTGTATATTTTGAAATGTGTTTGACCGGAGTACATGAATTTTAATTTATGAAACTGATAACATGAATTTAAATCCACTTGATTGTTGCACGTATTAACTTAATCATAAGGGAGTAATGGACTTCGACTATTGACGATAAGTTTTTTGAGGTATTAGTGGCTGATATCAAATCGTTGATCAAAAAATCGACGTCTTGAAAATTAAGATAAAATAATCAAGGAATATATATATATATATTCGTAATATGGAATCCGTAACCTATTTAATAGGCACAATCACGACCTCTTGGAATTTGCTAGTAAATATTCAAATATGAGCTCAATAATTTGATATTGACTGTTGAATCAATATTGTGATGTGATCATGTGGGATTATCGGTTAGAAAATGAGATTGAAAATTTAATACATATTTGGAAAATAGGTATCTTGACCATATCTCTTGTTTTGAATATTCGACGTGATCAACATGGGTAATTTACATATAGTGAGATGATATAATTATTATTTACATATAGTATCGGTAATTTTAATTAGACTGAAAAGTGCAATCTCGTTCTTTTAGTGAAATAGAGCGTGATTAATATATTATCTCGATTGATCCAGAGTTAATTGGATCAAAATTAATTTATTGGATGAATTTATGATTTGTAGAATAAATTTATGGTTTTAGATCTTTTCTTGTGGTGAGCATGTATTGTAATATTGAGTCATGTTACAAAGGAGTGGATTATGATTCTATTTTTTCCTTTGATTTCAAATTTTGCAATAGATTTGAGAGGATATTCTCAATTGAAATTGTGATGGATTTTAAAAATCATTCTAAATTTACGTGTCTACAATTGAGATTTTAATGGACTTTAATGAAATCCATTAAAATTTAGATGTCCCCAATTGAGATTTTAATGAAAATCAATGAAATCATTTAAAGTTTAGGTATCTTTGATAATTAGTGTATTTATAAAGATTTCATTAATAAATGGATTTTAAAATATTTGGATGGATTTCAGGCTTAAAAATACATATAATCAAATCTTTGGAAATGTCGTCATATTTAATGAGATTTTTATGGAATTTGTTGAAATCTATTCAAATCTTGGAAATTCATTAGAAATTATAATCTTTTACGTCGGAAAGTAACCATGCGGCCGCATGGTTCATGAAGTTGGGCACTTGAACTCCCTTCCAAGGCTCATGCGACCGCATGGATAGTTCTACCATGTGGCGGCATGGAAGAGAAGAACTATCCATTTGTGTTATTTTAGTCCTTGAACCTTTTTTTCTCTCATTTTAACCTCTTTTCTCTCATTTTCCTTCTTCTAACTTTCCTTGTACTCATCAAATTAGCATCTAGCTCGTTTACGTTCTGAAGTCATGCTTCAGGTCATCTTTAAACTATTTGCATCTTGGTCCCTGAACTTTCGTTTTCTTCCGTTTTGATCATTTTTCGTATCTTTTCTCTTGAGCTCTACCAAATCCATCAATATAGTGGTACAAAACAAATTTAAGTAGAATCAAATCATATTCAAACACTTTTGTCAACAATTAATCATGTCATGTGACAAAATAAGTGTTAGAAAACGCACTTATCAGAATTAAAATCAATTTATAAATTTTTCTCCAAGTATGCAGCACATGCATACTTGAGGTCTGATCTAGCTTGGGCTAGACTTTAGAACTAAAATTCTTAGATGATTTTTTCGCAAAATGGCATTTATTCCACACAACCATGATGTTATAGAAGAGGCTTTGCTACAGTAGAGAAGTAGAAAGATTATATAGTAGATCCCTTCAATTCCTTTACTAGCAGTACTTCTTCAAATGTTCAGCATTCAACGGGTGTAGGAGGTGTTTTCACGTCAGGTCTTCGAGTTCATATTATATAAATTTTTTTGTTTTAATCATACACATAATGTGTTAACTTTGTTTAACACAACATATATCACTTCATTATCCCTCATATATCTAATTATAAATAAGATAATTTATTGCAAAATTTGTCTTAATATGGCTAATTTAACAATTAAAAAAAAACCACTTTTATTCTCTCTTGTTTCTCGTAACAATGTTTAAAAACGATATGGGATTAATTTCTTTCCTTAACTGAAGTCGTATAATTTATTTACTACTCTAATACTAATTTCATGGTCATGATACTCAATTATCAATATTTTGTTACAAGTTGAAAAAGAAATCACTTAAGACTAACTTAGATAAGATAACAAATTTCGAAAAGTATAAATACAGATTAACATATTGATTTGGTATGCAAAGGATAAATTTGTATACAAATGCCACGGTCTATCCTGATAGTTTGGGGTTCCTATGCAAATTTCAAATATGGGCCCTTATGAATATTAAGCTCCTATTTGATGGAGATTAAAATTAGATTTCTAGCGAATTTTGATAAACATTATTAGGCTCGAGAGAGAAGATGAGAAAAGATGAAATTGAATTATATTCAACTTAATTGAAAGGTTTACATCAGCCATATAAATAGGCAAACATGGAAGAAAGAGAGAAAGGGCGCCAAAGCTAACTAACCCAACTAACTAACTAACTAATATTCTAACAAACTAATAACAGAAAAGGGGAAATAACAAAATGGAAAAATGGCAGCATCATCTTGAATATCTTCGAAGCTTCAGGCTCTCTTGTCTAACATTCCCCCCTCAAGATGTGCTGTGAACATCTTTGACAGACATCTTGGACAGCAAGGATGTGAGGACTGGAGCTGGAAGAGGCTTGGTGAATATATCCGCAAGCTGATGTTTCGATCTTACTGGGAAAAGTTTAACAGTACCAGAAGTGATTTTGTCGCGGATGAAGTGGCAATCTATTTCTATGTGCTTGGTACGTTCGTGAAAGGTAGGATTATTGGCAATTTGGATCGCTGCCTGACTGTCACAAAACAGCATTGCTGGTGAACTTGCATCCGACTGGAAATCTTTCAACAATTGAATTATCCAAAGAAGCTCACTAATGGTGGCAGCAAGAGCTCGATATTCTGCTTCAGCAGAAGAACGAGACACTGTGGTTTGCCTCTTTGCTTTCCAAGAAACCAGTGAATCGCCAAGAAAAATACAGAAACCGGTAGTGGATTTTCTGGTGTCCACACATGATCCCCAATCAGCATCAGAAAAGGCTTTTAACTTGATGGGAGAAGATGAAAATGCTGAAAATATTAATCCCTGACCTGGATTATGTTTTAAGTACCGTAGAAGATGGTGTACAGCTTTGAGGTGTGGCACACGAGGTTGAGATAGGAATTGACTCAATTTGTGTACTGCATAAGTGATGTCAGGTCAAGATATAGTCAAATAGATCAATTTGCCAACTAATTTTCTGTAAGGTGTGGCATCAGGCAGCAGATCCCCTTCATGTAGGCTGAGGCATGCCTTTGGATCCATAGGAGTAGCAACTGGCTTACATTCCAAATAACCCACATCCTCTAGCAATTGCAAGGTGTAATGCCTTTGGGAAATCACTATGCCGGTTTTAGAACGAGCAACCTCAATACCCAAAAAATACTTTAAGCAACCTAGATCTTTCAGCTTGAAAAGAGAATGTAGGAATGATTTCAAAGAATCAATAATCTGTGAATTTGGGCCAGTGATAACAATGTCATCGACATACACAATTAATGCCACAAAATCACTGCCTGAACCTTTTGTGAACAAGGAGTAATCAGCCTTTGAC
Source organism: Fraxinus excelsior (assembly GCA_019097785.1). Taxonomy (NCBI): domain Eukaryota; kingdom Viridiplantae; phylum Streptophyta; class Magnoliopsida; order Lamiales; family Oleaceae; genus Fraxinus; species Fraxinus excelsior. The sequence goes on along the minus strand of CM032625.1, from coordinate 17,856,160 downwards.
TGAACAAAACCATATTGAACAAGTGCCTGGGAAAATTTAAAATTCCATTGCCGGCTTGCTTGTTTAAGCCCATATATAGACTTCTGCAATCTACAAACCAACTTCCCTTCCTTTTTGGCATCCGTTGGAACATGATACCCAGGGGGAAGGTCCATATATACCTCCTCAAATAAATCCCCATTTAAGAAGGCGTTGTTCACATCGAGCTGAATTAAAACCTAGCCATGACAGGCTGCAAGAGCAAGAAGGACTTTAACTGTTACAATTTTAGCCACCGGAGAGAAGGTATCAAAGTAATCAAAACCCTCTTGTTGAGTGTACCCTTTTGCCACGAGTCGAGCTTTATGTCTTTCAATTGTGCCATCAGATTTGAACTTTATTTTGTAAACCCATCTACACCCCACAGATTGTTTGCCAGACGGAAGGGGTACAACTGACCATGTATGATTTTGCTCCATTGCATCAAGTTCTAACTGCATGGCATTACGCCATTCCGGGGACTTGACAGCCTGATGATAAAAACTTGGCTCCTGATTAGAAGAGATATTCAAAATTAGATTTTTGTGTTCAGGAGACAATTTATGATATGATAGGAAGTGATTAATGTGATGAGGTGATGAAAGGGAAGTGTGGGAATTTCGGGAGACCATGTTGCAGTGGTAGTCTTGGAGGTATTTTGGGGCATGAACAGATCTTTGTGACTTTCTGACATTGGTATTAGAAGTGGTGTGAGTGGCTGACTCAATGTTTGAGTGTTCATCAGTATGTTGGGATTCATGAGGTTCTATTTGGGATGAAAGATGCTGAATTGGGGAAATAGGGTCAACTATAGATGGATTAAGTTCAAAAATATGATGAACTGGTTTTGCTTTATCCTGAGTGGGATTGGGCTGTGAGGGAGAGATTGAAGGATTTGGTAAAACAAGGTCAGAAAAGGGGTCACTGAGATGATCAGAATTGGGAATTGAATGAAAGGGGAATATATTTTCATGGAATACAACATCCCTAGATATGAAGAATTGTTTGGAGGCTACATCAAAAAGTTTATAGCCCTTGATTCCTGGTGGATACCCCAGAAAAACACAGAGTTTGGCCCTTGGTTGGAACTTGTTTCTATGAGAAGATAATGTGGAAGAAAAGGCCAAACAGCCAAAGACCCTAAGAAGGGAATAGTCTGCAGGCTTATTGTGCAGCAACTCATAGGGGGTTCGATGTTTTAGAAGAGGGGATGGGGTTCTGTTTATAAGGAAAGTGGCTGTCAAGACACATTCAGTCCAGAACTCGATTGGAACTCTTGATTGAAAATATAGAGCTCTCGCAACATTTAAAAGGTGCTGATGCTTGCGCTCTACTACAGAGTTCTGCTGTGGTCTCTCAACACAGCTAAATTGATGCAAAGTGCCTTTTTCTGCCAAAAAATCCGTGAGTGCCAGTTCATGGGCATTATCTGATCTGAATGCCTTTATTTTTGCATTAAACTGTGTTGCCACCATGTTAAAGAACTTTGGAATAACAGTGTTTACATCTGATTTGTGTCTCAACATATAGATCCACGTGAATCTAGAAGAATCATCAACCAAAGTTAGGAAAAATTTGTAACCAGTGTGTGAAGCAACATGATATGGCCCCCAAATATCAGCATGAATAAGCTCAAAAGGGTGATCAGAAACATTATTATTCGATATAAATGGAAGTTTCCTCTGTTTGGCAAGTGGGCAAATGTAACATGGCAGATGTTTATTGAATCTAGTGACATCACAAAGTAGATGATCTTTCAACCAATCTAATCTTTTGAAAGATAGGTGGCCTAATCTATTGTGCCAAACATGCACAGATACATGGTTTACATATGCATTGGAAATAGAACTTAGAGTTTTAAAGTCAAGAACATATAAATCCTGCACACGGTCACCCTTGCCAATCATCTTCCTGGTTTTGAATTCCTGAATAATAAAGTGATCATCAAAGAAGCTAACAGTGAGTTTTGATTCAAGTGTCAAGGCGCTAACAGAGATCAAATTGAATTTGAACTGAGGCACAAACAAGACATCATGCAGTACAATATCTGAAGTCAGTTTGACATCACCACACATTTTGACTGAAATCTGTGTGTGATTTGGTAAAGTGACACTCGAATTTTCAATGATTCTCATTGAGGTGAATGCTGTTGCAGTAGAACATATATGTTTAGTAGCTCCTGAATCAACTAGCCAAACATCTTTGAGGGATAGAGTAGGTTCTACTGAGATAGAATAGCATTTACCTGAGGTATATGAGTTAAGGCTGCTGTCATGTGTACTATCAGAATTGATGTCTGTACCTGAGGTTAAGTGGCTGGACAAAATTGCCATCAATTGCTGATATTGATTTGAATTTAAATTTTGAACAAAATTACCAACACCTGGTTGTTCTTTCTTATCTTCTTTCTGTTTATCGACAGAGTTGTGGGCTGAAACTGAAAATTGATTGACATTGTTTTGCCCAGATGAATCTCTTGGCCTCATCCTAAAACCGGGAGGGTAGCCATGAATTTTGTAGCAGATGTCGATTGAGTGTCCATGAATTTTGCAGTGTGAGCAATAAGCCCTGTCCTTCTTGAAGTTTCTAGCAATCCCATATCTCAGATTATTACCATAATTGATGGATCTAGCCACTGGCCTGTTGTTATCATTAGCTCCATATCTCATATTAGCACCATAATTAGCAGGTCCAACTGTTGTTCTGCCATTATCAGCCCTCAAGGCAAAGGCAACCGCATCATTTGTATTATCCCCAGTGTGAGTGATTTTCCTTTGATTTTCTTCCTGTGTTATGAGGGCAAAAATTTTGTTGATTGGAGGTAATGGATCACAGAGTAAAATTTGTCCCCTAACTTGTGAAAACGAATCATTTAATCCCATTAAGAAGGACATTATGTATTCCATCTGATAGTGCTGATTTAGCTCCTTCACTCCATCACAAGTACATTTCCCACAGCTGCAATTGGGACGGTAATTACTCAATTCTTCCCAAATTGTCTTGAGTTTTGTGAAATATATGCTGACGGTATCATGATTCTGAGATAGATTCATTAATTCCTTCCTCAACTGAAAAATGCGAGGTCCATTTTTCTGCTGGAATCTTTCCTTCAAGTCATTCCAAATTTCATATGCAGAGGTTGCATATATAACACTAGCTGATATGTCCTTTGAAATAGAGTTTAGGATCCAAGAGATAACTATATGGTTGTTTCTAGTCCATGAATTAATCAATTCAGCATCAGTGTCTTCAGGCTTTGTTATACTCCCATCAATGAATCCAGTTTTGTTCTTCACTGACAGGGCGATCATCATTGCGCGACTCCAAGAGGCGTAGTTTTCTCCTGTGAGCTGTTGTGATACAAGTATGAGTCCTGGGCTATCAGAATGATGAAGGAAAAAGGGACTTGAAGGTTCATCAATGGTAGGTTTATTCATGTGGGACTGCATTCCAATGATTCCTTCTGATGCTATTGGTTCCATGACAGAGGAAGCAATGTATGAAGCGGAAGTGTGAAATTTTTTTTATGTATGCTCTGATACCATATTAGGCTCGAGAGAGAAGATGAGAAAAGATGAAATTGAATTATATTCAACTTAATTGAAAGGTTTACATCAGCCATATAAATAGGCAAACATGGAAGAAAGAGAGAAAGGGCGCCAAAGCTAACTAACCCAACTAACTAACTAACTAATATTCTAACAAACTAATAACAGAAAAGGGGAAATAACAAAATGGAAAAATGGCAGCATCATCTTGAATATCTTCGAAGCTTCAGGCTCTCTTGTCTAACAAACATTGATGAAATATGTGGTTGATTTGTTGTGTGTCCTATGAAATGTGTGATTAAATTTAATTGTTGACTTTGACTTAAAAAATAATTAAATATAATCTGGAAAATTGAAAAACAAAATACAAGATTTAAATTCCAGTACAAATATTAGAAAAGGAAAAAAAAGAATAATAAGTAGATTGAAAAAGGATTATTCTATTATGCCATAATGAGTTACCAAATGTTTTACCGAATCGCCACATGGCGGCCCCCTATTGGGGAGGCGTCGGGTTCGTCGGCCCCCCCCCCCCAATAGGGGGCCGCCATGTGGTGATTCAGTAAAACTTTATGACACTCATTATGTTAGTATAGCATAATCCTTGAAAAAATCTCAAACCAGATTATATAAACCATAGAGAGAGAAGCTAGAAAGAGAAGTGAACACTAGTGCCTTTAGTAGCAGTTCATTGAATAAGTGTAAGACTCACCATGAAGGTTTAGAAAAAGTAATGGCCATAAATTTTGAAGAGAGAAAAGTGGCATTTTATTTCTTGTTAAGAAAAAAAAGAAAAATTGATTGTTAAGAAGATAAATTGTCAAATTAATTATATATAGAGAAAGAGAAAATAATTGTTGTTATATGTTTATGTCATACACAAATGTATGTAATAAGTTTTATGCCATTTATACAATTTTTTCAGAGATATTTGTATTTTTAAATTTTATTAGTTTCTTGTATTCGCATATGATAATTCCAATTTAAAGAATTTCCTAATTATAATTTTTTTTTTTCTTCGACCAATCAATTAACATTACATAATTTGGAGTCCATATCAAGGTGGGGCCTTAGACAATCGCCTATGCCGCCTATAGTTAGGGCTGACCATGAACTCGGTCTAAAAGCAATATAACTCTTGTTCGGTGGAGATCACAACTTTAGTAGATTTTTATAAAAGTTAATAAAATGTGTGATTAAAATTAATTATTAACTTTAACATAAATTGAAATTTAGATTTTAATCACTAACACTCATGAAGGATTCCTCGAAAAGTTTAGGATTAATAATCTTTTTTAGAAATCGAATCGATTTGGTCTTATACATACGTGAGGAAATTAAGTAATCAAAAAAGAAAAAGGATGAATTCTTATTTCTTTTATCAATTAGGAGTTGTGTGATATGACAGTCTCATGCACAATTTTGAATAAGAGAAAGAAGTGATGAATCTTCTTTTCGACTTTGACTCTCCCACTTTAGTCGTTGCTTTTCTTTCTATTACTTTGAGGGGCTTAATATTAAAGTAAATAATTCATTTGAGGTCTCATCTAGTTATTTTGTTTTTGAGTTCCAGTGTTTAAGATATTTCAAACATCATTATCTTTGGAAAAACATTAAATTAAGAGTTAGAAAGTTTTGCTAATCAAGAAGCACTTTTTAAGCTTTAGTGCTTGTTTAGCTTTGTTTTTAAGTATTTATGAGCAGCGAATTTCAAAGAATGTGTAGTGAAAAATTTATAAGAGTTCTAGATCTCAAGGAATGTAACAAGAAGCTTTTTGGACGAGCTTAACTACATCTTCACCATATCATGATCGTCATGATTATATAATGAGGGATTTGGAATATAATTAAGTTACCCTTTCTTTTCCTTTATTCGTTTTCCCTTTCCGTGTAAGTGTTCCAATTTTGAATTTTACTAAGAGTGTGTTTGATTGCCAATATTTTTCATAAAAAATGTATTTTTTCCATTCAAATTCCTACTTTTGTGCTGTTTGATTAACATTTTTTTCCATGGAAAATATTTTCCTACTTTTGGTCACGTGACCATATTTTCTTCAAAATTAAGGAAAATATTTTCTTTAAGGGGGATATGATTTTATTTTTCAGGGAATTCACTATCTCTTTCTCTCTCTTCTCTATCCACTTATTTCATCTACCCATCAATAAAAAATGGACAAATATAATATTTTCTAAGTTGAAAACTAAATCAAGCAAACATATTTACATATATACAAATAAGTTCTAGACAATTGATTTGCCTAAAATTTATTTTCTTTCTTTGCAAATTTTATGCTCGCAATCAAACGCGCTCTAAACTTAGACCAAGCCGCCGCCGCCTTCTTTTTTTTTTTCTGAATTTAATTTAATAAGCAAAAGGAAAACAGTTATCAAAAGCATGAAGAGAGTCGAAAGTCTGCTTTGCTTTATCACTTTTAATTTTGAAGAAAGGATATCGTATAATTTTTGTAATGTTTATATGAAGAAAATAAACAAAACTTAAAAGAGTACTTTTCAAGACTAACAACTATGATTATCTAATAGTTCAAGCATAAAATTTAAATGAAAGTTCATAGAGTGGATATGTTCGCAAAAAATATGAAAAAGTATTCATGAAACATTTATATGTTTTCAATACCTAGAATTACGTCTTTTTTTACTTCAATTAAACATTTGACGCAGGCTTAAAAAAATTAAATTAAATGAGTTTGATTTCTGTAACATTTTGATCGTTGAAAAATCCGAAAGTGTCGAGTAATAAAAAAATGAGTATGATCAATTAATTCTATCTCTAATCGAATAGTTAAACTTGTTTTATCGAATTTATCTAAATTAACTATTTAAACTAACTATTCTAACAATATTGAAGCAAATTGGAGAATCTTGAAAAGTAAAAAAGAAAAGCTTGTCATCTTTTGCTTTTGTCTTCCACTTGTCTGCCACTTGAAATATTCTTCCATCTTTTCCCGGCTTTTTGAAAAAGCAAATGATGCTTTTGTCAATTCTTCTTTTTGAGAGGAGGTAAAGTTGGCAAAAATAATTTATTTGCTGGCAGGCACATATTGAACAACATTTCTTTTGATTTTTGATCCTTGTATTCTTTTAGTTCATCAAGAAAACTGAGTCTATATAGTCATTTAGCCTTTTGAGTGTCATAATGAAGAGATTCGTCAAAATTAATTCCATGGCAATCATCTTCATTTTGATCAAAGTCGAAGTCTGCTTCAGAGCTGGCTTTAGATGAATTTTGAACCGAAGATTTTGAAGTTGTTTAAGCAAGTGCTGCAATTTGTTCTGCTAAAACAACCATGTCTTCAGGATTTGTGCATTTTGCAAGAAGTGCTAATAACCTATTCTTTTCAGTGAGGAAATCAGCTTGAGCTTCTTGTTTCTTTGTTGAATATTTTGATTGTCCTTGAAAGTTCTTCTATTATATCCAAGAATTCACAGCCTTGGGACAACATTTTGTTTCATAAAATTTGGCCCACCATTTTACTTTGAATCATCGAACAAGTTTATATGGAATGTTATCATTATTTTGAACAATAAAAAAGTCTCAACAAAGGATCCATGAGACTTTAAAATTGTAGGCAAATTGAAACAAAACATTTTTTTGAGGCTGAAAAAGGGGTTTTGCCTCATCTTTGAAATGTTTGAATGCTTGAAGAGAGACATTAGGTAAAATGTCATCTACAAGTCCAAAAAATTCAAACCATTCTTGAAACCATTCTGGAAATTTGTTTTGACATGATTGATGAAACAAGATGAACCAAGAGTGATTAATTGGTCTAAAGTAAAAAAAAAAAACATTAAACCAAGCATCTTGATAATCAATGTAATTGAAATGAGAAGAAAATTCATCATCTTTTGAGATGTTCATTTTCTTTTCAATCCAAGGGTGTTGATCTCAATCTTCAAATGTCAACACTTTTGCATATTGAGATTTTTGAGAAATTAGTATATCGAGGGTTTTGTTTGTTTGGAGAATGAGTAATAACGGCAGATCCAGTTTTGAGAAGGATCTTTTCGTAAAACTCACGAAGTTTTTGAAGGGTAATTGGAATATATTGAAAAGAAGGTGGAAAAAGATTAGATAAACATTCAGAAAGATCTAAATATTTTTCTAACCAAGAGGTTCCCATATTGAAAAGGGGCGATATTTTGGCTTTGACAAAATATTGAAAAGGTTTTGGGTTAATTTCTAGGAGTTTTCCAGAACCAACTTGAACCGCCTTTTTGTAGTTTGAAGGTTTCTCAGTTGTTTGAGGAATTTTCTCAAGAACAGAGAATTTATTTGAAGAAAGAGCCCGATTGTTTGAAGTCGAAAATTTTGATTCCAAAATACTTTTATTGGAATTTTGAATATACTCGGTAATTGAAGGAGCGGGCAAATGAATTTTATTCTTGTTTTTCTTGTTTTTTAAAGAAGTAACAGAGAAGGAAGAAGCCATGTCTTCCAGAACTTTGTTGTACCCATCTATGTTGACACTTCTTTTGATATCTCTTTTGGGGTGTTCTTACCTTCACTCGTAATCTCACTATTTTTAGTAAGGAATTCTCTTGTAAGGAAGTCTACAAGAATATTATTTTTTTCCTTCTATAAATAGAATTTTGAAATCAAAACAAGACAAAATTTTTTGCCATGTCGCAAAGATTTTCTTAAAGACAAGATTTTTCACATCCTTTTGTAAAATATCTTTTGAAGCTTTACAGTCTGTTTTTAAAATAAAAGATTTATTGATTAAATCATCTTGAAATTTTGAAATGACAAGAACAATAGCAAGTATCTCTTTTTTGATAGTGGAGTAATTCTTTTGAGGACCTGACCAGATTCCAGAATGAAATCTGACTAGATGTTCTTGGCTTGAAGTTAAAAGAATTTGTTTGAGGACCCCCACCATATCCTAAATTGGACGCATCTGTCTCTACAATAATAGAGGCACTTGGATCAAGGATGGATAGGCATGTGATGCTTTTGATAGCTTTTTTGACCATTTGAACTACTAAAGTACACTCGTGACTCCATGGATCAGGGTGCTTTTCGAGTCTTTTGAAAAGAGGGGCACATAGGATTCTTATCTCTTTGATAAAGACTCCTACATAATTGATGCATCTTAAAAATCTTTGAAAACTATATTTATCTAATATTTTATCTGAAAATTTATTAGTGAAATCTAGACTTCTTTGAATTGGTGTAAGTGTTCCTAGATTAATGGTATGACCAAGGAACCTAATTTTAGTTTGACATAAAACTATTTTCTTGGTCGACACAGCTAGACCACTTTGTTTGATGACATGAATGAATGTATGCAAATGTTTGAAATGTTGTTTTAAACTTTCAGAAAAGATGAAAATATCATCAATGTAAACAATGATAAAATCTTGAAATGGATTGAAAATATCATTCATAATTTTTTGAAATTCCGAAGGAGCATTTTTAAGACCAAATGGCATGATATTCCATTCGTATTGGCCAAAAGGAACATTGAAGGCAGTTTTATACCTATCTTCCTCTTTAATTTGAATTTGCCAGAATCCTGACTTCATATCAAATTTAGAAAAGATAACTGCTTTAAATAATCAATTGAGAAGATATTTCTTTTGAGGTAATGAATATCTTATCCATTGAAGAGTAGAATTGAGAGGCTTGTAATTGATAACAAGACGAGGAACTCCTCTCTCAATTTCAGCAGAATTATTGACATAAAAAGTAGAACAACTCCAAGGTGATTTACTTGGTCGTATAAACTTTTTATTAAGATCTTGAATTTCTTTGGTACAAAAATCTAAAAGATCTTTGTTCATTTGAATTGGACGAGACTTGGTAGGAATATTGTATTCATGAAAATCATGAGTATAAGGAAGAGAAATAACATGTTTCTTTTTATCCCAAAAAGCATTTGGTATAGTTGAACATATATCTTTCTCAATGCAGTTTTGAAAATCAGTGATTTTTTAAATAATTGAAGATTCTTGAAGTCTTTCTTCAATTCTTTGATATTTAATTTCTTTTTTAAGAAATTGAATATGATTTTTCTTAAAATTTATATTGTTAATAATTTTTGAAATAGAAACATGTTTTAAAGTATTAACATCTTTAAAAGATGGAGGATTTGTAAATTTAAAAGTTATTTTTTGACCAAAAATATTTGTAGTTAATCCTCTTGAATCAGCAGTAAAATGATAGATTTGAACAATAAATGGTGCACCAAGAATTACTCTTGGTCAAGATCTTTTACTAAATAAAAGATATTTTTGAAACAAATATTTGAATTACAAACATTAGCTTTTGAAAGTTTATATTGAATATTGAGCTTTTTACCACTAGCTCCATAGAGTCTTTCAGTGATTTTTTTCAAAATATTTAGTAGGGATAAGTCATTCTCTAATGCAATTTTGATCATCACCAGAATCAATTAAAACTATAGTGTGAAGTTTAAAACTTTTATTGACACACAATTGTCATGTTGCAATACCATTTTTGCAATTGAATTCTTGAAAAAACATTAACCTTTTTGGCTTCAGTTAAAGAATGAGAAGATTTTGTTTTTCGTGATTTTGAACTAGATTGAGATTCAGAATTAGAGTAATATGCATGAGAAGTATCTTTATCAGAAGAGGGTGAAGATTGAATTTGTTCTAAGTCTTTAATTTGAAGATGAGCAACATTAAGTTTAACATCTCTCATCTGTTTTTCAAGACTAGAAATTTGAGATTTCATTGTAATACCTCTTTTTTTTTTTCAAATCGGAACAAGAAACTTTAGAAACAATTTCCTTTTGAAAGTGTTTCATAACATCTTGCATTTTGAAGGCACAATCATCTTGAGAAGATGAGGAAGTTAGAAGAGTACTGAATTTTTCTTTGAGTTTTTGATCAGAAATTTGATCAACGATTTCTTGAATAAGTTCTTCTTCTTTAGTGAGAACATTTATAGTTTTACAGCCACAAATTTCTTTACTCTAAGAAGAGTTTGATGGAGAGGATTTTGAACTTTCTTCAAAATCAGAATCTTCTTGATTTTGTAAAACATCTTCAATTGAAGAATCGGTATTGGATTCAGAATTGATTAAATTGAGAAGTTCAAGTTTAGTATCTTCATCACATTGAAGATTACTAATCTTTCCCTTAAGAGAACATTTGTTTGAATAATGACCAAATTTGTTACATTTCTAGCATGTAACATTAGAAGTTCTTTTTTGAAAAGTTCTTCGTTTTGAAAAATGTTTAGAAGGAGATGATTTTGGAAAACTTGTTTTTCTTTCAAAATTTTGAGTTTTTCTTCTTGAATAACTCGGAAAGGTTTTTCTTTTGACTTTTGAAGGAGGAATAATATGAAAGATGCAAACATGAAATGTTGCATTAAAAATGCTATAACATTTATAGAAATCATATAAAGTATAGTGATATATCTCTATCCCTTATCGAATTATCCAATAGTTATTATAACGTCGTTTCTATTATCTTTTTCGATAAACAATAAAATTCACACAACAATTCAATTAATTAGTAGCTAATTAATTGAAAAACATTAAGTCATCTAACAATCATTCAAGAACAAACACATATTGGGCATCAAATTATTGTTTTATTTAAAAAATCATCAAATAAGTGTTCATCAATACCTTAGTACGTAATGAGAATTCTAGCTCAGCATTTCAAAATTACAAGAAAATGTGTTTAAGTGGAAGAACATAACTCGGATTATTGATAAATTAAGAAGATGAAGATGAATTTTAAATATCTTTAATAATTTCTTGATGAATCTCCAATTGGACCTTTTTTTCTTTGTCCAAGGATAAAAGTCGAATTTGCATTCTGTAGAAATCTTGTACTTGGCCATTTAATTCTCACAAAAGCAATTAAATTTACCTCTCTTTGATGATAATAATTGATGAATAATGGAGTATGAAAGATGTTTTCAATGATTACCCATGTTTTATACATATATAGGGTGAAATCAGGTTAAGAATCACATCCAAAATGGATTTTAGAAGAGTTTAAATTAAATAAGGAAAGTTGCATTTGTGTCGCGCATGATTATGTCTATGTACAAACGTTGGTATTTTTTTTGTAACTTTATCTTTTGATATTTGATTGAGACAATTCAAAATGTGTTTGAAAACTAACTTAAATGGATACAATTATTATAGAATAACATTTTCCTAATTCGAATGTTTACTATGTCAAAAATATGTCTCAATCTCTGGATAAAATTTGGAACATAACTTGTGTGGTTAGAAATTGATTTGTGAATTTTTATTATTATTATATTTCACTCTTATTTAACTTCTAATTGCATTCAATTGACCGTAGCAAACTCCAATTATTGTTTTATAATCCAAATCAACTTGAATATTTATAATTTGGTCCTCAAACTTTGGATATTGTCATTTTTCGTTGATTTTCACTCCTTTCTTCCAATTTCATTTCAAACTATTGAATTTTACACAACAAACGAAATATAAAAAAATTAAACCATAATTAATCATAAGAACTCCATATCTATATTTAAAAGTTTAGATAAGTGTACATTTAATTACACGTGTGTCAAGTCGATAATTTTGATAGCCACGAGAGTAGAGAACTCGCATAACTTTGCAAGTCTGAATGGACCAAAGAAAAAACAGTGCCACATTCCCCACGAGTGAATCAAGTGAAAAGGACTAGTCCAAAGATGCTAGCAACTTTGTTCCCCTTTTTTTATCAAGTGCAAACACCTTTAAATCGTGGATTTGCTTTTGCTTTGGGACATGCCTACTCTAAAAATAAGCTTTAATGCACGACATAATGCCAAAACCATTATTTTAACCTTTTTCTTTTTTTGGTGGACAGCCAAATTGGATTTTGCAATAAAATATATTATCTACACTGTTCATATGGCTTCTAAGACATCACCTAAACAAATAATTGCACAAGCATAAAAATATTTTACTTTGTGGGTCCATTGAAATACTTCGTCTAGAAGTTGAAATTGGTAGAGAATAAATAAATTATTCTTAAAAAAAAAAAATCGTAAGAAAGGAATTTGATCTCTTCGTCGGAGTCTCAAAAGAAATAACTTTTTTTACTTTGATGAAAAATTAATGATTTTTTATTTGTATAGTTAAAATGGATGTGTACCTATTCCAGTAATCTATAATGAAATAGGAATAATTCCCTATTCACTCGTTTTTTTTATGAATCCTAGTCAGTATTTACCAACGATAGAAATCTCAAATAGGGCAATATTAGGCCTTCTATGTACAGTTGGGTGCAAGCCATATCCATTTTCTAATCAAAGATTAGTGCATGTTTGACAATATAAATAATGTAGAATTAAGTTTGATCTACTTTTAATCACAATCAAACATATTAGAGACTCTAAATTTTCATAATTAGATAGTAACAAAATGTAATTCAAGAGATGGTTGGTTTAACAGGTTTCAAAAAAAAAAAAATGGAATCTCACAAATATTTGCAACAATAATAAGCTTTAAACAAACTTTCTTTTGTTAGGCATCCCCTGTAAAGATTCTGTAGTGAGTCAACAAAATTGAACAAACCGGCATTTCTCAAATGTTGTCAACAATTTTCGTACCCTAGTTCATGAAATACATACGAGATTGCATGTCTTGTGTGCTAATCTTCCTTAATTTGCTTGCAGCTTCTCAAAACTCTCTGGCCTAAGCTTGGCCTGGTGGTCGATGAGAGTTGCCAGCTCTTCTGTCATGGACAAAATAACTAACTTTTTTCAGTTATAAGGAAATAGTATCACATATAAACATATTTGCAAATTAAAAGTTACTTATTTTGGAAGAATGTATTCTGGAATAGTGATTGATGGTGAATGTGTGGTTGAAAAAGAATGAAAAGATATTGATGCGATATAAAATATTAATTTATTGAAAAATGTGTAGTCGAAAATGAGTAGAAGAATGAAAATGAAAATTTTAATATGTACCAAACAGAGCTCAGTTTCCATTGAGTTGCCACTACCAAAGAATTGATCAGTTTATTTCCTAAGAAAATGATTTTTGACCAATAAAAATAGGGTAATAAAGGGGAGAGGGAAAAGGGAACATAAAAGAAAGGCAATATAAAAAGATTAATTAAAAGCTTCAAAAGTGCATAAAACAAATGAAAAATGTTAAAGAAATAGATTTAATATCTGTTCAAGAGAGGATAAAGAGAAGAAAGAGAGCTCTTTTTTGCTTTATCTAATTAAGGTGACACAGAAACCTTTGTCTGACACAGCTCCTATGAATTTGGATACAATAGTAATTGGTATGCAATAATACATTTGGAAATAAAAATTAATCAAATACTCAAGAATAATGCCATATATCAACACAAGTGATTATAACCAGCTTAGGGGGCAATGGAAATATTGTTTATATATTTAATGTATGTTTTGGTCAGGGCTTGGGAGAATTGATAGCACTAGATGCACGAAAAAAACTCGATTTGTTGATTATTGTATCTAATGGTACATATCAATTATGTAACTAAAATATTGTATGAGCCATTTCAAGTTATTGTGAAATTTATCGATGCTAGTCCAATTTGAATGAAAATTTTCTCAAACACAAAGACGTCAATTCGTATAAAAGATAGTTTCCTCCATCAACAATTATCATGAACAGTTCAGGTAGGTGGAGAAGAATTTAATTTTATAAAAGCAAACAAGAGTGATACACACACATCACACCTTGCATGATTTATTGCACGCACATACAAACCTTATAATGTATATATGAATAATGTTATTTGTACATAATGGAATTATATAATGATTTAGATACAGATAATATGTCAAAAAGAGAGTGCATAAGTTTTTTTTTTTTTTTTTTTAGTTGAAGAAATTCTGACTCAGTCATGTTTCAACATCGTGTATATGAACCATTATGTATACGTAGCACAACCGATGTATATGTGTGTGTGTGTAGAGAAGAAAGAGAGGAGCACACCTGTTATGGATGGGGTCAGGTCCATTAGGAACCCTTCTTTTGTTGGTGTAGTTGAGATCTAACTTTGCAAGAACACTGTGCTTTTCAGTTCTTCTCATTTTCATATGCTTCATAGAGTTTAACTCTGACTTCATTTTTCTCCCTCGCTTTTCTGATGCATTAACCATAACCAACTGAACAATTCCCAGGAATATAACTACCCTAAACAAAACCTTAAAAAACTTACTAACACTGCCCATATCTCTCTCTCTCTCTACTTAATTAGCACTCTATATATGCGTTATTCAGACAAGAAAATACCTTGTATTTCTCGAATATCTAGATAAACAAGAAAAGAGATTAGAGGGAGTTTTGGGAGTAATTAGAGAGCATTCAATGGAGAAAGCGATATTGGATTTGACCAGGTGTTTCATTGCATGGTTACGGTTGTTGGTTTTCTTTATAGAGTGATTTTTATTACTTTCTCGAACTCAGAGAGAGAGAGAGAGAGTTTAGGTGGTTTCGAACTTGACATGGGGGAAAACACCTTGCTTTATACTACTGACATGAGGAGTTTAGGTGGTTTCGAACTTGACATGGGGGAAAACACCTTGCTTTATACTACTGACATAATGCTCCTCCTATACGACTATGTTCTTTTCTTCCATTTGTGTATTTTCATGCACTTCCGGGCAAACGTGCCTTAGCTCGTGTCAAATGTCGACTATGCTAGATTGAATTTTAGCCCTTGTTTGCAACCATTATTTTTCATTCTTTCTTATTCTTATATATATATATATATATATATATATATATATATATATATATATATATTAATTTCAACTACACATTTTCCCAATAAAATATTCGTCACGCAAATTCAAAATTTTTTCTTACTTTTTAATTCCGCGTACTCCCAAAACTTATTATTTAAAAATTCATTCTTTCTAATTCTGTCAAACACAGACTTGATATTGGACGTTACTGAAAGAATAAAGATAAAATTCAATTTATAATTTATAATGTTCAATCATATTTAAAAATGCATAACAAATATTACTAAAAAGATTCTAAAATATTAAGTGCTTGTTCGATAATATTGAACAATATTAAACAGATGAATTTTACAATTTTATCATTTGTCTTCTTAGTTGTATTGAGATCATTTTGTTGCTACATTAAACACAACATGATTTAAAAAAAATATCTATGAAACAAAAAATAAAAAAATAAAAATTGTATGTCGAGTTTTGTGAGTTCAACTTACAATATGCATGTCATTCATTCTATTGTATTTTCGCTACAGAAAACTGGTAAAAGACAGCATTGTACGACAACATGTTTAGCCTCAGTTCTCAAACCACTATTTTGAAAAAAATAAAGTTTTGAATGAGTGATTTTTGAGAAAATATGTGGTTAAAAAGTAAAGAAAAGTTTTGAGAGCATGTGCAAAATATTTTATTGTGTGAATGTGTAATTGAATGAGTATCTAGAAAAACGAGTTTTCAAAGAATGATCGTCAAACAAGGGCTTAGAAAACTAATCCTTAACAATTATTAAAAAAAAATCGTATCGAAAGGTGAATGGGCATTCCCTAGTAGATAACTTGCTTTGGCAACGATTTTTATTAATGTTGTGAAAATAAATTAAAAATTGTTGTAAAACATAAACCCCCTGTTGACCTAAAAAAATAAACTCAATAGATACCGGACTCACTCTTGCCACGTTATATACGTATCCAGCGCGTTTCTATCGGAGAGGAATCGGTAGTCAGACTGGAATGAACGCGGGGAGCACTTTCCGGCGAGAGACAAAATGTTCGGACCACTGTGGTTTACTTACAACAATATTCGCACTATCCTCGAATATCTCTGCGATCTTCCTTCTTAAATTGCTTCCTTATGTTTCAATATGTGGAAAGATAAATATGATGTTTTTCTTAGATCACCAGGTTGTCATCGTCTTTTCTACAAAGGTAAGCTTATTTATACAAGCCTAGACGACGGGATAGTCGTTGGATTAAATTCGCATGGCAGTATCACCTAAACTGAAGCTTCACATCACCATCTACTCACTAAATTTAATGCTTGACAAAAAGGTCAGCCGCCATAGTTATAGGTTGACGTATTGATGTACAAATATTGAAAAGGTTGCAGGTACTTTATTACAGACGTCCCATCAATCAACCTCTACAGATCACTGAATCTTGTAATGCGGCTACCTTGATTCCAGTATCCGTTAGCTTGGGCTTCAGATAATGAAGAGAGGCCTCTGCAAAGAGACTTCGGAGGGTGTAAGGTTCCTCGGGTGTAAGGAGCCTCGGCGTTTTGCTTGGTGTTTATCGTCTCGGGCTGGAGAGACGTCGGATAGACCAGCACTTCGGCACTTGGGGGAGCCTCGGACAGCTGCATTTAGCTGTTGACTTTGGCTCTATTGCCACTTTAACTACGGGGGATCTATGACTTCTTATGTGGATAAATTGCTCACGTGTCAGTCTATGTGGAACATTGATTTATGGGCTTTATTTTTGGGGGGTAATACCCCCTATTGCATCTATTCCTTCCAAAAAATTCATATATTCCCTCTCAAATTTTCATCTTTTCCTTCTCAGCAATTTCATCGTTTCCCTCTCACAATTTCAAGACAAAGAAGCCTCGGAATTTCCTTTCTTACAATTTCAAGTAATTCTCCCATCAAGGCAAAGAAGCCCTAAACTTTCCTTCTCTCCTAGTTCATCGTGGGTCTGTCGAGGATTTGTGACAACTTTGGTATGCTTCGAGTCTAGTGTCCTACCGTCTTGTAAGGTGTTGGCAAATAATGATATTACCGTGCAATAAAACAGTTGGGCAAAATATTGACTTCTAAAATAAATGAATTGAATAAAAAGATAATAGTCAACGCAAGAGTTCGACTATTTCTCCTTAAGATGATAATGTCCTGCATTGGTGCTGATGGTCTTCCAACACTCGTCTCCCAAGATACAATAACCTCGACTTGTAATAGTAGCACTCCAAATTACAAGACCCGACCAATCTACTAATATTTTTTCTCTCTCTAAAAAACTGAACTTGAGGACTAAAATGTACGAAAATAATATTCGGGATTGAAATGCACAATATAGAATAATGCAGGATAGAAGGATTACATTTTGCAAGAGAGAAAACCAGGAAAGATTTTTGGAATGAATAAAATTCGAGGTATGAGGACTTTTATATAGAAATTAAAAAGTTGTGTCCAAAAGACACAAAAGTCGAATGTTGTGTCTTAAACACACACAACTGCTCAAGTTTCTTGGGGTTTGTCGTGGGTTTACTTCGAGTCTAATGTCGTGCCATCTTGCAAGGTTTCTTCATGTGGCTACAAAATGCTAATGATCCTGACTTAATACGATGTCCACGTGTAAAATGTAGTAATCTAAGTACGATAAATGTTCAGATTGTTGTAAATGAGCATTTATTTGGCCTGAAGAAGGATGTTGTGTTAGAGAACCGTTACATACATATGAAAGTTTCATTGATAATTACTTGAGGATGCAAAGAAACATCTTATCCTAGATATATTTCATTTACGAAGTTGTCTGCACTTGTGAAATTGTCTAACTTAAAGGCAAAATATTGCAGCAATGATGCAAGATTTACTCTTAACATAATGCTTTTATAGCACAGATATTGTCTACTTAAAACAAGTACGACAATTTTACAAGTCAATTATGATTAATAAACATAATTGAAAATAATGTGAGTGAAACTTGTCATTATTACTCAAACACAAATGTTCTTTTAGTTAAACCATGGTCTATGTACATAACATAATATGGAGATATAAAATAGACAACGAAGTTTAAAAAAAAAAAACCTGTTGACATTTGATCTTAAAAACAACGAAAAATAAGCGTTGTAGTATTATGCCAAAATGTGAAACACCATTGTCTATGAGTTTTAGCCTTAGTCGCCATGGTTTTTGAGTTAAAACTGTGGTATATTAACAGAAAGGACAACGTTTTTAGTTGTATAAAAATGTTTTCTTCATGGAAGGGGCAGGGGCGGATCCAACACCTGGCCGCCCCCGCGGCCGCTCGTGCTGGATCCGCCGGAAGTAAATTTTTTTTATTGATAATAGATATATGTTTTAATTATATAACTGGTCGTTCATTTTATTTTCAAATTTTTCATGTAGCTTGATTGGTGATAAAGCGCCTATACATACTTCATGTCTTAGGTTTGAATCCATTCCAACCAATTTATTATGAAATATTTTTAGTTCTATACAATATTTGCCAAAATTGATTAATAAGGAGGGGATTTTAAAGTTTCAAACATGCAACCTCAATTTAGTATTTTGAAACCTGGACCATTATGGTAGTTGTTGAAGCTTTAACAAGAAATTTCGTAAAATAATATATGTTAAGTTTCTATGGTTTTAATGCAATTGCAATTGTAAAATTTCGCACTCGTGCTCTCCCTTTGAATTATTCAAAACTTGGCCATGATGTAATTTGGTGATGACAGCTAATTTTTATCACATAATTTTATTTGTTTAGTTTGAACAAAAAAATTGTTACATTTAAATTTTAGGCCTTGTTGATTCCCATTTTTTTCAAATTACATTTTTCTCCTTTTTTAATCACACATTCTCCAATAAAATAATATTACACACAAATTATTATTTTTTTCTTATTTTTAACTACACATTCTCCACCAAATCACTATTTCAAAATGTATTTTTTTACAAAAATGTGCATCAAACGGGCTCTTAATATTTTCTTGTGGCCGACAGGACGGGCAACAATCACCCTTACTGACTTAAAATCGTGGATGGGCCCCTAGGAAGGGGGGATTATTCAAACTGGCCTGTTGACTTAGTCTATTTGGGATTTTCGTAGAAAAGTCTATTTTACCCTTAATGAAATAGGTTTCTTTATTGCAAGACATATCCTTCTATTTTAAAGTAGGTTTCGGATTTGTTCTGTATTTCTTATATTTTGATTTTTAAAATATAACTCAATTCTTTGATCTAGTATATTAGCATAATCTGCTATTTTTTGTTCACATTCTCTTATAAGTTTTATAATATATTCCTCAGATATTCCATCTGTATTTTCTAATTGGGATTTAATATTTTCTACTTTTTCAAATATTCTTTTTAACAAATCGTCTAATCCTTTAACTGTATATCCTGGCATGACTGGATATTATATAAACATTATCATAGTAATATAAATATCATGGTAGACAGTAATCCAAACATCATGAATATTCATAAACATTTATAATCCCTGCGATTCTCTAAGATCTTAGGAAATTCTTTCAAAATTTAACAAGAAATAGTAGTTCTACCTTAATTTTAATCTGGCTCTTTATTCTTAGAATCGAGTGACCTTCAGGCTCTGAATGTGCAAATTGTTTCCTTCAACGGCCTCCTGCCTTAACGGAATCCTTGCTATTCAGCTTCTTGCCTTCACTGTATCGTTTCTAAGGACAAATCCCTAGACTTGGATTAAAGAAAAACTGTTTTTGTTGTTAAAATAAGAAAGAAATTTCTTATTTAGATCTATCAAGAATCTATGGGAATGAAAATTTAGAAACTCATTCTTCTATGTAAGAAATGAATTATTTATTGATATTTGGAATTGGTACAAAGATTATATCAAAAGACAGAAGTGTTTTTCTCGCAATATGAAAGCTCAAGTGTTTTTTCTCAACTCATTATGTCTCTATCTTAGCTCAAAGGCTTCTATTTATACTACTACATGAGGCTCGATTATTGGCCTCTTACATCATCCATTATCTCATACTCCACTAATGGAGTTCTATTATTACAACAGTTTCCCACTACATAATTGTAGCTCTATTATTTCTTCCAGCTGTCCACCTTTCTTTCACATCTTCTTTTCCTCTATTGTCTTCATATAGAGTTTGTCAAGATTCTCTATAGTGGCGGGGCCTCTTTTCATTTGGATAGCATGTGGGACACTCCCTCAACTGGCATGATTCTTGTATGGTTGATGGACTTCCATGGATTTGATGGATATCAAACTTTTGAATATATTCTTTTAAAATTATAGACTTATCCTTTCCATTATTTGTCATAAGTGTCCATCCTTCATATTGGCATAAGCATTGAAATTTTTTATCGTATAAATTTTTTGCCATGTTGTAGAGAACTTTCATCCCTAAGACTCTTCGGGATCTCATCCATGATCTGTTAATGTTTGGCAATGACTTTCTATTTTGGCCTACTTCAATTTGGAAATTTCGGCCTACATATCCGACTGTAATAATATGTTCTGCAGGATAATATATCCTTCCATCAATTTCTGGATTGATTGAGTAAAATTTAAGATATATTGGTCTTCCTTTGGCGAATTTTGAAACTTCTCCTCGGAAGATATCATCAAATTTCTCAATTTCTTTTAAATCTTTTCCTGGATAAATTAAATCCAAGAATCCATAGTCTGCCGCCATTTTAACCATGTTAGGGTCTCCATCGTTTGTAATGATCATTCTTGGGTAAACATGTTCTCCTGGGGAGATGAAATATGATTCATCATCTTGTAGTTCATAGACAAGTTTTGCAAAAGCTTTATATTCTTCTTCTCTTGGTGTTAAAGGGGTTTCATCATCTTCATCTGCTCTGATTTTGATCACCCTTGTATGTTTATCATCATTTTTTATTATCACCTTTCGGGGACTTTCCATGATTGTATCTCTTTTTATTTGATTGGGTCCACCGCTGCTTCCACTTGGTGTACCTGTTTGTATTCCCTGTTTGGTATTTTGAGATTGTGCTAAAGCATCAATCCCTGTATTTTTGGTATTTGTAGACTCTAATTGTGCTTCAAGAGCATCAATTCGGTCTTTTAATTCATTGGTAACTTTGGTATGGGACGTACTGATCTCAAGTAATAATTTGACATTATAACTTAAGGTTTCAGCTAATGCCTCCATTCCAACTTTTATATCATCAGCTTCATCTTTGGCAAATGCTGCCGCAGATTTTATTTCTGATATCTCCTGCTTGATATTATCCATCTCCAAACTCGATATTCCTGCTTAAAAAATCAGCAAGATAATTGTTTATACATTTAACATGAATAATATCGAAATTATAAAATGACAAATATGCTTGCCATCTGTGCAATCTCCTATATTGAGGCTCCATTGACAACTTATTTTTAATTAATCCTGTAACATTAGAATTGTCAGTTTCAACAATAAACTTCTTAGATAATAGGAATAATGAAAACTTTTTTATTCCTCTAATAATTGCTAACAATTCTTTTTCATGAGTGGTATAATTTATTTCTGCTTGGTTAAAAGTTCCACTTGAATACCTGCAGATTTCATTTAAATCTGTTTTTAATATGGCTGCCCAATATTTATCAGAAGCATCTGTATTAACAACCAAATTATCCTTTTCATCTGGCAATCTTAATTTTGGTAAATTTTTGCATTCTTCTTTTAATAATTTAACAGCTTCTGTATGTTCTTCACTCCATCCTTTAGTATTTGTTTTTCTAAGTAAGACTTGTATTTTATGTCTCTTTTTTGAAAGATTTTCAATAAATCCTTCTGCATAATTTAGACATCCTAAGAACTTTTGTATTTGTTCTTTTGATTCTAATTTATTTGGATTTTAAATTCTTGTGTATCTTGTATAGTATACATCATTGGTCTGACTCTAATTATAACATTTTCTGTTAGTTCTATTTTAACTTTAGGATGGTATGGTTTCCAAAATAATAATGGATTTTCTCCACATGTTTTTTCTAATTGTTCTATAATTTTTTCTATACTTATCTCTATTTCTGCTTTTAATACTTTTTTGTATTTATATCTTTATTTATGATTGGTTTTTTCTCTCATTTATCACCACGCTGGGCTGGCTGAACTCTATAGGGTCTAAATTCTCTTGGAATTTTTAATAAGTGTGCACATGGTGTTTGTAACATTATCATATAATTATTTTGTTTATAATATTGAAATTGTTTAAAGGTCACAATCTAATTTATTATAACTATATATTTTATTTATTATTACTTGTTTACTTCCAAGTATTATACTGACTTTATCAGCACTATTATATCATGTTACTCCTGTTATTTTTATTTTACTATTTTCATTCCATGATTTTATTAAGAAGTTTTTAAATATTGTTATATCACTTCCTGTGTCTATTAAGGCACATGTTGTTATGTTTGTTTCTACTATAGTAACTTGTATATATACGGCTAATGGAAAACTTATTTGATTATTCATTTATCTTTTCTCACATAATATAGTTTGATCATTATGTGTTATATATAATCCTTCTCTTTTTATACTATAGTCTTTTAATCCATTTAGAAAACTTATTCCTAATAATATATGAGGATCTGTATTCATACTATTATCCATGTAACATGGTACTACCATTTTAATTCCTCCTATTTTTATTGGTACTTTGATTTCTAATTCTGTAGTATGTATTTGTCCATCAAAATTTACATATCTATATGGTTCAATCTTATGAGTCATTAATCCTTTATTTCTAATTGAAGCTATATGGCATTCACTTGCTCCTGTATCAATTAGTATATTTGGTCCTTCAATATATTCTCTTCCATTGTAATATTTTCCTTCTATTTTCATGTTTCCAGCATTTCTATGAAGTTTGATTTCTTTTATATTACTAGTTCCTTCTAAATGTTTTTTAGGTAATTTAAGACTTGTTGACCTCTTAATTAATCTTCCATCTCTAAACATTATTTTATCAGAATAATCATCTTCTTTATCTTCTGCTATTTCAGGTTTATCTTTGAGTATACTAAATTCATATTCTTTAGGAATTAAACTTATTTGTTTGCTTGGTTCTATTATTTTACTAATATCCTTGCATTCCTTATGAATTTCTATGTATGATTTTTTAGAGTATATATTTCCATAGTTGGAGTTAGTAAATGTGTACAAAGCTCTATATTCTATAGTCATAATCTTGTCTCCTGGTTCCATTATATCATTTCTATGTAACTTAAAATGTAGTCCTAAGACTTCATTGAAGTTCTTATCTGTAATTGAGACACAATATTTTGGGTAACAAGTAAATATTAATTTTTGGTATGCCAAGTTTCCTTCTATAGTTCCTAAATGACTATCTTTTAAATTTATTATTCTTCCATCATGTAAACTTACGGTTAAAGGTGAATATATTCCTTCTCTAAATAAGGATTTAAACATTATTTGTATTCCTGCTAAATAGACATATTGAATTTTTTCTCCTTGTTTTTACTAATCTTTGTTAATAATTCATCTACTGTATTTCTTGTTAAAAGATTTAATTTATGTGTTCCTTGAGTTGTTCTAACATTTATAGCTTTTTCAATTTTATGACACTCATTTATTGCTATTCTTTCTCTTTTCCATATTCTATCTAAGGCTTCCCATTTTCCTATTTTTAAATCTAAAGATAATTTTCTCATTTTCTTGAATTTGTTATTATCAAATGTTATTTTTAATCCATAACCTTCTATTCCTTCATATTCTTGTTTATCTATATTATCTTTTTCTATTTCTTCAATTTCTTTATTCAGATTCTGACTCATCATCTTTTTCTGAATCTGATTCGCTTATATATACTTCTTGATCATAATATTGTTCAATATCTGATATTTCACTTAATTCACTTTCTATTTCTAAATATTCTTTTTGTAATATTTTAATCTTTTTCTTTTTACAATCAGGGCTTATATGTCCTATTTCTCCACAATTCCAACATTTGCATTGGCTTTTATCTTTTCTATAAGGTCTGTTTTTCTGTTGTCTATTTGGATTATATTTCCTTTTATAATATCTTCTCCTAGGCTTTATATATTTTTTCTTAAAATTTCTAAAATTTCTAAATTTTTTATTTTTGAATTTTCTCTTAATATTTTTTCTTTCAGGATTACATCACCATTATGTAGGTTTTTCCATATCTTCACAACATATCTTGGTTAATCTTCCTGATTTTTTCATTAATTGTCTTTGTTGACATATGTATGCAAGTCTTTCAAATAAAAATTTTATTCTTGATCCTAAAGATTTGGGTGCTTCAGGATTTTCTTTAATATATTTTTCAAATTCTATTTTAAAATATATTCCCCATGTTCCTGGTAACTTATTATAGTACATATCTTTATACACATCTTGATTTTCATTACTATAAAATTGGGTATAATAATATTCCTTAAATTCACATGTATATTCTTTGATTTTACACATATCACATATTGTTAGGTTTATTAATTTTATCCTAGCATTTTCTTTTTCTTTTATTGCTTCTCCATCAAAATTTCTTATCCAATCTTCTCCTAAGAATTCATCTGAAATATAGTTTACTAATCTTTCTATACCTTCTCTATCTGATTTTATTATTTCTGTTTGTATATTTCTTCTTATTAGTGTCTTTGTATCATTATTTATTCCATCCCACCAATTTCTAACATTTCCTTCAAAAGATGCTACTAAAAAGTCTATCCTTCTTTCAGTACTTTCCCATGTATCATCTTTGTTATATAAAAAGAATAATATCATTGAATCTGCCCAAGTTACTAAGGCTTTTTTAATATCTATTTTACAATCTAAGTCTAATTTTGCCTCTCCATGATTGACAGGTTTATCATAATTATCATTTAGTTCAAATCTATTACTATATTTGTTTCCTTTTGGTGGTTGTCTATTTCTTATTGTTTCATAATATTGTCTATATGGTTTAATGTATATAGGTGCATAACTTTCATTTGGATCTAATATTTCTTGTTTATTAGAAGATTCTGCTTTATTTGGTCATCCTCCAGTGTTCATTAGGACTTGATATTCATCTAAATTTTCTAAACTTAATTGATCAAAATTTTCTATAAGTAAATCTAATTCTTCATTCATCTTTATCTTCTAGATTATCTTGATTATCTTTAATTTCTAATTTTCCTATTGCTTTTTCCTTAGATTTTTCCATTTTTTCTTCTTCTTCTATTATTTTTGGTAAAATCTTTTTCCTAAATTCATCATCCATACTACCTGCTTCTATTCTTATATTTTCTTGTTCAGTATGTTTTTTCCCTATTCTAGACATTTCTTTTTCTATAAGTTTTTTGTCTATTATATTTTCTTTTCCTTTATTATTTTCTTTTATTTTTCTTACTTCAATTTTTAGAATATTAATATCATTTCTTACTTCTTTTATTTCATTATTTATGTTTTGAACATCATCTATTAATATTTGTATTAGTGTTTTTAATTCTTCTATATACTCACCAATTGACATTTATCTTTTCTTTGATTGACATAAGTAATATGTTCTACATTCAGTATCTTTACAATCTTTTATTACTTTATCACATTTTTGTCTTACATAATTATTATTTGTTAATTCTTTCATTTTTTCGTAATAACTTGCTCTTATTTTATATCTTTCTTGTTTTAATTTTAATATTTGTTTTTGTTGTGAGTTTGTTATATTTTTGGGTTTTAAAAGTTCATCTTGTATTTGTAGATTTATTTCTCTTATTCTTACTAATTTTTTATCTAGAATTTCTTTTATTTCCATTAATTCCATTAACAGTTTTTACAAATCATCTGATTCATAATTTTCTTTATAATATAAATTGATTTCTTCTTTTTCAAAAGTTTCTATTATTTTCTCATATATATATCCTTCTTTTATTGATTCTATAATTAGTTTGTGTAATATTTGTGCTTTAATTTCCATAGGTAATTTTCTAATTATTCTTAATGTTATTATTTTTAACTTATCGGGTATAGGTTTTAAAAATATATAACTTCCTTTTTATGTTTCTAATTTATAATAATTATCTATTTTTACAATTCTATTACTCATAATTTTTGCAATATAACATAATTTCTTCTTTTTCAAGTTCAATAATAATTTTTTCATATATATATTCATCTTTTAATGTTCCTATTATATGTTCTCTATAATTTGTTCTTTTATTTGAGGTAAGTCTTTAATTATTATTAACGTTATTGTTTTTATTTTCTTAGGGATATGTTCTAAAAATATATTACTTCCTTTACTTTCTTCTATTTTGTAATACCAATCTGTTTTTGTAATTGTAATGTCCATGACCTCTATGGCTCTGATACCATCACTTGGGGGGCTACTTAGAGCGAACAAAAATCAAATAATACTTAAAATCTTAAAAAAAATCTAATTAATCTTTAAATAGTCGTATATTCTATATATTCTTTTAATTTATCAAATTCTAATCTATTATTAGTTATAGATATATAAAATCTCAGGGTTAAATTAAACCTTAATTTCTTATATTCTTGTGGTAATCTATTCGTGATAGGTTTCCTCATCTATAGGTTTTTAATTAAATCTTCGAAGTCTAATAATGTTTGAGAATTCATAATGTCAAGATCTGTTATTATATCTATATTTGATTCAAAAGGTATATTATATTTTGAGATATTCTTTTTCCTTTTTTCCAATTTATCTATTATATCTTGTATATCTTTTACAATTATAGATCTAACAATTCCTCTGGCAAAATTTTCTATTAAATTTTCTTTAAAATATTTTAATATTTCTTGAGCAGCATATAATTGTTCTTGATATCCTATTTTATCGATTTCATTTTCAAATTCAATTTCTTTTTTATTTTTTACAATAGTTTTAATTTTATATGGACCTCTTTTAGATCTAGGTCTTTTCATTTTATAATTATTAGTCATAGTTTAGTTAGTTTTTTGAAAAGAAATTATTATTTCAAGATTATAATAAATCTTCTAGGACTAAATTGTTACTTTCTTTATATTATGATTACTTTGGTTGTAAATCTTATATTTAGGGGTATTTTTGGTAGTTTACTACCTTTGAATGGTCAAAGGCCAAAGTGTATAAATGGCCTCCTTATTTAGGCTATTCCTATATATTTCCTCCAGTCAAGATCGAGACACCTATTTAACCTGAATTTTAATTTTCAAGTACCCTAGGAAGGGGGGTCTTTTACAATGTTTGACTAAACAATAATTATTTACAACCTTTTACAATTGATAAAATTGTCTGTCAACTTTTTTATAGTAGTCCACCACCTAGTGGCGTGAATTGTTGCATGAATAAAATTTTATTAGAAAGTACAAAGGGAAGAATTAGGAAAGACGGCCAATACAAAAAAGACATTTGTAGATAATTTTTATAGAAAATTTACTCTGTATTCAAATGTTATATATCCCAAAAATAAAGGAGTTATTGTCCCATTTCCAAACAAATAGCACTATCATAGCTATTGGCAGCTTGTATGAAGCTTTTATGAAGATCTTGACTAAAAAGGAAAAATTACTTGCTAGATTTGAAGACCAAAAGTTAAGGAACAATTTAAAGTTGGAATTGCAAAATTCGAAACAAAGATTTGGTTCTCCGAATATAGTTGGCATAAACAGTACTTTTCTAAGATGATGGTCATATCTAAGACTTAACCCTAGGCAGACACCAGAAACTATCAAGCTAGAGTGCAATTTAGGGACGGATGGAATTTTCTTGATGGGTGAAATGCATAGAGATCACGGAAAAAAAACAAAAAAAGGCTTCCATTTTTATTGTAATTCCAACACTTTGACATGTATAATTCAATATCCATGCCTTGTCCATGTTGGAATTTTGACTTGACACTTTCCATTTAAAATAGAATTGTATTTGTGTATCCCACATAGAATAAGATATCTTAGTTTCCTATTTATTTTGCGATTGTTATTAATCCTACGTTGAACAAAATCAAAATTCTCTTCTTTTGTATCCCTGTGCATACAGGGTTCCCATTAATATTTTCTTTATTCAAATTTATGAGATAGCTATGGGCTATCTTAGAGGTGAAACTTGGGGATTCTTCATTTCTTTGTATGATACATTCTATATGATTATACAAATTTTCATATCGTGAAAGATCTTTGTGCCAGCTCATGATTTTTCTCCAGTTTTGAGATTTTCCATGTAAATCTTTGTGTTGTTGTCCTCCATCTACTTTTTATTTCCGAGTCTTTATATTTCTTTAATTGTAGATCATG
The DNA here is from genome assembly GCA_019097785.1 of Fraxinus excelsior. Classification (NCBI taxonomy): domain Eukaryota; kingdom Viridiplantae; phylum Streptophyta; class Magnoliopsida; order Lamiales; family Oleaceae; genus Fraxinus; species Fraxinus excelsior. Next base: position 17,827,627 of record CM032625.1, on the reverse strand, counting down.
TGGGTAAATCAAGAAATTTGTTTCAATTTCTCACCAGTGGAATCAGAGCGTCATATCACTCGGAGTGTTGGAGCATAGAAAAGATGTCGAGTAGTGTTGATAAATTTGATGAATGAATCAATACTAGTTTGTAGCAAACATGTCAATACTGTTTTGATTCAGTCCCAATTGCACAAGGATTTGAAAAAAAAAAAAAAATCCCTATTTTTGGCGGATGAGGCCAATCTGGACACTTCAAGAAAAAGTATCCAAACGGTGGAACATGTTCTGCTAATTTCTCAAAATTAGTATATGGAAATATTCATTGCATAGCTAACAGTATATCTCTTTTATCTATGAAAGACGGATATCCTTAGAGAAGACTATGTTTATTCTCATGACATGTTGGCCAATAAGTTTTCTTAATAGAGGATGTGTTATTATTAGCAGGTCTACAATTTTGCATCTAGGAATTGGTTTGGCATTGATGGTAAGTGTGTGGTGATAGTTATGTCGATGGCTAATAAGCTCCCAAGAAAGCCTAACATGGAAATTGAGCCATGATTTTTTAAGCAAGTTTGTTGTACATGAGATAATTGAAATTCAAAGAATTTAGTAATTCTAGGTGAAATTCATAGAACTACAAAATTCTAAGTATAAATACTTGTTATGGTGGAGTGTAGTGCTTCTCTAATTTGAGAATTGTAGTTCTAAAAGAAAACAAAATCAGCAAAAATTCTCAAATTGCATGATCAAGAGGGTGAACGATATGGAACAGTGTGGAGGTACATTATTCAAAGGGTGTTTGGTGTTGATTAAAATTAGATTTTTAGTGGATTGTGATAGAAATTTTCGAAATGTGTGGTTGAAAAGATGTGAGACCCATGAAAGATGTGGTTGATATTGATTGTTTGACTTTGACTTAGATTAAAATTAGATTTTAATCCAGCCCAAACAAGCCCTCAATTTGGAGGAGACATAGAAGAATTCCTATTTGGAGACCTTAGACGATTCAAAGTCAATGTGGAAATTATTATGATTTTGGCTTGGTATAATCCAATAAAAATATAATTGCATTTATCCATCACACAAAGAGTATGATTTTTAGTTTCCTACTTGTATTGAGATTGTTATAAAACAACATCGAATGGAAATCAGAAGGTTCTCTTTTGTTTCTCTATAAATAGAGAATTCTCCTTAATATTGTTTTTATCCCAATTTGATGGGATAGTTGAGGGTAATATTAGAAGCGAGATGTGGGAATTCTTTGTAGTCTTGCCCGATATTAATAATTTGGTGGGTGAGAAATTCTATGTAATTGTACAAATTTTTCTCGCAGTCCTTAACTTTTAACCAATTTTGCTATTTTCAAACATGGTTTTTTTTTGTTTTAGTTCTCCATCTACTTTATATTTTTCTTGCTCTTCATATTTCTCTGAATCTTTATCATGGATAAATTTTGGAATTGGTTCACAACATCAAAAATCGGCTTTTGCAACGTCTGAAAAACGTTGCTAAAACCTTTTTGCAACGTTTTTACATGTGTTGCAGGCTTTAGTGTTGCCGTAGACCATAAGGATACAACAACGTTTACACATCGTAGCAAAAGCTAAATTTAAACGTTACCGTTTTGCAACGTTTCCATGTTTGTTGTCGTAATGTTTTAGCAACGTTTTTGAAGTGTTGTTGTTACTTTCATTCTGGACTTTTTGCAACATTTTGTAAATGTCGCCGTTACTCTACGGCAACATTTTTTAATTGTCGCCGTTACCTATCTGCAACCTTTTTAAAGTGTTGTCGTTACTCTTCCGTAATATTTTTTCAATGTCATCATTCCTCTACGGCAACGATTTTTAAAAGTTGTCGTTCCTCTTTTGCAACATTTTATGAATGTTGTCTTAAATCAATTTATAAATTGTGTTCACCTTTTCGCAACATTGTTTTAACGTTTCCAATTCTTTTGTTCTTAATTTTTGCAACATTTTATAAACGTTGCCAAATGTCTTTTTTTTTTTTTTTTGCAATCGTCATTTTTTTTTTTATATTAACATTGATATGTAAACACATTTTATATAGTAAAACACACAAATTTAGTCAACAATATATGACTGTACAAGAAAAATAATAAACATTAGTCATCAGTACTCTAAAAAATAATAATAATTATGGTCAAGTTTATTAATCCCTGGTAGATCACATAATAATGAGACAATAGAAAGCTCTTGATTTGCACTTGGGTCAAGTGACCCATATACACTTCCTCAACCCAAACCTTCCAACAATCTCTTTCGAGTGGCAAGTGATGGACCTTTGCACTTGGGTCTGTTGTTGCAATTCTCCCTTCTGCTACAACTTCTTCTTCCTCAAACATGTACTAATGCAACAGTTGACATCTAGCATTTTCCATATGTATATTACCTCCTTGGACATCACTTCCTTGTTTTGACTACAAATTCATAATAAATATAAGATATTTTTGTAAGTAGTATACTCCAAACTAAATTTATATTGAATAAACTTTTAATAATGTAAGATACAAAAATCTGAGGAGTAAAAGCATTTGAACTCCCATCCTCCGCATTCTGAAAAATGATAGCAAGATTATAAAAGTATTTCGACAAGTGATAAACTATATGAAGTTATATTGTCATAGTACATATAATGGTTTAAAAGTTATAACATGTTGACATAACTTGATCATTATATGTTACATTAAAAGTTACCTGTTGATCATTATATGTTACATTTTTTTAAATTGATATCTAGATCCGTAATTTGTAATTTTTTATGATAACCTTGATAAGTGTAGCCACTCTTTGTCTATTGTATGCAAAAGATACTAATCTTCACTGAAAGGACGTAGCCAAACATCAAATGCACTAATCACCTCTCTACATCTACAACAACATATTTAATGCATCACCAACATTTTAATTGGTTATTTTAAGTCTAGAAATAGGGTAGCAATTGGAACACTAAAATACTGATATAAATAATCAAACTAAGCTGGTCCCGAGTTTTAAGTACTATTAATAAACATTATAAGATCAAACTTATTGTCTTACTATACAAAACATATTTCAATCAAAAAATTAATTCCAACCAATAAAATGAAACATATAATGCAACAATCAATCAGGCAACAAAGCAAAACAAACAAAAGATATGAGAATGACTGTTGAAAATCAGACCACGTGCTCCAAGTAGGAGAGGATGACAGTGAATGACAATACTCAGTATGTGTTAAACCACAACATTCTATGAATTTGCTCCAAAGTATTGTCAGGACAATATATTTCATTTGAAGAAACCCATGTAACAATATTGCCTACAATTATTAGTTTGGTCTAAAATTTGGTCTAAAATCCACTAGTATCATCGCAACTTCATCACAATGAAAAGAAACGCAACGGGATAAATAATTAACTAGTCAATATATTTGTGGAACACCTATTGAACATACTATATTGCCAAATTACACTTAAATAACCAATCTTTAGAAATGCTTCAAAAGCTTATCAAGCCTAGGCACAAATTTACATATTGTTTTCTATACATTACCCTCCACTATGGTAAAAATCTGAAGCTGGTTTACAAATTGATCGACCGAAGTGTGTGTGTGTATGTGTGTGGTGTAGTCAACACATCATAACAAGATTTCTAAATTCACACAGTCTCCATTCATAGTCCACTCAAAGTATCTCTACATTTGTTCACCGTTGTTCCCTGTGAACTTCCCTCCACTTCTATTAATCCAACAATGGGCACAACTATGTAAAGATATATAGTTCCACTAGAATATGCACGTCAAATTTGCCAATTCTCATCAATGAAATGGAACCTCTTGTACAATCTAATTTTTGGAAGGTAAAATTTCCAAGTTAATACATTTAAGAATCCAAGTTGTTATAGAATCAAGTACGACTTTTTCCATCATAAATCAACATTTTTATCTTGATTTCAAGAGTAAGGTTCCATAAAAACCTCAAAAGAATTGAGTGCTTCAATGACAGAAGATAACTAATACATTATCAAAGTCAACCATAAGATGAAAAGAGGAGAATGAAAATACCTTGGCTTTCTCCTTAACTGGTGCAGCTTCAGCATGAGCAACTTGGCCTCTAATTCTCACTCCCACAACCTTCCCTGGAAAGCTATACCATTATGCATAAAGCAGCAAATAAGCAAAACAAATATCAGTACAAACTAAAAGTTAGATACACTTCGAACATAAATAATTATAGATAGCCAAAAAATGCTTCTTTTGGGCTTTTATCAGAAGTTAAAAAAAAAATATTATGGGGAAATCAGGATTTTATTGGCTTTTAATGCAGGACAAACATGCTAATAGTGAATTAAACTCATAAGCTTCGTCAATAGGCACACAGTGATGATTTATTACTTGAGTTCCTAAATTTTATCAACCCTCAAACTACGAAATTGTAAAAAGGGCCTAGATTTGCTTTAAAATTACTTGGTTTGCTCTTTAAAATTACATACTTGCAAGATTTTCCTCTGGAAATCAGACCACGTGCTCGAAGATGAAGTGAATGCAACTAGTCGCACATATTCTCCTTTAGAAATCAGATCAATGAATGCAAAATACGTATTTGAAGATGCATAATCTCAGGGCAACCAGTCGACATATACTAATCCATTGAGGCTCCTGTAGAAATCAGCAACATTAAGAAGAGAAAATGCTAGAAATCACGACAGAAGAAAATTACTTGGCACTTACTGGGGTTGAGAAAATACAAATCAACCGGATGCCTACCAAGAAAATCATGCAACTCTTATTGTGATTAACTTCAAATGGGATTTGAGGGTTTCAGAAATCGATTTGAGGGGAGGACGATTTGAAGGAAGGCAAGGTCGATCGAGAGAGAGTCGAGAGATTTGGGGTTTAGGGCTAATTCGTGTATCCTTTTCTTGGTGGGTCGAGTTTTGTGGGAAAGCAATTGGTATTTTGTGGGCTTTGGAAAGTGATGGACTTACAATTTAAATGGGCCAGGAATTTTTTTGCAACATTTCAAAAACGTTGCAAAAGCTTATCCTATTTAAACTTATTAGCAATGTTTAAAAAACGTTGCAAAATGTGTATATTTACAACACTTATTAAACGTTGCGAAAAGGTAGTCTAACACATTCATATTCATAACGTTTCAAAAAAGTTGCTAAAGGTTTAGGTTTTGGCAACGTTTAATAAACGTTGCCAAAACCTAAACCTTTAGCAACATTTCTAAAAGGTTGCGGTATATTAAAATCCAAGTTTTCGCAACAGTTTTTAAACGTTGCAATAGACTTAGTTTTTAGCAACGTTAGATAAACGTTGCAATAACTAAAACCTTTGACAACAATCTATAAACGTTGCAAAATGTGACATTTGCAACATCCATTTAAAAAATGTTGCCAAATCTCAATTATATTAACAAATTGCAATATTCACTTATTTGAATGTTGCGATAAACATCTTTAGCAACATTTAATAACCGAATGTTGTCTTTTATGTGTTGCAAAAAACCTTTTTTTTTTTTTTTTTAGTGGTTTCAAATCCCAACTGTCCATTTAACACATCTTTGCATATGTGAGAAAGGTTGAATATTCAAATTGTTGGACATGGACTTGGGGTAGCTTCTATAGTTGTTTTTTTATTAAATTAAGTTGACATGTTATGTTCTGACGATGTATTGTAATCATACTAAAATACCTCGGATGATGATAGATATGTAAATAGTAAACTTGTTCATTAATTATGGAGAACGATTATATTAGACATTTAATTATTTGTGGATAATGAGCGACAAATATTTGTGTTCCTTTCATTACGATATTTCGGAATAACTTTTGTAACCACGATAAATTATCCACTCCTTATAAATTACAAGTGCCATGTATGGTCCACATATATGCCAATCACTTGAACCACTCTTAGTTGGCATATTAAGTTTAATCTTTATTATAGTGTACATGTTCTTTTCAAGATGGAATATATATACACATATTGGAATAATACTAACTAAAGAAAATATTCATAAACTCGAGCTGCCCTAGATAAAAATAAAAATGAGAAAATGGTTGGTTCCTTTGAATAGTGGCTTTGTTTAGGGGAATATTGCACACCTTTTCCTTTGAATATATCATAAGGCACATAATTCATATTCATGACAACATAAAAACATTTAAAAGTTGAATGTTGGAGAATCAAATGCTTCTTACTGTAATGGCTTCATTTCGAAGTTTTATATGAAATAATCGTGTGGGTTTAGACTAAGGTCATTTTCATTAATTTCTTGACCCATAGTCAAATTAAAATTTATTTGTTTTTATATCCTTAACGTCTAAACTATGTGATTGAATAAACATGTCGTTGTTTATTATGGAGGTACATTAATATTGAATCGCCAAAATTGACAAGAAGGGAAAGGTTAGTCGAGAGGCCAGAGAACTAAAACGGGTTGTGTTGTAGCTAGTTTAAATAAGTGCATGTTGGCCATCATAAATAGCTTAAGCTATTAGCTGAAATGCTTGACTTAGTCAAGTAAAAGACCTGTTGCTTCCATCTACTTCTTAAAAATTGTGCATGTGTTTAGACATTTGATAGAAAATGAACCCAATTTATACATGAACGTATTGAAACACCACTTTAAATCAAATTTTTTTTAGCTTATTTATTATGTTAATATCTCATAAAAAGCGATTGGTACAATATCCCAATTAAGGACCCCCTACAAAAAACTCAATCGCAAAATAGCTCAATCTTATCAATTCCTTGTTTGATGGTCATTATTAAGGAAAAAAATAATGTTTTGAATAGTTATTTTTTGGAGAATGAGTGATTAAAAAGTAGGGAAAAGTTTTGAGTTTACATACAAAATATTTTATTATACGAATGTGTGGTTGAAAATGATAATGAGAATTAAAGAATTTTGTTTTAAAGAAAGACAATCTGTGTTCAAATATGATGACAAAATGCAGGGGCGAATCCAGGGCTTGAGTTCAGCTAGGGCGGACCGCGAACATTGAACGCTTACTGTCAACGGTCAACTTTTGTGATAACGGTGTTGTTTATTAATATTTAATTAAATGATATTCAAAAAATCGTCTGGACTAGAATTAGAAGAACTACATACACCACTAGAACTAGAACTAGGTACCAACTTCCATTTCGGATGAAAAAATCGTTATATAATCTATAAAATGTTCTAATTTATTTTTCAATCAAACATGCAATATATATTAACAAAATATCAATATTCAGTTTACAATTAAAGTTAATTAAACAACCATTATTATATTAACAAAGTTGAAATTATTTATGTGCTTATATCAATTTTATGTGCTTATGTGATTTCACTTTTCCGCAATCGATTTTTTGGTGAAAGAAAAGTGGAACTTTCTATTAATTAAATAAGTTTTGTTGAAAGTCTCATCATGACACTAAGACCAATTTTTTTACAAATTCATTCGTCATTAATTGACCAAACTCTCAAATAAATTGATTAGAGAAAAAAAAATAATCAAGAAGAGGGACAAATCACCGGTGAAAATGTTTCTATTTGCATTAAAACCGGTAAAATGAACATATATTATTTTGTTTCATTGCGTGTCACAAATTAGTACTCGCCATGATGGTAAACCTATCAATATACTTTAGCAAAGGCCACATGTTCAAATCCACTTTGCACTTGTTTTTGGTAAAAATTGTTTCCAAAAATTACAACATATTGGGCATTGGAAGGTTTCGAACCCGGGACCTCTGATTTAAAAAAGAAAGTGTCAGCCAACTGAAATACCAATGGTGATTGTAAATAAGATAAAGTATCAGATATATAATATAAATCATTTATCTATTCTCAACGAAAAAAATTTCTTCTCGATGAATCCAGCTAGGGCGGCCGCCCTAGCTGGCCACCCCCTAGATCCGCCACTGACAAAATGTTCACAAGCAACAAGACCCCTAAAGAGAACTTCTGTGTCTTTTAAGGAATGATTGACAATAATAAATTAATAAATATATGTCTCTAGTCGCATAAAAATCTCGGGACCCTGCTACTTGTCCAGGGCCACATGGGGAGTGCCCCGTTTGTCCAAGGCCCATGTGGTCCGGGACGAGCAGAATAATCCAAAAGCTTGTAACACACGTGTCAAAATTTCATTTATGAGCCGAAGAAAATCATCATATTTGCAAGGGGGTTTTGGAATTTGGATTCCTATTACATCTGAAGCAGCCTTACCTACTTACTAATCAGTTTCAAAGCATGAAAATCATATATAATAATCTTATCCTCTTTATGGATTCGTACATGACAACTTTGTGCATTTTATTTGTCGCGTCAAATTCCATATGTTGTAATTAAAGTAAGAATAACTCAACATGCAAAGTCTCGCACCTCGCAAAATATGAAGATTCTGCATGAAAAAAGGATAATTTATTTAAGTGAAAAAGCAAATCATTTCATGTCTAATCGTGCTCTTACCAAAAAAAGAAAGTGACAGTGAATCAATTTCGAGGTCATCTTTCTCGTACAAGCTTCTCTTTGCTTATCTATATTAGTATACTGTACATATAATATGGATATATACAGCTCGTAAAAGCAATGAAGTCTACTTTTGCAATATCTTTCCTGTATGACTTGAAGTTCAGTTCTTTACACTATTAATTAATCTGTTTGCTCTGTATGTAATATTCCATAATCCATTTGCAATGCAAGATCTAATGTTGCCTATCAACTCATGAGAGAGGGAATAATTCTAAGTGTACAGGTGTTCACCGGTAGGGGCGGAGCCAGCCCGTCGGACTAGGGGGGCCTAGAGGTGAAGGGGTTAGAGGCCACTGGGGTTCAGGGGCAGCGCCCCCAATTTTTTTTTTTTGAATACGTTATTAATTCATTCTTTGTATACGTCATTTCCAACCTAAGAATTTATTTACGACATTCTCCACGGAAATGTTTTATTATCAATGCATTTTAGCAAAATCCACTTTAGGTAAAGGAGAAAAACAAATTACTACATAGTTTTATGTCCATTTTGAGTGGTGATATAACTAAGAATAAATCAAATTGGAGTTGATTAAGGACAATTGAAGACCATCTCTTCTTTTTCAATTTTAGAAATGGAAAGCCTTTATTCTCCTTTAACTTAAAAGAAAAAAAAAAATTTGCCCAAAGTTCCATGTTGGTCTGTGCCCACACTGGATTGAACGTGGCTCCGCCACTGTTCACCAGAGGAGGAGCCAACCCGTCGAAGTAGAGGGGTCCCAGAGTTAAATGGGTGGGTGCCCGTGGGGGTTCAGAGGACGCCGCCCCAGATTTTTTTAAAAAAATATTATTTGTTAAAATGAGGGAAGTTGGTACTTTGTAACAAATTAATATAAATTAATGTACATTAGTTGAAGACTTAAAAGATGATAATGCTTTCGTGGAGATTTGTCGGTAATCGACAATTATTTTTCTGGCGCTTGCAATTCTACTGGTTCAAACTTCAAAAATTAAAAGTTAAGACTTAGGCATATATGCATAATGCATTTTAATTTTTATAGTTGAATAATCCAAAATTTTAGCATTCTCGTTCAGTTAATATCTATAAACAGGTTTAAAGTATTGTCTACCCCTGCAATAAATGTCTCTCACACAGACACCCCAATACTTAGAGAACCTGAAATCTTAGTATTTCAAGAAAAATGCACATTATAAAATTAATGAAAGATTTTTTCAAATACAAAATAGTAAATAAAAAAAATTGTCGGGGGGAGGGTTCGGGGTCCCCCCAGGACCCCCCTCCCCTCCACCCCTGGTGTTTACAGAATTTTTACATATGGCAACATCTGTTATTTATTTTTTTATTTTTATTTTTTGGTCATCTTTCAACAAAAAACTGCCAAATACCCACTGTATAAATTCTTTGAACCAAATTCTTTAATTGTAGTAAGGTAGGAGCCAAGCAAATTCATCATATATATACAAGGACAGACCCAGCAATCTAGCCCAGCCCGAGCGGGCATTCATCGATTAACGCCGGTCAATGTCGACAATTAGCGACGTAAGAGCGATGTCATTTATTAATATTTAATTACATTCAATATATATGTAAATGCACTAAAACGTAAAAATTATATATATACAAAATACTTAAGAAATACGTAATACAACCTACTCTGTAAATGTGATATTAGATAATTGCATTTTACGTGATCTCATATTTTGAAAACGTTGCAATATTGCCCCATTCTCAATTTTTCTAAAAACCTCTTTCTCCATGTAAACCACCAAATTGTCACGGACCACGATTTCTTGTAGAAAGTGCTAAGCAAACAAAATCAAGCACACAAATATTTGTCAGTTTGTGCATATGAGCATATTCTTACAAGGCTACAACCAGTATCTTTTAAATAAAAAATGTTGATTAGAATTAGTCGGACAGACTCAGAATGAGAAAGCAGACTAACCACTTACTAGAAAATGAGAAAATTAAGAAGCTACCGGCTGCTGCTACGTCGTCGTGCCTGCGTCGAAATTGGCCGGACCCGGAGAACTCGAGAGAGTAGAGACTGAGAGAGATGAGACTTGAGAGACTGGAGTGTTTGGAGTCGGAGACGGTGAGAAATGAGAATTTGGGAATTGAGTTTAGGGATTTGATAATTTGATTTTTGGGAGTGAGATTTGGGTTGGGCTGGAATACATATTTAAGGATTGGGCCTAATTTAGTTTGGTATATTAATTAAGTAAGTAAGGATTGGGCCAAGAAAAATGGCTCAATCCAATTACGAAAAAAAAAAAAAGAATTAAATGGGTTGAATTGGCCAAATTTTTTAAAAAATAATGGGCCGGCTAAATTGGCCTATTTTGAAACTAAAAAAAAAAAAGGCAGCAACAGCAATCAGCCCAACAACTCAAAAATTGGAGGAAGAAGACGATCTGAATTGAAGAACTTACTGCTGCCGTCAAAATTTTTAATCAAAAATTAAATTATGTACAATTCATTTAAATGGATGGCGGTGAGATTTTGTCCAATAACATTGTCTAAGAGCTTGTTTTAATTCATAGATGAACTTTGCTCGCTTGATTTATTTTCTCACTGCTATTGTTCTGATGACATGTTTAGAATAGTTTATAACGATTTAAATTATAAATAGATAGAAATAAGTGTTGGATAAATGAGTAATATTTGTGGGTTTCATGAAATAAGTGGATAAAAAGATGTTTGACTAGCAAACAAGGATGAGTGCTATCAAAATGATGGACTTTGTTGCAGGAGGATACGAATTAGACAAGATCGAGTTGTTTGATAGTATGTTAATGGCGCTGAGATACCATGAGTTGGCGGATCAACGCAAAATTTGCAAATAATTGGATATTTCCTAATTGGAATCATCTTCGGGCATGTTTCGATATTTTGGTCATAACTTTTGCTATGGTCGTCAGAATCACGTCCATGACCCCAATTCGAAAAGGTCTTTTCGGCGCGCATGATATGGTCATCCAGCTCTGCTTGGTGAACATCGATTTCTAACTCAAATTCAGCTATTTTCCTTTATGAATTATCAATTTAAGTTAATTTTTATCATTTATAGTAATATTTCGGTTACCTTTTTGACATAGAATAAAAGCTCGATTTGAGCCTAATTTTAGGGATATTATTTCTCTTATTAAGTATTTTATTTTGGTATGAATATTAGAATTTACCATTTTTGGTAAAATTCCGCTAATTTCGAATCTTTAGCTATATAACCCGACTTGTGGGTTATTTTGATGCAGTTGTTGAATAATAAAAAATTTTATAGTTTTTTTTTTTGTGTTTCTCTTGTATTATTCCCTATAATTATCAATTCATTCCTGCCTGCAGAATAATCATTATTCTGCCTGACGTCAGATTTCTTTGGTGTATGTTGCATAAAGAAAATGAGTGCGAGCTCACGTCTCTTGTGGGTAAGGGCTAAGTACACCTAACGAAAATATAGAAGAGTTCGCAAGAAAAGAAGGGCAAACCGTCCCCTTGAATTTTCAAGTTGGCAGAAATCGTTTTTAAAACACAAGTAAATATGTAAATCATGACTTCTAACCTAATGAATAACATGTGCACACATAACAGACTCAGTTATCAATTCATTACTAATCGACTGCCACATGTTGCTTTCTAAAAGACTAAATTGCCCCGAAGCCTCAAAAAAATCTATAAATACTCCAGTCGAAGAACAAGAAAGTATGCAAACTCAAATATTTTCTTCCCAAATAACTCTCTCTCCTTTTTCTCTATTTGAGTATCAAAACTAGAGAGTTTAGAATGAGAAGATTCTGGCTAGATAAGAGAATTTTGTTGGTTGTAATTTATAGTCAACAAATTGGCAACGTCTGTGAAAAATTGAGTAAGGAAAACCACAAATTTGTCCATTAAAGTTAGGAAATCAATTAAATATACAAAAAATAAGTCGAGCGGAAGTGAATCCGAAGGAGATAAAGGCGTTGAAGTTGGGAATAAAAAGATCAGTCGTGATCCAGTTAGCACAAGTGCAAGTTCAAAGCAGTGTGAGAAGATATTACAGTGAGGCTGCGAGAGGATCTGTTCTTGCTTAATGCCGACATCTACAGAAGAGAAAGTTGGCAGTAGAGACCATATAGAAAATGGTCAAAGACCCCGAAGTGCAAATGACGGAACATACTGCTCTAAGCACTAAAATATGAAAATTGAAAAGTAAACGTATTGGACGAGATACAATTTCAGAAACCTTGAGGAAGACATTTAATCCACAACATCTAACCTCTTCAATTAAATCTGTATAACCTAAAAATTAAAATTTAGGTCATTGAGAAGAAGTAATAGTTATCTAGGCAATAGTAATTGGAGAATGTTTTCACCGTATGCTCTTAGACAATGGAAGTAGAGTGAATATTTGTATGAAGAAGCTTTTGATCGAATGCAGAAATATAATCAATGAATTCCTAGGCCAAAGGCTCGCTATTTCACTAGAGGCAGTTCAATCTCTCGCAGACAGACTACTCTGTTAGTGAAAATAAGAGGGGAGCTCCAAGTTATCAGAGATATATGGATTTCAGTATCATAAAGGAAAAATCTGCATACAACGAAGTCTTTGGGCAACGTGCCATTAAACAGTCAAAACATAATCATTTTTTCTCCATCAAGCGTATATAAGGTTTTCTATGAATAAGGGTGAAGTGTCTTGAAAGCGTAATCAAGGAATCTTACACAAGAATCATAAAAATACACGAGAGGAAGAGACATAAGAGCTCCCAAGAAGAATATAATTGCTATGGTCGAAATGAGTGATCCCGAGAAGAAACTTGAAATCGATGATTCAATCGATCCTCACATAACTGACTGCATCTTAGAGGCGGTTGCGGTCAAGAAATTGGAAAGTTTTTTCATTCGTTCAAAGGATACAAGTAAGGTTCTGAAAATCGGTAAGGAATTAGGCAAACTTATGAAAGGTTTGCTAAAAGGCTTTCTAACTTTGAACATGGAAGTGTTCGCCTGCAATCATGTAGTCATTGTGGGAATAGATCCCAAGGTAGCGTGATATGCCCTGAAAATTGATCCCAAGATAAAACCCAAAATGCAAATATGGCGGTCAATGAGCATGAGAAGTACGAAGCATTAAAAAATGAGGTAAATAGATTGTTAGAAAATGGCTTTATCAGCAAGGCTCAGTACTAGTTTAGGTTTGTAACCCAGTATTAGTATCAAAGAGCAACGAAAAATGGTGAACGTACCAAGACTTCACCTAAATAAGGCTTGTCCAAAGTACAGTTTCTCATTCCCCAGAATTGATCGGCTAGTAGATGCAACTATAGGACATGAACTGCAATGTTTTATGGATGCATATTTGAGATATAATCAAATCCCCATGGACCAGATGAGAAACAAACTGCCTTCATAACAAGTTGAAGGTTATATTACTATAAGGTAATGTCAATTGGGATAAAGAATGATGGGACTCTTATCGAAGGCTGGTAAATGAAATGTTTGTGGACTAGTTAGGAAAAATGATGGAAGTATGCATCGATGACATTCCAATCAAAAGCCTCCAAGCTGGAAGCCGCTTAAAATATTTGGAAGAAGTTTTCAACGTATTATGAAAATATAGAATGAAACTCAATCCGCTAAAATGCGCCTTTGAAGACAAATCTGGAAAATTCCTAGAATACATGGTCAATTAGCAAGGTAACGAATATAACCCCGACAAAATTCAAGATCTTATTAAAATGAATTTCCCAACAAAGTCAAAGAAAGTACAAAGCTTAACAGGAACGATCGTCACGGTAAGCAAATCTGTATTGCGAGGAATTGACAAATGTTTCTCTTCCTTCCAAGTGTTGAAAGCAAGAAAAAAGTTTGAATGTGGTAGTGAATGGGAGCATGCATCTCAGGCAAGAATGGCAACGAGATGGGTATAGGGAGAGTCAACGGTTCCCATTAGGTATTTTTGTCACTTGGGAAGGGATGAGACATGTCCAATACTCGCTTATTTTTATTTATTTATTTATTTTAATTTTTGTCTTTTTTATATCTTTAGTTAGTGAATATTATTATTAATTTATTAAGAACTCCTCATGTTCTCTTTAAAAATAATAATAATTCTTTTTTTTTTTTTGGTGTTTGATAAAAAAAACTTAAATTCGAAATTATTTTTAAACTGCATGGGACCATGTTTTTCATACCCGCCCCATACATGCTTTAGGGCAACAATCGCCCTCCCGTCCCTAGGCGAGTAATTTTCAACCCTTTCGGGGCAGGGTCCACGAGTATCCAGTTGAACAAAGTTTTTTGTCATCCTTAATTTCAAGCTTTGAAAGAGCACATAGGAAAAGTGCTAAATCGCTAAATGGGAAAAAGGTTACTTCTATATTTAACAGTTTCTAAAGTGGCATTGATCCTGGTAAAAGAGGAAAATTAAAGCTCTACAAGGGGCAAAAACGAGATATCGTGATATGGAAAAGCTTGCCCTTGCCTTAATCGTAGCATCACGAAGATTACCACCATACTTTCAAAGCCACAATATCAAGTTACTAACCAATTTCTCACTTAAACAAGTATTACAACAACCTGATGCATCAAGAAGGCTAATGAAATGGACAATAGAATTGGAACAATTCGAGATAATCTATAAGGGACAATCCACAATCAAAGCACAAGTGTTAGCAAATTTTATTGTGGAACTGTCAGATGTTCCCATTCTTTAAAAAAAAGCATGACAATCATTTGTAGATGGATCATCAGGAGACATTGACGTCAAGGTAGGAATAATCTTAACAAACGCAGAATGGTACAAATTGAAATGTGCATTAGGGTTCACGTTTAAAGCAACCAAAAATGTGGCTGAATGTGAAACTTTATTGGCCGGCCTATAACTGACAAAAGAAATGAAGGCTCGAAATATAGAAGTATAAAGTGATTTGCAATTAGTGGTAATTAGGTAAACAAAATATTTGTGGCCAAAGATAAAATGATGGCTACCATATCTCGTAGAGGTTACGAAGTCATCTCACTACTTCAGCAAATTTGAGCTCTCTCAAAAGCCCTAGAGAGGAAAACAAATTGTTGACACACTAAAATGCAGCCCAAAATCAAAGGGAAGTCCAATTGAGAAATCCAAGATAAAGACCCAACGGAAGCCAATTAAAAGGCCCAAGAAGAAAAACCCAAGCTAGAGGCCTGTGAAAAAGCCTGAATATTGGAAGCCCAAGAGCAAAGGAATACCATCGCCCAAGATTGTGGGACGCCCAGAGGCCGAACGAGGGTAGTACTGCACAATCGCCCAGGACGACAGCCTCATTGTCGCCCAGAACCCCAAGTCGCCCAAAATCAGACAAGTCTAAAGGATATAGTTTGGAAGCGGTTGGCAAGTGAACCCGGCACGATCCCACGATCCAGGAAGCAGCAAGGGTAGTGGCAACGGTTACTAAGCAACTACTCCCCAAACAAGCGGTTCCTCACTAAAAGAGTGGACGGTTGCGAAGGATATGGAACAAGTCTGAGCAGTTTCGATAATCAAAGGATGCTCAAGAAGTATAAAAGGAAGTAACGTCATAGAAGAAAGGGACCGAATCAAAAACTCTCTACAAGAGATCATGTAACTTTTATTCCTTAGTTTAAATTTAATCCTTTTTCAGTACTCGTGTGCTTGCGCCCATTGGAGGCGTTTTGTCTACTTTCCAGTTGTAATTCTTCACTAGTAAACGCACCCCTTTTTGGGACTTTGTCTCAAGAGGTCTGTTCCTTACACAATCGTCTGACCCCTCTCTCTCTCGTAATTGTTGGCGGGTTGCAAAAACGCGCGAAAATAATTTGGCACGCCCAGTGGGACAGTTGGTGTTTTGTAAGTGAAGATACAAAAAGAGAAAAGATATCATGCCTCATAAAAATTCCGATAAGGAACCAGCAAGTCAAGGAGTAGTCCAGTCTGTGGTTGAGCGATATGAGGAGCAACAACATTCCCAACAGACAGATGGACAAAGTCAAAGCAGTCACAGCCGCTACGAACAAATGACAGAATTGAGCCCTCGCACAATGCGTGCATTGCTGGGAGAACTCACGCAGGATGTCGTTGAACAGGTAAACTTACGTAACATTCATAATATGGAAAAGTTTACCCAAAACGAGAATAGGCATTTTGATAATATGGCTAAACAACTTAATACGTTGAATGAAATCATGAATAAGTTGGTAAGCCAAATGTGTCAACCTGTTATGCCTATAGATAATCACTTCCAGTCTAGGACTATCGTGGGACATACTTCGCCATACAATTCTCTTGGTGTAAATTTCGGCCCAAATCTGGAGCCACCTTTTGGCCCTTCTGCGTCAAACCCAGGGGGAAACGGAACCTTGAATTTGAGTAATAATAACACTACGTCCAACCTGGGGGGTAATACAAACGTGAGAGATAATGTCCTGAACAACGGACAGAATGGTTTACGTATGAATGAAGGTCTAAGCACTCAATTTAACAGCCATAATAGCCCGAATAATGGCACTTTTATTGCCAATCAAGGGCAAACTACCAGGCCTCCCACGAATCAGCCAGTAAACCAACCAATTGGAAACCCGTATGACCCTAACGCCGTGCTAAGAAACCAAATTATGGAAATAGTGCAAGATCAGATAGCAGTTGGGGTACGCCCGGTGATTAGGCCAATTTATACCAAGCCATACCCTGATTGGATAGATCAGGCATATCCATGGCCTAGAGGGTACAAAGTACCGGAATTCTCACTATTTACTGGCCTAGGAGAAGTGTCTACACTAGAACATGTAGGGCGATTCACGTTGCAAAGTGGTGAAGTGAATGATTACCATAAGTTGAGGTTGTTCCCAAGTTCTTTAATAGGAGTAGCTTTTTCTTGGTTCATTAATTTGCCAGCAAACTCCGTCCAAACTTGGCAGCAAATGGAGCAGTTATTCCATGCTCAATTTTACAAAACTGAGTCTGAAGTCACACTGGCCGATTTGGCGAATTTACGTCAATTGCCTAACGAATGTGCAGAAAATTTCCTACAAAGGTTCAAAACGGCCAGAAGTAAATGCTTTGTGCCGCTGCCAGAAAAGGAATTTGTCAAAATCACACAAAGTTGTTTAAGCTTTGATTTAAAGAAAAAATTCCAGGATAGAGAATTCCCAGATTTATTTCAACTTAGCGCAAACGTCATTAGGTATGAGCGACTAGTAAGAGAGGAAGAACAAATGAAAAATTCCAGTAAATGGACTTATTATAAAGACCCGAATTTCAATGTTCATACTATTGATGATGGTTATCATGACCAGACAGAAATATGCTTGGCTGAGTTAGTAAAGGGAGAAACATATACTTGTCCCATGCTAGTTAAGCCAAAAATAGTGGGCAAAGATGAACTTGCAAATGGTGAAAGCAGAAAAACGCGAACGTTCAACCAAAGCTGACCTCATATTCGACAAGTTATATAAGGATAAGCAGATAAGGTTGAGCGACAAACACAAATTGCCAGACCCTGAACAAATTAAGGGTAAAAAATACTGTAAATGGCATAATGCATGGTCACATGCGACTAATTATTGTATGGTTTTTCGCCATGTATTGCAGGACGCTATTGAATCAGGACGAATTACGTTCGAAGAGAAGAAAAAGATGGCGGTGGATGAAGATCCGTTCCCACGGCCACTGGCAATGAATATGATAACGACTGGTTTGAAAAATAAATTGCCAAGGTTTAAACTGGTGATTGATGACGAAGAAGAAGAATCCAAACCACCTCTCAGCGTTTTTGAACGCATCAAAGAGAAAGAGCCCAAGCAGGGCGAAGATGTGCTGTGCGACAGATGTAAGCACGAGTTGAAAGCAAATACAGGGTCATCAACGACACGGCCATTCCACCATCGCCATGATTTCATGCCAGTCGCTCAGCCTGTCAGGGGGCGAAGGGTGCCATTGTACGGAGAACTACCTAGAGAAAGGGGGTTTGGGACGGCCAGCCAAAGAAGAACATTTAGGCCGCAGCCTCGCCAGCCCAATGTATGGCATTCGTTCCAAAACAATGCAGGAAGGATAGTGACATTCAATGAAATGACAAGAATCCAACAAAGGCGTTACCAACGTAATTACAGGCGGATGATAAGGCAACAGCAAGGAGGATCATGCCCTAGAGCGCCCAAAACGCTCAAAATAGCCAACGGAAATGCTTTTGAAGATAGTGAAGAAACAGGCACTGGCGAATCAATGGGAGAATTGCCGGAAAGCTCGTCTGGAAGATCGAAGTTTGAGCGAGACAGGAAAGATGAAGATGATCCTGACCAACCTCTAACTATCCAGTTTGGCACATTACCTCCTGTCCTGGCTAACAACTACCTGTTGGCCGACGAATTCAAAAGCAAAGAAAAAGAGGATAATGAGGAAGAAACTTGTGTGCTAGTCTGCGATGAAGGCCAAACGCCCAGAGAAATGTGTGATGATGGAGAGGACGATGGTATGACAGATGTTGAAGAAGAAATTGATTTAGAAGCAGAGAGACGGAAAAGGGGAGTGTCGCGCAACACCCTGTTGAAACAACTGCACCAGGAAGGAGTCCGCGAGGTGGATCTGTTGGGAGAACCATCTGGTCGACCGTTTGATTTCTATGTGTTGTATGGGACGCCAAAAAGGAAAAAGAGGGTACCTCGCTCTGAAAAATATGGATCACCCCCTAGAATAATGCCTCCTCCTACAAATTGGGTAACTGAGGAAGAAATATTGGAAAAAGAGAAGGAAGGGACCCAAGGAAAGAAAGCTCAGTCCGATGTGCTGCACGTTGATCTATCACCAAGAGATAGCCCGCCAGAAAATAGGCAGGAAGTGGAAATAGACGCTGCTGAAAAAGTCATCTTCAACAAACCAGCGATGAGGTTAACCAAACACTTAAGGCCACTGTACGTCAAAGCCTTGGTTAATGGTGTACCAATAGTAAAAGTACTTATTGACAATGGAGCGGCTATAAACACCATTCCAGCTAGGATGATGAGGAAATTTGCTAAGACAGAAAGCGACATGATCCCAACAGAAGTCATTCTTACAAGTTTTAATGGTGGGGCAACTTCAGCAAAAGGAGTTATGCCATTTGACATAACTGTAGGGACAACCAC
Source organism: Fraxinus excelsior (assembly GCA_019097785.1). Lineage (NCBI taxonomy): Eukaryota > Viridiplantae > Streptophyta > Magnoliopsida > Lamiales > Oleaceae > Fraxinus > Fraxinus excelsior. Next base: position 17,808,046 of record CM032625.1, on the reverse strand, counting down.
TAGGACTACTGTTTTCTTCGTGATAGATGGTCCTACCAGCTACAACGTGCTATTAGGAAGAGACTGGATCCATGGCAGTCAATGTATTCCCTCATCACTCCATCAATGCTTAGTCTTCTGGAACGACAAAGGGGAAGCAGAGGTGGTGCAGGCAGATCATAGGCCCTTTGTGGCGGAAGCGAATTCAGTGGAGAGGTTCATGTATGAAGGGAATTATGGGCCTATCAGAGTGGTTCAAGATGGTGAAGAAACTCAAATTACTGCCCGAAGCGAAGAGCCTTTTTCAATAGATTCGCTCACTGAAATGTTTAATCAAATGAGGCCAAACATAGTGGCCCTGGAAGAGCCAGTAATTGGCAAAAAAGAAGCCAAACAACCTTAAATGAGTTTTCAACAACGAAAACAAGAGGCCGAAATTCAGGCCTATAAAGCCAAATTGATGGCTTTCAATAAAGAATGTGAATGTATGAAGAAAGAAGAAGCGGCGTTAAAGATGCTGAATGACAAATTGATGGTGTCCGAAATGGAGCAGAGCTTGGATTGGGAAGTTCATAAAGTGGATTTCGGAAGAGCAAAACTCTCTGAGTGACGTGGATGATGAGGCGACGAAGATCCCCAAATCAGGATATGCACAAGCTCAAGATCCCTTGGTCAAGGTTAACATTGGTGAGGAAGGAGAGGATCGCCCAACGTTCGTTAGCCAAATGCTGCCTCACGAGGTTAGTACCAGATTAATCGCTTTATTGAAAGAATATAAAGACTGTTTTGCTTGGGAGTATGAACACATGCCTGGTTTGGATAAGAACTTAGTAGAACATAGGCTGCCGACTAAACCAAATTTTAAGCCTCATAAGCAACCTCCTAGGTGTTTCGCCCCCAATGTATTGCCAGAGATCAAAAAAGAAATAGAGCGATTACTAAAAGCAGGTTTTATTAGAACGACCAGATATGTGGAGTGGTTATCTAATATAGTGCCAGTATTAAAAAAGAATGGCAAGTTGAGGCTATGCATAGATTTCAGGAATTTGAACTTGGCTACTCCCAAAGACGAATATCCAATGCTTACAGTAGATTCTCTAGTAGACTCGACTGCAGGACATGTGATGTACTCTTTTATGGATGGATATTCGGGATATAATCAAATCTACATTGCTGACGAAGATGTACACAAAACTGCCTTTAGATGCCCTGGGTCTTTAGGGTGCTTTGAGTGGGTAGTAATGCCATTTGGACTAAAAAATGAAGGGGCAACTTATCAAAGAGCAATGAATCTCATTTTTCATGATATGATAGGCAAGTTTGTGGAAGTTTATGTAGATGATATAGTGGTCAAATCTGTTAAAGAAGAAGACCATTTTGAACGATTGCGATGGTCATTCGAACGAATGAGGCAGCATAAACTAAGATTGAACCCTTTGAAATGCGCGTTTGGCGTGAATGCAGGAAATTTCCTTGGATTCCTGGTATATAAAAGAGGGATTGAACTTGATAAGAATAAAGCGAAGGCCATTTTAGAGGCTAAGGCTCCTAGCAATAAAAAGGAGCTGCAAAGGTTTTTAGGCCAAATCAATTTTCTAAGACGCTTTATATCTAATTGTCCAGGGCGAACGAAAGCGTTCTCGCCTCTCCTAAAGTTGAAAAATCAAGACGAATTCGTCTGGAAAGAAGAACATCAAAAGGCTTTCGAAAGCCTGAAGACATACTTAACAAGCCCACCAGTGTTGGTGTCACCAATCCAAGGGCGGCCGATGAAATTGTACGTGTCGACTGAACGAGAATCGATAGCGGGGATGGTCGCACAAGAAGACCAAGTTGGCGAAGAAAGGGCGATTTATTATTTAAGTAGACGGTTAACCAAATGTGAATGTAATTATTCTACTATCGAGAAGTTGTGTCTCGCATTATACTTCACATGTACAAAACTAAGGGTCTATTTACGGCCTGTGACAGTCTATCTAATTTCCAAAGTTAATTTATTCAAATACATGTTTTCTCGCCCTATTTTACACCAACGAGTGGGTCTTTGGATTTTAGCACTGTCGGAATTCGAAATAAAGTATGTGCCCCAAAAGGCAGTTAAAAATCAGGCCTTGGCTAATTTTCTGGCTGATCATCCGTGCCTTGACATGCCTAACGAACTAGAACTTGAGGTTGATTCATTTGAATTAAAACCATGGGTTTTATATTTTGATGGATCGAAAACTTCTAAAGGAGCAGGAGTAGGAGTGGCTTTGATAAATCCTTTAGGGGTTTGCTATAAGTTCGCATTCACCTTGGACATGATCTGTACTAATAATCAAGCCGAGTACGAAGCCCTAATTGTAGGCTTGGAATTGATGGTAGATATGAAAGTAAAGAATGTAATCGTTAGGGGCGATTCTCGATTGGTGATTCATCAATTGACCAGCGATTTCAAATGCCAAAGTGATTCTATCATAAGTTTATACGAAATCGCCCAAGAGTTGTTGGAAGAATTCGACCAAGTAGAGCTTTAATGTGTTAATAGAATATACAATGACATGGCCAACGAGTTGGCCCAGTTGGCTTCTGGCTATTCAAAGGCGATAAGTTGGGAATCTGCCTATGAATACGGAACTATGTTGCCCGTTGTTCAGCGGAGGGCAAGGAAAATGGAAATTCAATGCATAGAAGATGGGGTCGCACTGGATTGGATAGATGAGATTAAAGAGTCCTTCAAAGAGCTTGATGGGCGAATTGATAGACGAACGAAATTACGTTCATTGAACTATGCATTAATAGACGAAGAATTGTTCAAAAAACGTTCTGATGGTGTGTTATTAAAATGCGTGAACTTACAAGAGGCTAAGACAATTATGGCCGAAGTGCATGAAGGGATATGTGGAGCCCATTAGGCCGGCCAAAAGATAAGATGGCTAATTATTAAAAGTGGATATTTTTGGCCAAAGATGGGTGAATCGTGTGTTCAATATGCAAAAAGTTGTTTAGCGTGCCAAAAACATGGTCCAATACAGAGGGCACCAGTAAGCAACATGACACCCATTATCAAACCTTGGCCGTTCAAAGGTTGGGCGATAGATTTGATAGGGAAGATTTACCCTCCATCATCTAAACAACATACCTTTATTATAGTCGCCACGGACTTTTTCACCAAGTGGGTCGAGGCAGTGCCTCTAAAAGAAATCACCCAGAAAAGTATCATAGAATTTATCCGGGACCATATCATCTACAGATTTGGGATCCCGCAAACTTTAATGACAGATCATGGGACTTCCCTAAATGAGGATCAGGTGAAGGAATTCTTGAGCGAATTTGGAATTAGGTTGGTAAATTTCACACCATACTACGCTCAGTCAAACGGTCAGGCAGAATCATCTAACAAGACTTTGAAATCTATCATAAGGAAGATGATAGATGAAAATGCCAGAAATTGGCACGAATGCTTAAACAAGGCTTTTTGGGCTTATAGGACGTCGCCCCGTTCAAGCACCAACATTACGCCTTTCCAACTCACTTATGGGCAGGAGGCTGTATTGCCCGTGGAAATTAACGTGCAATCCATAAGGTTGCGTCGGCAGCACGAGTTGAGCGAGAATGAGTACAAGGAATCGTTGACTCAAAATTTATTAGAGTTGGACGAATTGAAGTTAGATGTGCTAGACAGGCTGCAAGTCCAGAAACAAAGGGTGGCTAGATTTTACAACAAGAAAGTTATAGCCAAGTTTTTTAGTGCAAGCGAATTGGTTTGGAGGGCAATACTTCCTTTAGATAGTAAAGACCCAAAGTATGGCAAATGGTCGCCAAATTGGGAAGGGTCATATAGAGTAAAGAGTGTATTGCCTAATGGAGCTTACCACTTGGAGGATTTAGATAGTACTAGGCATATAAGATTTATTAATGGTAAGTACTTAAAAAGATACGTTCCATCCCTTTGGGAAAGTGAACAGATAAATACATGAGTGATAAAATTGCAATTGCAATGAAATTTTGCCAAACGATGGCAGTAAATAAATTGGACGATCACGTTCTAAATAGAATTGGGGAAACAAGTCATATTCAAAAAAATAAAGTCCTTTATTAACCAAGTGCTCCTTACAAACCATTCTTTACAAGAATTAAAAGACACAGTCCAAGATACAAGGCTAGACACGCTGCAAATTATCTTCTGTCTGGCGGGAACAGAAAGAGTGAAACCAGTACGGCCAGTCCTTCAGTCCATGGCCGAGTAAGAGGGTGAACTGCCCCCACGACCATCCCAAATGCATCGCTGCAGTGGTAGACGAGGAGAAGCAGCCTTTCAATCCATGGCCAAATAAGAGAGTGAAATGTTCCCTACAGCCTTCCTAAAAGCATTGCTGCAATAGTAGGCGAAGAGAAGCACTCTCAACAAGCAAACCGATGGCAAAAATCTTGCCTCGGTTTGACATTTCCTATACCTCCCATACCAAAAGTGATGTCAAAACAAAGGAGATGAGTCGAGAAACCCATCCCTGTAGAAGAAGAAATTGTTGGTAAACGATCGGAGTGCCATGTAGTGGCAGGAAGCTTTGATGGTAAGAAATTGAATTTGAGAAGGCATGAGGATGAAAATGATGAGTATAAACAGGCATATTTATAGGGGCTGGAAGATCAAAAGCCAGAATGTGGAAGGTCATATTTATGACCAGTGAGTGAAACCAATATGGCCCAAAGATTTAGGGAAGAAAATTCAAATGCCAAGAGAATATGCATGAATGTTGGCACAAAGACTGAGTACGAGGAAAATCGGCGATCAAGGATAAACGCCACTTCAAAATAACTATTCATTAATGACGATGAATGACATCAGATTACATAACATCAGGGCATTCAGCGCGAAAAGTTACAAAGTTAGGACAGTAAATGTTTAATTACAATTCGCCCCAAGCTGAGCGCATCTGTTGCCTAAGTCTATCCCACTCTTCGCCCTGCCTAGAGGAAATGATACCTAACTCCTTCACTAAGTCATCATCGACCTCCAACTTCTGATACTGCTCCAATAGAGATTTGGTTTTTGCAATTCCTTGGGATGCAGTACGCCTCTTAGCAGCCATTCTCGCCCTGCAATCGTTCATTTTCGCTTGCAGCTCTTTCATTTCAGCAGCCAGGCTCAACATCAAAGAGTCTTCCACTACAAGCTCTGAAGAGACCTCAGTCAAATCAGCCTGGTTCTTGTTAATTTCCTGGAGCCCAGGAACACTCACACACACAAAACACAAACAAAAAATGAAAAAAAAACACAAAAAAACAAACCACCCCCCCCCCCCCCCCCCCCCCCCCCCCCCCCCCCCCCCCCCCCAAAAAAACCCCCACCCCCCCCCCCCCCCCCCCCCCCCCCCCCCCCCCCCCCCCCCCCCCCCCCCCCCCCCCCCCCCCCCCCCCCCCCAACCCCCCACAAACCAAAACTCTTTCTCAGAAGAAGCGCGGAGATTGGGCACTCCGGGTCTTCAATTCTGCGTTCTTGGCCAACAAGGAAACGATGTCGGCGTGAAGAACCCTCAGCTTCACTTTAAAATCAGTAGAAATGCTGAGCGATGGGAGCGAAAGTACTTGCAGTAGGTTCGCACTCAACATATCTAGCTTGGCCTTTTGCTGAGCAGCGCTGGCACGGCCGATCTCCATGTTCATGAAGGAAACATACTCAAACAATGCCTGTTTGAGAAGTGTCATGTTCTCGTTCGCAGGAATGGAAGATGATGCAGAAGATGTTTTCATGCGCGCCCAAGAGGTGAGTAAGTCTTGGATAGAGTTAAGAATGCTATCAAATTCCTGCAAAAAGGAGTTACCAATATTGAAGGTTTTCTACACAACAAAGCAAAATCAGAGATAAGAGCGTAGTAAAAAGACCTCATCGGCGGTGGTTGGAAATTCAGGCGCTCCCCTTATTTCTTCCATCACTTGAGGAGATTGCCCTTTAGCTGGGAAAGAATGACCTTCCCCACCGGACGAAGACACAAGAATCTCTGCACATTTCATACCGCAGTAAATCAATGAGACAGCAGCGATAAAGAAAGGCCAAGACATCAAAAGTAAGCATTACCTTCTAGGTCCACGCTTGGGGGGTCGACACCCTGAGGAAGGGGATTGGCTGATGATGATGTTGTTGGAGCTTGATGCTTGGGCGACGCAGCCTTGACGAGAAGGGATGAAGAAGAATCTGCCAAAACTATAGCCTTGGAAGGGGAAGTTGAATCCTTCTGGAAAGATTTTTTTTAAAAAGCAAATCATTATCGCATGAAAAGAAAACAACTTGTGCAGTAGGTGAAGTTCAGTTACCTTTCTCCTTATGATGAGGGGAGCGTCATCATCATCATCATCATCCTGCAGAGATATTACGGTCGCAGCTGGCCGCTTGCGACTGGGAGCACCTTTAGAAACGGTAAGCTTCGAAGTTGGGGATGAAAGAGCAGAGCGCGTAGAACGAGAAGGGGACGCAGTGGAAATGGGAAAAGTACCCTGTCTATCCAGGAGGTGGAAAGCGCGATTCGCATCAGTTGAAAATAACCTTTGCTTCACTGATGGCCACAGTTGGTCAAAAAGAGGATGAGTAACGGCAGTAGGATTGAAGGGAGCAAAAGTAAAGCCGGTTGCCAAAAGTTTATTACGGGCGTCTATGGCTTGGGCTCCTGCTTTGTTGAGGATGTAGAAGCGATCCATTAAATTATTTGAGTAGCAAGGAGGGATAGGCCACATTTGGCCGAAACCAAGCTGGCGAGCACAAAATTGAGGCGCATATATCTCTACCCCCGCCTTAGCATTGGTTCTTATCAGAATGTCATGGAACAATTCTCTCCCTACCAAAAATTGAACCAAACAGGCAGAAATGTATCCGCCTCGGCCAAAGTAGAAGGAGGCCGTACAAAAGGAGGAATTTGCTCAGAAGAAAAAGGGAAGAACGAAAGGGTTGAATTCAAAGTGTGGAAGAAAGTGAAAACGTCTCTCATAGACATATTTACAGGGCTCAGTTGATGAATAAAAAGCCCATAGCAGGTAACCTCACGGGGAGGAAAAGGTGGAATACCCAGTTGAGGGAAATAAGATCTCAACCACAATTGAGCAAGCCATAAAGGCCCGCTGCCAGTGGGAGATGCATTATTTTTCAGTTGGAATTGGAGCATGGCCATACCCCTATAAAGAGCAGCCAGGAGGAATGAACATAAGTTCAAAGGTCTACCCCGAGCCAACTCATGAGATAGGGACAGGTAGCTCATGGAGGGTTTCAAGCTGGGAACACAGAGAACATATTTACAAAGCCAGACTTGGAGAAAAGCGACTCGCTCAGAATGGCCAGGTTCAGATACAGCAGTGACATAACTGCCATGCATGCTCGAATAAGACTCAGTAAGTTTTTTATCAAATTTTGGGGCAGCACCAGAAATTAGCATACCAGGAAAAATAGTATCGCCTAAAGGCGAAAGATTCAGCAAAGCCCCAACGTCCCTCAAAGTAATGGTCATGGGACCAAGAGGAAAAAAAAGGTATTGAACTCAGGGGACCAAAAACTTAGTGCGATTGGAAAAAGCACAGGGTCATACGTTGGGGGGAAAAGGGTAATCTCCAATAGGTCCAAGATTTTAGCACGTTCAAAAATTAATTTGGTGGGACCATGAGCCACCATACGTGCATGCCACCTACGGAAAGATGCATCCGTTTTAGGCCAAGTGCGAATACCTCTATCATGGATCGGCCTCAATGGCAAAGATTGCGAGAAAGGGAGATCTTCAGAGCACGGGAATAAATGACCGACCGCAGCCCGTTCGACGGCTTCAGCATCATTAAACGATGGACCCAGATAAAACTCGTTGCGGTCAGCACTGGATTGTGAAAGAAAAGACGGGTTCACATATGGTCTTGCGAGGAGGGTCTGGAAATCCTCAAAACTGAAAACATTGTCCGAAGGAGTTTGAGAAGTAGTCATTATGGCACCGAAAGTGAGTTGCTCTCGAAGATTGTCTGGTTTAAATCGAAGGTTGCCGCAAGGGAGACGGTGAAATGGCGAGAGAAAGACGTAATGCCGCAGAGATGTAAATGAATAAGAATGCCGCGTACTTTTGGGGTTTTAAGGGTTTATAACGTCGCAACCTTTCAGGCACTAAAACGCAAGCGACGATTGAAATTCTGGGGAAGTTCAAATATTGCGGGAAAGATACAGAATGAATATGGCAAAATTAATGATTAGTATTAATTCTGCCATATTGGGGGGTAATTGTTGACACGCTAAAATGCAGCCCAAAATCAAAGGGAAGTCCAATTGAGAAATCCAAGATAAAGACCCAACGGAAGCCAATTAAAAGGCCCAAGAAGAAAAACCCAAGCTAGAGGCCTGTGAAAAAGCCTGAATATTGGAAGCCCAAGAGCAAAGGAATACCATCGCCCAAGATTGTGGGACGCCCAGAGGCCGAACGAGGGTAGTACTGCACAATCGCCCAGGACGACAGCCTCATTGTCGCCCAGAAACCCCAAGTCGCCCAGAATCAGACAAGTCTAAAGGATATAGTTTTGGAAGCGGTTGGCAAAGTAAACCCGGCACGATCCCACGATCCAGAAGAAGCAGCAAAGGGTAGTGGCAACGGTTACTAAGCAACTACTCCCCAAACAAGCGGTTCCTCACTAAAAGAGTGGACGGTTTGCGAAGGATATGGAACAAGTCTGAGCAGTTTCGATAACCAAAGGATGCTCAAGAAGTATAAAAGGAAGTAACGTCATAGAAGAAAAGGACCGAATCAAAAACTCTCTACAAGAGATCATGTAACTTTTATTCCTTAGTTTAAATTTAATCCTTTTTCAGTACTCGTGTGCTTGCGCCCCTTGGAGGCGTTTTGTCTACTTTCCAATTGTAATTCTTCACTAGTAAACGCACCCCTTTTTGGGACTTTGTCTCAAGAGGTCTGTTCCTTACACAATCGTCTGACTCTAATTGTTGGCGGGTTGCAAAAACGCATAGAAAGTGTTAAAAATATCAGAAGTTCATACCACACTGTGATAACCAATATAGGATTTGTTAACCAACAGTAGCCATTGGTCCTTCGCAAAACATGATATTAATTTCGTTGGACCATTTCCTAGAGGAAGAGTGAAACCCCTCGCAAATATCACTGAGGCTAATATTTGCAAATTCATATGGAAAATATAATTTGTTGGTTCGGAGTACCGAACTCTATAATCTCGGATAATGGTAAGCAATTCCAAGGGAAAAAGTTGAAAGCAATGTGCAACAAATTGGGGTTCCGTAGGCACTTTTCCACTCCATATTACCCTTAAGTTAGTAGACAAGTAGAGACACTAAATAAGACACTAAAAAGCATCGTAAAAAAGAAGTTGGATACAACGAAGGGATTATGGGCTAATGAGCTATCGGAGATTTTATGGTCCTATCATACCACCACGAAAACTACTACAGGAGACATTCCTGTATCATTAGCTTATAGGATGGAAGTAATGATGCTAGTCGAAATCAGTGTAAGTTCGGCGAGGAGAATGGGATATGACGAAGAATAAAATGAAGAAATAATAAACGTGAACCTAGATCTTATAGAAGAAAAGCGCGAGGACTCTCAAATTAAGCTCGCCGTATACTAGAAGAAGACGAAAATATATTTCAATTTCAAAGTTCGCAAGAAAAGCTTCAAAGTAGGGGACTCGGTTCTAATGAATATATTTGTCGTACACAAAGAGATGAGCTCCAGTTCATTAAGTCCAAAGTAGGAAGGACCATACACATTAATCAAAGTTATTGAATCAGAAACATATAAGCTTGCAAAAGAGGATGGTGAACCTCTTAAACATCCTTGGAATAGCATGTATTTAACAAAGTATTATCAATAAAATGAGCAAGCACAATAAAGTCGAATTATTGTTTAAATTTTGGGTTCTTAAGCAAGCCAAATGTAATAGAAATATTAACTTTTCCTTGATGTAAAGAAAGGTTACAAGACAATTACATTTATGAACTAATCTAGCATACATTGCAGATTAACCTAACTTGGAAACACATTTTGTGAACTAATCTAAAGACATATCCATTGTCTCTAACTTCGAGGGTCACTTGGGCCAGAGAATGAAAGGCAAATCGAAAGCATTTTGATGGAACTAAGTTTGGTGAAATGAAACGTGACTTTCTGATAGTGATAGCTCATGGTGCAACAACCAATCATGTCCATCACCTTTCCACCATAGGCGATTCTTCCTATATGCACATATGTGGAAAATGCAGAATATGGTAAATTTGCTGGCTCGTAAAACACTCTCTACCAGCTTGACGTAGCAGAAGATTATAGGAAAGATTAACAACCTCACAAATATGAGAAAACTCACGAGAAACTTTTTATTCAATTCAAAACTGCTGCCTCAAATGGTATACAATGCTTTAAATAGTAAAACCCTAACAAAATTGGAAAAATAAATAATAAAAAAATGATATTTTTCATAAATGAAAAAATTCGAGATAACAACTTAAATAGAAACTCCTAAGATTCAGGATCTTCCTCCAACAAACGGAATCCGAATCCGAGATTTATTGAATGAGATATTACTAAAATAAAAATTACCATAAACGGCGAAAACGGTTAATCGAGGGCCTAAACGATGGAATCTACCCAAAATCCGACGTACATCATGGCCAAAGGTGATGAGTTGTAATCCTTGGCCCGTTTCCAACCGAATTAGACTAGCAATTCGTAAAAAATGGACAAACCCCGAAATTATCATGAAATCATTATTTTGCCTTGCGATCTCATTTCATCATAAATTTTAACTTCTTGTGCACTTTATCATTCTCCCCTAGGGTGAGAAAATTTGCCCTTGAATTCGACGGGGAATAAGCCTCATCATCATCAGAATTATCACCACAAAATGGCACCAAATGCTTGATATTAAACACGTCAGATGTACGAATATGACTTAGCAACTTCAAACGATAAGCATTTGGATTAATATTCTCAATGACCTCTAATGGACCAACTTTTTTTTGCAATAAGCTTGTTTTATTCATGTGCAGGAATACGATCTTTTGTTAATACCGCCCAAACAAAGTCACCTACTGATAAATTGGTTTTATAACGGAGTTATTAGATATCTTTAACTTTTGAATTTGAGAATTTCTACTGCATTTATGTGTTTTTATGATACATTCAGGTACTTTCATAATAGGAGAGTCAACAACGAGAAGATGGAATCAATTAGGAGCAAATCAAGTGTCACCAGCCAAACCAAGGATTTATATTATAAGGTGCATAAAACAGAAGAAGCACTACATACCTTGATTAAGCCCCGACCACTTATTTTAAGATATTAGACTTTTGATAAGGGGTTAGTAACTTGGTTGAGTTTTGGAGGTCAAAGCAATAAAAAAATAAGGAAAATCCATATTTGTTGACATGTTGAACTACAATTAGTGAAATATAACCCAACTTAAGTGGTGTAAGAGATTAGTATTGAAAATCAACTTTAGAATACACCATGGGGAGTGAAAAGAAAACAAGTTTTGGGTCTATGAATCCTACGAACGAAGTAAAAAAAATTTGACTTTTAAGGTTGGGAATTGGATTAATTTATTATTGTACAGCGTTGCACGTAACTCTTCACATACACACACCCGTTTTTGCATTGAATAGGTGGGAAGTTAGCTTTTGCATTAAAATTTTGAAATGATTCATGAAATTCATGTATGTTGCCAATCATGAGCTATGAAGGCAAAATATCTAACGAAATGTGTTTTAATTGATTTTCTTTTTTAGTTTTGTTTGTGTGTTTGTTATTCATCTTCTTTGGTTTGATGTTTGCTCGAGGACAAGAAAATTCTTAAGTTTGGGAGTATTTGATAAGTTGGTTTTATAACGGAGTTATTAGATATCTTTCACTTTTGAATTTGAGAATTGCTACTGCATTTATGTGTTTTTATGATACATTCAGGTACTTTCATAATAGGAGAGTCAACAACGAGAAGATGAAATCAATTAGGAGCAAATCAAGAGTCACCAGCCAAACCAATGATGTATATTACAGCAAGCATAGGCGTCCATGCGCCATGTTCAGGCGCCCTCGCGCCACTGGAAGCTTCAAAACTGATTTTCACCCGAAACAACTAGTGCCACCGCTCTCAAAAGTGGGGCCTCTACGCCAGTCCAAAGGAAGATGGGCGTAGGGCATGCGCCGTGACGACGCCAGTTGCCAAATAAGCCCTAAAACTGACGAGTTTAAAAGGGGGAGTATAAATACGGCTGGTAGGGTTCCAAAAAAAAAAAGAATTTTGGGAGACGAAAAATAGCAACCACATCAAGAAGACCCTTAGAGATTGAGGAATTCACAAATCAAAGAGTTTTTCTTATTCTCTATTAATCTTCTCTATTTTATCAATGTTTAAGAACATGGATTTTGTTTTCTTTTATATTTTCATGGAGTAATTTATTTTTCTAGAGATACAATGTAGTCAACACTAGAGATTATGCTTTAATCATTTAATTATCTATTTCAATGGTTATTCAATTGGTTTATTTGTGTTTATCTATTTTTAATGCTTTCGAATGCTTGATCACCATTTGAATGATATGGAATTGTGATTTACTATCGAGAGAAGGAATTCTAAATAGTGATAATTGATAAACACAACCTAGGAAATTATAAAGTTCGAGAGGCCTATGAAATCCTTTGTAGTCATCAAGAGAACCAACATCTAAATGTACTTTATCATCTTAATTTTAGATAGAGACTCAAAATTAGGGTTTTAAAAGTGATTCTCAATTCACCATCGAGAGAAGGATTAAGATAATTTCGGGTTCTTGACTAATAAACCATAAGAGTAAATTAAGGAATAGTTATATGATCGAAGTATAATCGATAGTTAGGTGAAATTGGGTCTCTAGAATTTAATCTCACTGGTATTTATCTTGTGCAATTGCATTATTAATTTATTAAATTAGTTAATTCACTTAATTTATTTATCTTTAATTATTAACTCAAATATTTTGGTTTTCTAAATAAAATTAAGGTTGTTATAATTACTGAAATTATTAGGATTTGATTTGAATCCCTGTGGAAAACGATACTCTACTCTCACTATATTAAAATTTGACATCGTACACTTGCGGTTGGAAAATTCTCTCATCACCTACCTCAAATTGAACATGCCGGTGTTTAAGATCCGCATCATGCTTATAGTTAATAACAGCAGCCTGCAACTAATCATGAGCCTGTGAGTGAATCCGCTACAATTGTTGAAAGAAGTCCTCGGCCTCACCATGCATTTTAACAGTAGTAGAAACTGGGACCAAGTCAAGGGGGCCACGATGAACGAGATCATATACCTGAAATGGACTAAAACTTGTACTCCGGTTGATAGCATGATTATGAGCAAATTCTACCCGACATAACTTTTGATCCCAAGACTTGATGTGATCACCAACCAAGCAACGTAATAAATCACCAAAGGAATGGTTAACAACATCTATCTGTCCATCTGTCTGAGGTGATGCACTGCTGAAGTCCAACTTTGTATTGATCGAGCGCCATAAACTGCGCAGAAGTGATTGAGGAAACGAGTATCCCAATCAGACACAATAGATGTAGGCAGTCCATGCAGACGATAGACCTCACGAAAGTATAGTAAAGCCACATTGACAGTATCCGTAGTTTTCTTGCAGGGGATGAAGTGAACCATCTTGGAGAACCGATCAACCACTACAAAGATAGAGTCAAATCCACATTGAGTCCTGGGAAGCCCCACAACGAAATCCATGCTAACGTCTTCCCAATGTTGGGTAGGTTGGGATAGGCAGGGGCATATACAAGCCAGCATTTGTCGCCTTGCCTTTGGCCAAATGACAAGTCCGACAACGCTCCACAAACTTGCGACATCCTTGCGCAATGATGGCCAAAAGTAAGAAGTAGCAACAAGCTGCAATGTTCTGTCACGACCCACATGGCCCTCATTGTGCAATTCCTGAACAATCTTCAACCTCAAACTGCCACTCTGGAATACATAACTGGTTGCCACGAAAAAGGAAACCATCAACCCATGCAAACTCCGACTGCACACCTTCCTGCAACTTCCGAATAACATGGGAGAAATATGGATCAGTAGCATATAAGTCACAAAGGCTATCAAAACCTGGAACCTCCACTCGCATTTCTGTCAGGAGAGTTTGGCGCCTACTCAATGCATCTGCCACCTTGTTAAGGGCACCTGCTTTGTGCTTAATCACGAAAGTAAACTGCTGCAAGTAAGCAATCCAAGAGGCATGTCGAGCAGATACCTTATCTTGAGTACCAAGGTGCTTGAGGGCATCATGATCAGTATACAAAATGAACTCCTTCTGGAACAGATAGTGACGCCAATGTCGAACTGCCTGGACTATTGCATAGAACTCCACATCATAAGTACTGTACCGAGACTTCGGGCCAGAAAGCTTCTCACTGAAATATGCAACGGGGTGGTTGTTTTGACTCAGCACACCACCAATACCCACCTTCGAAGCATCACAATGCAGCTCAAACGGCTGGGTAAAGTCAGGCAACACCAAAACTGGAGCAGTAGTCAACTTCTGCTTAATCAACTGAAGAGATGCCTCTACCTCGGGAGTCCACTGAAACTTGTCATCCTTCATACAATCTGTAATTGGTGCCATGATACTGCTGAAATGTGGTATAAACCTGCGATAAAATGAAGCAAGGCCATGGAAGCTGCGCACTTCTGTAACAGTTTTAGGTTGTGGCCACTGGCTTATTGCCTCTACTTTTGATGTGTCCACTGCTAACCCTCATTCGACACCACATAACCCAGGAATACAACACAATCAGTCAAGAACCAACACTTTTTCACTGCAGCATAAAAGTGATCCTGCGAAGAACTGAAAGAACTTCCCGAAGGTGCTGGACATGATCATCATCGTTAGCACTATAAATCAGAATATCATCAAAGTAGACGACAACAAATTTACCGATGAATGGACGAAGAGCCTGATTCATGACCCACATAAACGTACTAGGCGCATTTGAAAGGCCGAAAGGCATGACTAACCACTCGTACAATCCTTCCCTCGTCTTAAATGTTGTCTTCCACTCATCCCCAGGTCTGATCCGAATCTGATGGTACCCACTCTTCAAATCAAGCTTGCTGAACACGCAAGCACCAGTAAGCTGGTCCAACAAATCATTCAGGCGAGGAATAGGAAAATGGTAACGCACCGTAATCTTATTGATCGCCCTACTATCCACGCACATGCGCCACGTCCCATCCTTCTTCGGCGTAAGGAGAGCAGGAACAACACAAAGACTAAGACTCTCCCTGATGTGCCCCTTTGCCAGAAGCTCCTCCACTTGTCTGCGCAACTCCTCATGTTCAGTGGGGCTCATCCTGTAATGCGCCCGATTAGGCAGAGAAGCATTAGGCACCAAGTCAATCTAATGCTGAATATCCCGTAGTGGTGGCAATCCATCCGGAAGCTCTTCTGGGAAGACCCTCATGAAACTCCTTTAGCAATGGTTGAACCATGCAAGGGACCTCTTGTTCGCTGTTAATTGATTTTCCCACTAGCACATACACTACTCTAGATTCCTCCATCTATGTTTCGAACTTTCCTCTGGTCAGTAAATTGGCGCTGACCCCAACTACTTTTACTGAACCCTTATCCTGTAGTAACACAATCTTTTTTCCCCCAAACAGAAAGCCGTACGTATTGGTATATCCATCATGCAGCGAATGGCGTTCAAACTGCCACGGTCTCCCTAACAATAAGTGGCATGCATCCATCTCTACCACATCACATAAAACCTGATCTTTATAGGTAGGTCCAATGGAGAAACTGATTCG
The DNA here is from genome assembly GCA_019097785.1 of Fraxinus excelsior. Lineage (NCBI taxonomy): Eukaryota > Viridiplantae > Streptophyta > Magnoliopsida > Lamiales > Oleaceae > Fraxinus > Fraxinus excelsior. The sequence goes on along the minus strand of CM032625.1, from coordinate 17,792,244 downwards.
AGCACGCTGAGACACTTCTACGTCATTACCCTTCTTCAGCCAAGCCAATTTATACGATATGGGATGCTTCTCAGTCTGCAAACCCAGCTTCTTAATGACCTCCTTAGCCACCACATTCTCGCAACTACCAGAATCAATAACAAATCTACATATTTTTCCCCCAACAGTACACGTCGACTAGAAGATATTATTACGCAGCCAGTCAGTGTTATTTTCTAGGGGAGTCAGAAAGCTCCACCTCACCTCACCTCACCACCAACACCTAACCCACATCACAAACTACAAACTCTTCATCCTCTGTGACTTCTTCAATGTATTCTTTGTCAAATACATCCGAACTTTCATAATCTCCATACCCCTCATCAACAAAGAATCTTCTACGCGGATTCTTGGGACATTCAGACTGTCTATGGCATGTAACACCTCCGCATGCAAAACAACGAATACCACCTCCAGGACGTGCTGGCTGTTGAACAAGATTAGTTCTAGGAGGGCCAGGTTGAGTAGGATTACCAGGACGTGTCATCTGCTGCTGTGGGTTGTTGGAAAAACTGCCCGCAGTGAAAGGAACTGTATTTCTTCTGGACTGCTGTTTCTCTATCTGTATTGCCCTCTGATGTGCCTCACAAACTGTCACATGATCAAACATATTCATTGTGTCCTTGTATTTGGGGATGAAGACCACCCACATATCGTGACACCAACTGCTCCTCCGTCTCCATCACCTCATTCCTCGTAATCAACATGTAAAATTCGGTGGTATAGTCACTAAACGTTTTTAAGCCTTAACGCAGATTCTGCAGTTGCTGGTACATGGTCCGAACATAATTGTAGGGCAGAAACTGCTTCTTCATATGTTTCTTCAATTTATCCCACGATGCAAACTTGGACTTCCCTAACCTGGATCTCGTCACCTTAGTCTGCTGCCACCACGCCGCTGCTCGTCCACGAAATCTCATCGCAATGAGAGGCACACATTTATCAGCAGGAACCTCCTTAAATTTCAAGACCTCCTCCACTGCAGTCACCCAATCCAAGAACTCTTTTGGACTTAATCCACCATGAAACTCAGGAATATCAACCTTGAATCCCGATTCCCAATGCCTATTTTCATCCTGACCACCCCCCATCTGTCGGACTGGCAGATCTATTGGATGCTCAGGTTGTGCAAACGGATTCTCATAATCAGAATCCTCAACCGGTTGGACCACAGGCACATGTTGTTGTGGCATGAGTGCAGCGATTTGCTGTGTCAGCAACTCCACTTGTTGACGCAGCTGTGCGATGTCATCACGTCTATGTACCTTCTCTACCATGGCTTCACGGGCTTCTGGACGTCTCCTTGGTGGCATGGTGAAGGAACGACTTCGTCTCTGATACCAACTGACGTAGCGAAAAATTATAGGAAAGATGAATAATCTCACAAATATGAGAAAGCTCACGAGAAATTTTTTTATTCAATTCAAAATTGCTGCCTCAAATAGCTTACAATGCTTTAAATAGTAAAACCCTAACAAAATTCGGAAAATAAATAATAAAAATAAAAAATATTTTTTCATAAATGAAAAAATTCGAGATAACAACTTAAATAGAAACTCCTAAGATTCAGGATCGTCATCTAACAAACGGAATCCGAATCTAATATTTATTGAATGAGATATTACCAAAATAAAAATTATCATAAACGGCAAAATCGCTTAATCAATGCCTAAACGATGGAATCTGCCCAAAAATCCGACGTACATCATGGCCGAAGGCGATGAGTTGTGAAGAGGATTTATTAGGGAGAAGTTATGGAAGCAGTAAAGGTTATGAAAGATCATTAACAATGTCTAAAATGATTATTGGGAGGAGGAATAGGTCCCCCAAAAATTTAGCAAAAAGGAAAATATTATAACACATTTCTTGTGGTAAAGAATAATATAATTAATTGGAAGTATAGTGTATATATAGATTTCAGAAGCATATCTCAGCCATTGAATTACAAAAGACTCACTATCAGCTATCGAATAATGAAATAATCTTAACCGTCGAAATATGAAGAGGCGCACAAACAAAAAAACCCCGAACAAGTGTGGAGGTCATGCGCAGTAAAAGAGAGTCAAAAGGATGTTTCTCTAATTACTGTTAATTAGAATTAAAAGATAAAAAAAATGTTTCATCTGGCCAAGCATTAATTATTATTAAGTGCATAAAAACCAAAATCGAAAAATTACAAGGCTTCAAGTTTGCAACCCAAATATAAATAATTATGCTCAAACTTAGTGGACTATTGAATCAAGAAAATGAGCTTGCAAGCTCACACCCCCTGTGGGCGATGGCCAAGTACATCTAACGAAAATATAGAAGAGTTCGCAGGAAAAGGAGGGTGAACCACCCCCCTTAAATTTTCAAGCTAGCAAAAACCGTTATTCAACCAAAGGTGGGTAAATATGTAAAACATGTCTTCTAAACCAATGAATACCACGTGAATGCAATAAGAGAATTGGTTATCAATTCACTACTAAGCAACTATCACCCTTTACTTTCCAAAATGACCAAATTGTCTGCAAAGCCTAAACAAAATCTATAAATACTCCCACCTAAATGGTGGAACATGTAAATTCAAATATCTCTCTCTCAAATAGTCATATCCCATCTTACTCATGTTTGAGCATTGAAGAATTTGTTCTAAATAGGTTAGAAAAATTTGTTGATTGTAATTTTATAGTGAAGTGTATAAGTAAAAAGGCATGTGATCCTTTTCTGTGGACATTTTCCTACCTGTGATCTTCGTCGTCCTACTGACTAGATGCACAGGCCACGGTCTAAAGGTTAAAATTTACCTGCCTTTTTTATATTTACCTGTATGCTCCTACTGTGGATGGTACGCTTCTTCATCTTCGCTAAGCATTTCATTTGTTTCTACTCATGATGATTGAAATGTTAATTTGTTCATGTTTTTTAATTTGTTTATTTGGCTAATTGGTTTCATTTGGCGACGTTCCCATTGGTCGTGACGATGATATAACACCACATTTCTAAGAAATAATAAGAGCGCCTCAAGGAGAAGAACTGGAAGCAGCCTTTACTCAGTATGACACCCAACTTAAAATCATTTATTGTCGCTTTTCCACATCAATCGTTTGTTATGAAACTTCATTAAATCCATGCATGTTTATCTACTTTGTTGCCGCAGTTGCATATTTTGTACAGATGGTCTATGATGGAGCCATAATTGTCCCCCCAAATGCGTTTCCTGTTGAAGCTCCTGTTTGCCATGTTGGTCATATACCAATAATCTCGGCATCCATGCAATTATAGTGTTAATTTTCATTTGATATTCAGCTCTAAATTCTTCTCGACTCAGCATCTTATAGCGGCGTTAGAATGTTGTGCTTTAGAATACTAGGTTTATCATTCTCTTCATTGATGTACAATGTTTTCAGTGGAATAGGTTAACTCCCCTAACTCAACATTCAAAGATGGAATTGTTTAAATTCAAAGCTGTGGCCTGCGGTGATGTAGAATCAATAAAATTATTATCAAACCAAGGAATTAAAACGAGAAGAAAGAAGCAAGAAGAAGAAGAAAGGGAGAAGCCGAGAAAAAAGACGTGGCAATGGCCAATCTCAATTTTTAATCAATCATCAACTGTCTAAACTGTAATGTAAAACTGTTTAAATGGAGAAAACCTAGGCAATTGACGAGTTTGGGCTAATCCACTAATATAAGCCCGATAACATTAAAATTAGAAAACATAAATAAATAAGGTCCAATAACAATAAAAGTAAATTTTGATGACAATAAATCCCCGAGGATCCAGTGATGTCCGCATCAACTCTCCCAAGGTGGAAGAAAACTCGACCATGTCGAGTGGATAGTAGAAAAGGCTGCAATCAATCGCCCAACCATAAATTCGGGGGCTGGACAAGCGTCCTCTAACGTCGATAAAATCGTGTCGCAGTGGTCGGAATCTGGTATCCTCACTAATGTCCCCTCGATATGTGGAAGTAGAACTGGGTGAAGGAAAATCCTACTGACTCCAATAGCTCTCCAACAAGTTTGTGTCAAGCTGCTGTAGTGTCTCTCTAGTAATCCATGTGCAATCAGACTCATGTCGATCAACCCAACGACCAAGGAATTGCTGAGCATCCCCATCTTTAGTCACCACCACCTCTTCATCTAATATAACATCAATTTTATCTTTGTGTACTGGGAAATGTGGCATTGGATTAGAAGTAGCAAGAGATTCCAGGTCAAAGTCCACGGATTGAGGTAGGAAAGGATCATTGGATGGATTGAAACGGATTTTATAAGCAACCAAGTCATCAACATTGAAGGTAGGGTGGTAGCCAAGATGTGGTGGAAGGTCAATAATATAAGTATTTGGGCAAACTTGCTTTAAAAGTTTAAAAGGACTAGTGCTACGAGCTTGCAATTTAGAAGCGAGTTCATGTAGATGCCGCTCTGGTCGAATTGACATAATCCCCAATATTAAAGTCAAAATGTATTTTATGTAAATCGGCTCTAAATTTATATGATGTGTTACTAGCTTCAAGTTGTTTATTGATCTCAATATGCAAATCATGAAGATGTTGCTTCAGCTGACATAGACACTCTAGCATGTGGGGACATCAGAATGAGATCTAAAGGCTTCCTAAGCTTAAAACTATGAACAATTTCAAATGGACTCATACCAACAATCGATTCATGGAGCTGTTATAAGCAATTTGGGCTGTGGAAAGAATTAAATCCCAATTTTTAAGATTTTCACGGACCAGACATCGTAATAAATTACCAAGACTACGGTTAACCACTTTCGTTTGACCGTCGGTCTGCTGGTGATAGGCAATAGAAAATTTCAGCTTTGTACCCATCTTGTGCCATAACATTCTCCAAAAATGACTAGTGAACCTAACATCTCTATTTGACATGATGGTTTTGGAGAGGCCATACAATTTAACAATCTCGTTAAAGTACAATGAGCAACCCTGAACGCATCTAAAGTTTTGCTACAAGGGATAAAATGAGCTATCTTAGAAAACGATCCACTACCACAAAAATACAGTCGTATTTTTTCGGGGTACGTGGAAGCCCTAACACAAAATCCATGCTCACATCTTACTAAAGGCAATCAGGAATGGGAAGAGGTGTGTAAAGGCCACTATTTTGCCTCTTTTGTTTGGCCAACTGACAGGTGTTACAAATGCTAACTATTTTGGCCACATCTTTCTTCAAACTAGGCAAGTAGAATTGATGTTCAATCTCTTCTATGGTCTTATCTCGTCCAAAATGACTAGCTAAGCCTCTCGCATGAATTTCTCAAACTACGAAATCTCGCACTGAAGTTCGAAGGATGCACAATTTATTAGCTCGAAAAAGATAACCCTCCTTAAGGCGAAAACCGTCCACAACATCCGACTGTCCATTTTGCAAATCAAGAAAGTTATCCTTAAAGTCAGGACAAGTTTCGTATTCTTCCTTAAGCCGTTCAAAACCTATGACTTTGACGTACATGATCGATGACTGGATATACGACGACTTAACGCATCGGCCACCTGGTTCTCAACCCCTTTCTTGTGTATCAAAACAAAAGAATATGCCTATAAATACTCAACCCAAGAAACGTGCCTAGAATTCAACCTCTTTGAGCAGTGAGATGACGAAGGGCCTCATGATCTGAATAGAGAACAAATTCTTGGGATAGTAAATAATGACGCCAATATCGAAAAGCCTGCACAACTGCGTACAATTCCTTATCATAAGTAGAGTATCGTTGTTTAGTGTCGTTCAATTTTTCACTGAAATAAGCGACAGGGTGTCATTCCTGACTAAGGACTCCCTCGATGTTGACCCCAGAGGCATCACACTCAACTTCAAAAACCTTGGCAAAGTCGGGAAGGCGCATGACAGGAGCTTCCGTCATTCGCTTCTTAACTAGTTTAAAAGCCTTAGTTGTGTCATGGGTCCAATGAAACTCTCACTTCTTCATACACTCCGTAATGGGAGCCATGATTGTGCTAAGCCCCTTGATGAAGCAACGGTAAAAGGTTGCAAGGCTATGAAAACTCCTGACATCATGTACAGTATTAGGCTCAGGCTAATCAACAATCGCCTGAATTTTAACAAAATCGACAGATATCCCCGTAGAGGATACGGTGAAACCTAGGAAGACGACGCTATCGATGAAGAGCGAACTTTTCTTAACATTAGCATACAATTTTGTAGCCCCGAAGGGCAAAACAAACTTGCTTGAGATGATCTCGATGTTGTTCCTTCGTTGTACTATAGACGAGAATGTCGTCAAAGTAGATGACAAGGAACTTACCTATGAAAGGACGAAGAGTTTGTGTCATTGCTCGCATAAAAGTGCTTGAAACGTTAGTTAGGCCGAAAGGCATAACCAACCACTCATAAAGATCATCTTTTGTTTTAAAAGCATTCTTCCACTCATCACCTAAGCGGATCCTAATCTGGTGATACCCACTCTTCAAATTAATTTTTGAAAATATCGTAGCGCCACCATCATATCCAACATGTCGTCAAGCCTAGGAATAGGAAAGCGATACTTAATCGTGATCCTATTGATGGCCGGACTATCTACGCACATCCTCTAAGAGCCATCTTTCTTAGGCGTCAACAGGGTTGGAATGGCACAAGGACTTAAACTCTCACAGATGAATCCTTTATGAATGAGTTCATCCACTTGCCTCTTTAGTTCAGCAGGATTCATCCTATAATGAGGCAAATTTGGGAGCAACGCTCCCGGGACCAAATCTATGGCATGTTGGATGTCCCGTAAATGAGGTAGTTCGTCAGGCATGTCCTCAAGGAACACATCCTAGAACTCTTAAATGATCGCCTGGGCGTCAAAAGGGGCTACGGGTGGGGGACTCGATGGAACCTCCAAGACAACCAATGCAAACACAACCGAATTGCCCACAAGTATGCGTTCGAACTCCATAGGATTAATAATGTGTAATCCCTTTCATTCCTCACATTTCTTTGTTTCATGTGAGCCAACAGGTCTCGGTGGAAGAGAGTTAAAGTGGATCTTCTTACCATTAAACATGAAAGAGTATGAATTGAATCGACCATAAATGGTTACATCTAAATCGAACAACCAAGGCCGACCAAGAATGGCGTGACCGACATCCATGGGAATGACGTCACACCATAAATGATCCTTATACTCGAGAAACTGAATAGACACCAGATAACGTTCCTTGACAGCTATCGAGGAAGTATCAACCCAAGAGACGCTATATGGGTGCGGGTGAGGCACAAATTGCAATCCCAAACAGGTTACAGTAGCCATCGACATCGCATTAATGCAATTATCACTATCCTTAATGACTTTACAGCCTTTATTATTAATCTTGATGTAAATGTAGAAAATGGCATGACGATGCCAATCATCAACATTTTTGGGTTGAGTCAGGGTACAACGTACAACACCCAATCTTGACGTGTCTGGGATAAGGGTCCTTCACTCTAACTCCACTGAAAGGGTCCGAATACAACCTAAGAAGGTATCTTCGTTATCATCCAAGTCCTCAAACTCTTCAAACTTAGGTTCATAAACTTGATCATCCAACACACCATCCTCTCCACTCTCACGTTCTTCCAGAACTGGGGCTTGACTAGGACAGTTAGAGGAAATGTGACCGAAACCCTTACAGTTAAAACATTGCAAGCGGGATGACGCCCTTGGAATTTCTGGACCCTTACCTTTATTTCCCCTACAAGAGGACCCTTAGATGGGGAAGGCCGTAGGATAGACTTTTGGGGCTTAGTGGGCGCTACAGAACTGGGTGTTGAAGAAACGGGGATATGGTTGTCACCACGACTTCTAAACGGAATCCTAGTAACTAACTCATAATCTCGGACGAATGCATAAGCATGGTCAAGGGTAGTAACGCCCTGAAGGAAAAGTTCACATTTAAGATTGTCTCTTAGACCTTGCCGAAACCTGCTTAAGGTCATGGCTTCATCCTCAACGACCTGATATCTCATTCTAAATTCATCAAACTGAGTGACGTACTCAGTCACTGGTCGATTGCCTTGCGTGAGAGCATTCCATTGACCCAACAAATGACTCCTATATGATTTGGGTATATACTTCTCTAGAAGACGACACTTCATTTCATCCCAATTCCTAACATGAGGAGCATGACTACACTCCAGGAATTCCTCAACACTTAAAAGCGTTGAGTGGTGCCGGTTAGCTTCAGACTAGCAAATTGGACTTTCCGATCTTCTGGGACTCTATACCAAGCGAAGAAACTGTCCATATCTCTAACACATTGAATAAATACCCGAGGGTCTAAGCAGCCATCAAAGGTTGGAGCATCCAGTTTAATGTTTCTAAAGAAACGTTCGTCGTGGCGAGGATGATATTGAGTATCCTGACGGTGATGCTCTCGCTCCCGTTCACAAACATGATGTCCATCCCTACGGTTATGCCAAACGTGTTGTCGACCATATTGGGGCGACTATAACGCCTATTACTGGATGCCTCTGAGTGTTCAGTTTCAATCAAGTGTCGGCCATATTGGGGCGACTATAATGCCTATTACTGGATGCTTCTGAGTGTTCAGTTTCAATCGAGTTTGGGGTTTGTTCAAAGGTGGACATCCTAGCAGCTAAGTCTCTAGTTTCCTCATGAGCAGCGGCAATCTCAGCTTGGACAGCGGTGACTTGAGTGACAAGTTGTGCTAATTGACAAGTAAAGACATCAAGTTGAGGTGGGTCCATGGTCAAGTTATGGGAACTAAATGTGACAAGACAACCACTACGCAACTGCATGCAATGCACTACCAGCTAAATAAAATGCCTAGAGAGATCAATGACCAACTCAATTTAAAGTTGAAAATAAAACATGATTGAATTTTTTTTTATTTTTTTTTATTTTGGAATTATGTTAGATCCAAAATATAGCAAGCTAATATCACTAATCGATGTAAAATAGTAAATCGAGTCAAATACGAAACAGCAATCTAATCACGTGGAATAATGAAAATAGAACACGATTATGACATAAAATAAGCACGTTAAGAAGGGGCGAATAACACAATTATGGAGTGAATGACGTGAATTTGTAGGAAAAATTGGGATCACAGCAACACAAAGATTTAATTGACACAATTTTATAATGAAACAGTAATGTAAACTAAAGATAAAGGAATAAGAGCATCCTTGTTGTCCGTCAAAGCAAATGAGCACCAAGGAATTGATCTCAAGAGACAAGAAACAGTAGCCCTCCGCTTTGTTTGCTAAAGTCAGTGTGCCAATCAACGGTTTAACGAGGGGTGTACCTACAAAATGTTAGAAAATATATATTTCTTTTTTTTTTTTCTCTTCTCTCACTCACTCTCTCTCTTTCTCTTTCTCTCTCTCTCAACTAAAACAAATTATACAATATAAAAATTGGGACCCAAATCGAAGCCCAAAGTACGAAAATTAAAATAAGAGGAAATTACAACTAGAATGGGTTTTAAAATTCCATTTTCATAAATCAAGAATCAAGTTTAATAATACAAAAATTGGGTTTTAATTAATAATTAATAATTCATATTTAAACATTATAAATTAAACCCTAATTCATTTCTATTCCCATTCTCTCTCTCTCTCTCTCTCTCTCTCGTCGTTGCACCTTTCCCACGAGACTTCCGTTTGGTAATCTTCCTAGTCGACTCGACGGTCCTTGGTTTCAAAATCGCGGCTTCACTTTTGAATCCGCCTGGGGCCGTGTATGTTTGAATCGGAACCATTTCAGGCTTTACCAAGAGAGATGTCGTTGTGTCGGCTGCGGCGGCACCACAGGATCGGCAGCGAAATCTCTCTTATTACAGAGATCTATTGTTCATGGGCAGTCGCTGCTGTGGCGACGATGCTCATGGTGGTGGTCTTTGGGTGGCAGTCGCTGCTGTAGCGGCGATGCAGTGTGGTTTGGGTGTTTAGATATGAGATGTGTTTTGCGTTTTGGCTTTGAATGTGGTGGATTTGTGGTAGAGATGGTGGTGCTTATGTTGTTAGTAGTGGTGGTTTTGGGATGTCTGGCTGCAACGACAATGGGTCTATCTGCGACGGTGATGATGGTTGTGGTAGGGGTCTCGAAGGTTGATTTGTTTGGTGGAGGGTTTGAGATGGGTATGAGGTGTTTGGTGGATGTAACCAACATTTTGATTCATTGTGACTCATTATTAACCTATGACCTCAAACAATTGTGGTGCGTTTCTGTGGTGTTGGCGGAGGAGACGACGGTGGTGTTGTGTTGATGGTGGTGGTCACAAATGATTTGTTGATTGTGACCAATAAATTTGTTGGTGTGTGACCAATATATCTGTATGACCTACAAATTTATTAATTTGTGGCCTATAATTTGCTGTTTTGTGACCATTAAATAAGTTATGTGACTTATAAATTCTGTGATTTGTGACCGATGAACAAATTGTGACTTTTAAATTTTTAATTTGTGATCGATGAATGAACTGTGACCTATAAACTTTTTGAATTGTGACTTCAAAATTTTTGAATTGTGACCAAATTGTACAACGGAGGCCCAAAAGAATACTAAACAATTTTATTTTTATTTTGTTTCCATTTTTTTTAAGGGAAAAATTCAGAAATAAGGTGTTTACTTTACACCAAATCAAAAATCAGGTTTATAGTTTGAAAATTCAAAAATCAGGTTTTTATTTATTTATTTATGAAATAATAAATTATTAAATCAATTTATTATTAAATATTTAATTCTAATATAATATAATTAACCCATCCCACATGCACCACTCATACCACTCCGGGGACTATTCCGGCGATCATTCCGACCACCACTCTTCTCCGACGACTGCTCTGATTCCAGCAATTATTCCGAAGACTATTTCCTGTTACCATTCTGGTCACTGATTTTCAATTTACGGTCACAGTTCAAAAATTTTATAGGTTACAATTAATTCGTTGGTCACATATTTCAAAATTAGTTGGTCACATATCAAAATTTATAGGTTACACAGTCACATATTTTCAAATTAATTGGTCACAGATAAAAAAATGGCTAATTTCATTGGTCATATATTTTCAAATTTGTTGGTCACAGATTATTTTTCAGTCACATATTGTCAAATTTTTAGGTCACAGTTAAATACTGGGTCACAGATAACCAAATACTTGGTCACATACCACTGACACTACTTCAGCCACCACCACCACACAAAACACCGCCACCACCCACAGCCACCAAACAACCATCACCAAAATCCACCACACTACAGCCACTTGTGACCCCACTCACCCCAACACCACCACCACCACCGCCACACAATAGCCATTTGCGACCACCACCTTACCACAACCAACAGTGTCAAGTCCACCACCTCACCACCGCCAAAATCCACCACTAACATCTCATTTGCCCATTATCAGAGAATGGGTAATGGACACATTTGTAATTTTAAGTCTATTCTTCCCCAGCAGATTCATCAATCTTCTTGTTGTGCTTCCTAGCATACCTCTAGTTCCTCAAAAACTTGGGATCCATCTGTACAACATTTCACATAAAAAAATAAGGAAAAAATATCAAAGCTTTTCAAATCCACGAACATATACAAGAAATCTGGTGAATAAATTTCAACGAACCCCTTTGGTGGAGGTGTGGTGTTGACGTTTGGGTTTCTTGATGCCAGTTCTGTGGGCCTTGTGGGGCTGGTTATGGGTAGTGCGGTTCTTCGATTTTGCCATTTCTTCTCTGCACCGGAAGGAAAAAAAACAAAGATTGATTCAAAATGTTCATCCTATAGATACATACATTTCTATATCCACAGAGAGAGAGAGAGAGAGTCTACGGAAACCTGTTGGTTGGAGGCTGTAGAAGGTTGCGTCACGGCGGAATGGGAATCGTTGTCGCTGCTGCGATTCCCAGCAGCAGCGTCTCACAACGCTGCTGCGACGCTGCTAGGAAGAGGGGAAGGGAGGGGAGAGGAGAAGGGAGGAGGAGGCGGCGGCGGTCGACTGCCGATTATAGAGAGAAAGGAGAGGGTAAGATAAAGTAGTGAGAGAAAATATGGATTGAAAATCAATTAGGGTTTGAAATATTAGTATTATAATATTATTTAAATATTTAATTCATACCTGATTTTTGATTAGATAAAACTTGTACCTGAATTTTGAATTAGGAAGTTTAAACCACTGACTTTTTGTAATTTCCACTTTTTTTTAACTAAACAACTGAACAAGTAGGCCATACCTTAAAAAGTAAAACAAAGTAACAAACAGGGGCCCAAATTGAAAAATTGAATCAAATAATAGGCAGTGACCCAAATTAAAAGATATTACCCAGTAAAGGGAACACGGCCTCTTCACTTCGGGCAGAGGCTCGACACTGGTAGAGGTTGACGATGAGCGGCTGGTCGTCGATGTGGCAGGCTGGCAACGGCGGCTTAGGCGAGGGTGTTGGGTGGGCGGATTTGCAGCGGGTCAAGTGGTGAATGTTTGACAGCAGTGGTGAAAGTTTTCGGATTCTGAGAGGAATTGTGGGTGTTGTTTAGCCTGCGATTACGGGTTTTGGCAGCGACAGGTTTGGGCGAAACTGAGGTGGGTGGCTGTAGAACCTGGAAATTGAGATGGGTGGCTGCTTCTGACTTTGGTTATTTTTTGTTTTGTTTTTGCAACGTAGGCATGTGACGGTTGTAGTGGTGGTTGGTGGTTGTGGGCTGCGTTAGGTGATTGTGGTTGTAGGGGTGTTGGAAGCTGAAATTTAGGAGGAAAGCCGGTTGTGATTGAGCAATGTTTTGATGCAAATTGACGATTGGACATTAAGTTTAGCTCTGATACCAATATGACTAAGAATTAATAACAAAATTATTATCAAACCTTGGAATTAAAACGAGAAGAAAGGAAGAAGCTGGGAAAAAAGACGTGAAGAGAAGGAAAAACCTGGCAAGGCCAATCTCAATTTTTAATCAATCATCAACTTTCTAGACTGTAATGTAAAATTGTATAAATAGAAAATCTAGGTAATTGACGAATTTGGACTAACCCACTAATACAAGTCTAATAATAATAAAATTAGAAAACATAAATAAATAAGGTCCAATAACAATAAAAATAAATCCTAATGACAATAAATCTCGAGGATCCAATGATGTTCGCATCATGTCGAGTTAATATTTGTTTCTAATGTAAATTGTCAAATGAAAAATCAGTCTCTGTTGCAGAAATTAAATAGGTTTAAGCAAAAAAGGAACAGCGATACTTGCCAATCAGATATGATAAAATAACCTGACACAATCAAGAAATAACTTCACTAAGTATAGAAATGCCAAAAACAAATTAATATAATTATACAAGCTTAAACCACAAACAAAAATGTACCCGGTAAAATAGAGTGTCTAATATCAGTTTCTAATTATATTCTAGTACAATCATGATATCGCTCACAACTATTTACTTGTACACCAAAACCTCCCCAAAAAAATCGAAAAGTTTAACCCTATTGACCACTATATGTCAGTCTGTCATTCTTCAAGGCAAGGCAAAAATGATGGTTCTAAAACAAATGAATGCTACATTATGAGGATATTACATCTGTATCTAAAATAGTATATATGGTGAACCATCCAGGGTTGAAACGAAACAAAGGAAGAATTTTGTACATATGCGTTATTGGTCAATTCTTTGAAGGCGTCTTTGGCCGTGTCCTCATACTGGCTCTCCGAGCCACATCCCATGCCTTTTGAGGTACATAAACGCCTGCCTGTGATGCAAAAAAGGACTCATAGCCGGGTGAATCAAAAGCGAAACCAGTGTGCTTTGATTTCTGTCCTGGGAGTTGCATTATAGCATAGCTCCGTGCCTCATCTGGTGAAAGGTCGTTGTTTCCAACTTCAAGTAATCCTATCCTGCTGTTATCAGGCTCATGTCTATGAATTTCCTGAACAATCTGATAATCATAAGGGAAGAACCACCTTTGAACCCTGAAACCAGATTGACAATGCTTTTAGGAATGCATAACCAAAATATTGACAGAAACAAAAGCATCAAGCAACAGATTAAAACGAGGGCTTAATTGTAAACATGATAATAAACTTTTCTGAGGAATAGATAGATCAAACAGAATACAATAATGTCTACATAGCCAGAATATAGTCAAGCAGATTAATTGTAAGGATAAAGGGTTAATTTCATTTTCAGTCACCTGTAGCGAGATCTCACTTGCACCATCGAACTCCATTTCAAAATGATCAATTAACTTTCATTTTGTTGCAACATTGGTCTTTCTTTCCACATCCATTAGTAAAAGCTACTAAAAAATCTTGATGTGGCATTTAACAGTAAAGAACGCTTATGTGGCGCATTTTTTAACCAAATGAAATATTTAGTACCTACAAGGAATAATCGTGGCTAAAAAGCCAAATATCCATAAATCAGTCATCTCTCTTGTAATTGAAGATTTTCTTCCACTGTACACTGTGAACCCCACCCCCCAAACACAAACACAAACTCTTTCTTCTTATGTTCTTTTGTGTCCCCTTCTTCCAACTTGTATATATATTTATCTTTACCTTCCTTTTTCTAATACCCTTGGAAATAAACATTTTCTTTAAAACAAACTAAGCCACGTCAAAGTTCATTACTGTTAAATGCCACATAAGACTTTTCCGTTAGGTTTTAATAATAGATGAGAAAAGAGTGACTTAATAATAGATGAGAAAAGAGTGACTATTGTAGCAACAAAATGAAAGTTAAAGTGACCATTTTGAAACAAAACAAAGTTGATGACTTAGGTGAGATTTCACTACAAGTTCAGTGACTGAAAATCAAATTAACCCTAAAGGATTTTTTATTTAAATGGCAAACCAACTTGTAGAAACAAGCAACATTCCCATGCATCACAACCTTGTCCACAGAGAGAATAATGCTCCTAAATATGAACTTTTTAAAGCTTACCCAAGGTATACAAAGTCGCAAAAGAGTGCAGCAACAGGAACAAGAAGAAGAGTGATGTAGAAATACAATGTACTCATTAATACGTAAATGACAAAATAGATATTCTCCTGCAATCAAAGCAAACAAAGAAAATTAGCATCTGAATGCCAAAAGATGTTTGAGATTATACTTAGATAATTACCTGCTCTTTTGGCAAGACAACACCTGAGTAAATGAAGACAAATATGAACCATGCTAGTATGCTTCCTCCAATACTAATGTGGTGCCATCTAGTAATTGTGTTGCACATCATGAGGAGACGCAAATTGACAGTCACGACAACGCAAGTGAAAGCCATTGTACTGACATCCCACAGCCCAAACATCTTGCCAGATGAATTCATGCCACTCGTACTTGAAGCAATCACAAAATAATACAAAATCAGTGATTGATAAATTGCAAAAAAAGCCCAAGTTGCAACAACTCTCCACTTGAAGAATGTATTTCTTATTCCTTCCTTGTACAATTCGGGGTATTTCTTGGAAA
This sequence comes from Fraxinus excelsior, assembly GCA_019097785.1. NCBI lineage: Eukaryota > Viridiplantae > Streptophyta > Magnoliopsida > Lamiales > Oleaceae > Fraxinus > Fraxinus excelsior. The sequence goes on along the minus strand of CM032625.1, from coordinate 17,776,788 downwards.
GAGCTGCACTAACATCCTACAAAAGACGCATGACATAATTGTGATACCAAAAACACTGATTCCCAATATAAACAATCTGGTTATGGTCAGCAAATATCAAGCAATAAAAATATCTGAACATTGAGTACCTTGTCAAAAAGTCCAATAATGATTACAGGCAGCGCGGTGAAAATAACATTGTACAGAGACTGAAACCAATCATCATAAAACCTTTGACCAGAAAATCCAGTTTGGAAGGTGAACCAAAATTGAGTGAGAGTAAATGTCAAGTTCTTGTAAAAGAAGTATGTCACAACCTGTTACAGAATTTAGCAGCTCAGAATTGTCCAAACAGAAAAAGGAACAAATTTTACCAGGCCAAGGTTGGTAGAATAACAAACCTTGCATATTCTAGCATACGACCACCTTCCATGAACAAGGAGTAAATCTGTGAGAAAGCGGAACTGTGCAATGGCAAAATCACTGGCCATCACTGCTTGCATTCCTTCCTGCCCACTTATTCCGACACCAACATGAGCAGCTTGAATCATGCTGACATCGTTAGCACCATCACCAATACTAAGGGTAATCCTCTTTGCACCCTTCCTTACTAAGCTTGTCACCTGAAAGAAAGGTTACATCACGCACAAGATGACAAACTAGACACAATCAAAGGCAGCATCAACAACAACAACAATAATAATAATAAAGGTTTTGACAATGAAAAATTATTAAGGCTGTTGTGTAGAAAATTCGAGTTCCTGTTTCATCATTGACCTCATGATAAATCCGTTGTGATTGTGGAGATTCTCAATGGATAAAAACTCGGGCCTTCCACTTGACAAAGCCATGGATTGTATAATAAAACATGTCAAGCCATTTTCTTAGGTTTTCATCAAAGACAAAATAGCCATTCTTAGAATTTCTGTAGCACGGACATTTAAACTAGGGTAGCGTGTCCGTGACATGTGTCGAATACCGACATTCCTCAGAAACTCTACCATGATCATTTTTCTTTTCTTATTTGAAACATTATATATTTTTAACTAAAATTTAATAGTAAATAACAAATATATAGTCATAGTTAAAATATTTCAATAAGAAAAATTAATAACAAATATAAAACTAAATTTATATTACAAAAATGAAGTATTTTAAATAATTTAATCAACATGTCGTGTCAGTAATTTTTTTGAAAAATCGCGTGTCGACGTATTCGACATGTATCGTGTTGAACACGCATGTCTGTGTCGGTGCATCATAGCTTAAAACAATACAAAAAATATCTATACCTACAAATAAAATTCCATTGAAGTTCTTCTCATGTTGCAGCAGGTACTCACAACTATTTTTAGTAGTTGCAGGAGTTGTTACGATATAGTTCATTGAAGAAACTTCAGCATGTCAATGAATGAGGATTCAAAAAGGACTAGCATCAGAATTTTTTTTTATCAAGTAACCCGTTCAGAATTAGTTTCGGCATAAATCAATATTAACAATAAATTTAATGAGCATAACATGGAGAGGTTTTAAGAAGTTATATGCTGACAAGCTACCTTCTAAATGATATTATAGAAAGGTTATGTACACTAATAATCTTTCATCCACCACTCAATCAGCAAATTAGCAAGCTTGTATGAGTCATCTGTTTCTAATATCGATAGATGTCCACAATGGAACCACACCTCAGCAGAAACATACAGGACAGATTTAATGCAGGACTTTGATTGGAAGCCAATCATTAATAAGCGTAAATTACACATTTCGTCAGTTTTGAAGTAAGGAGGGAAAAAAATGTCATTTTTAACCTGACCTTCAAGATATTTCAAAAAGAAAATAAAATCCTCACTTAAAAAATGCATAGTTGATAAACTTTTAAGAAGGCTATTTTGACAAAATCCTAAGAAGAATGCCATTTTTTATTACTTTTTAATGAAAGCACCTAAATTAAAAGGCATACTTAGTAGACCAATTATGACACTGTAAAGTGTTAGAAAACAAATATAGAAGAAATCAATGATCATATTTAATATAAAAATTGAGAAACACTTAGATTTCGTGCTTAACAGGAAAAAGAAATCTTATCATAAACTAAAGTGGCATGTCCCTATCATGTGGTAGAAAAAGAGGTTCCAAATTTCTTATTTTACAAAGCTCCGATCCTAGTCATGTTTCAGAACCACAGAAGTAGAACATCTAAAAGCAACTCAACAACCTTACCTGTGCCTTCTGTAGAGGAGAAACTCGACAGCAAACTACTGAACTGCAATTCAAGCTCATATTCAGCAGCATTACTCGTAGACTAGGGTCCAATGCATACATCAAACACTTCCCATCGATCACGAGAGCCAACTTTGGACCAGATGCAGAACGAAGATACTGTTGTGCCTCCTCATAACACCTTTTCAGCTCATTCTTCACAGTTTCTTTCATAAATCGGGCAAGCTCGACTTGATCACCCTGACAATTATTTTTCAGGAAACAGCAAGGTTACTTTGCTTTATATTTTCCATGAAAAATACATTGAAGTAAGATATAGCTCCTGTTTAGTGCACATTTTGGAAGTAAGAATGCATTTTTACTGTTGATGTGATAGGGAATATGTGGTTGAAAAAGAAGGAAAAGTTATTGATGTGATGGAAAATATTATTTTATTGAAAAATGTGTGGTTGCAAATGAGTAGAAGAATGAGAATGAAAAAATTAATATGGCTCAAACTGGGGCATATACTTACTCTGTCTTCAACTTCTCTAATAGCATCAGTTTCTGAGCTGATTATAAATTGCTTCATGTTGTTACTGATCAACTTGCATGCTGAAATATACAAAAATCAGAAGTAACAGAAAATGTTGCACCAGTAATAGAGTACGTTAAAAAATTAAATCATCAGCTCTTTCTAGATACTAACCGTAAGCTATATTTATTGCTGTTTCCAGCTTGTCCCCTGTCAGCACCCAAATCTTGATTCCAGCTCGAGAGAGGGTCTCTATACAAGCAGGTACTCCCTCCTGAAGCTTATCTTCTATAGCAGTACATCCAACCAAAACAAGGTCCTTCTCAATGAGCTCCGCAATCTGAATTAGTTTCGCATGTTAAAACTTGTAGAAGTCTATTACATACAGTAACAAAAAAATAAAATAAAAGACGATGCACGCTAATGGTACAATACAAGGTTCACAAGAACTTAAATAGCCTGCTGGTCCCTTGCTTAAGAGTGATGCAAGGAAAAACTAAGATTGTATTCGATGAAAAGTGAATGGGGAGAAAATAGTGGATACTTGAAAGGTGTTGGAAATAACGGATGAGAAAGTAAAATAATATTTATTACTCATAAATCACACCAAAATTTGTCCGTTGATTTAAAAGACTGCTCCATACCTTCAAAACAGATCCTGATGCAACCCCTTTTATTTCTTTGCTATAGCTGCTTTCAAGTTACTCATTCTCATGAAAGTTCATTATTTAACGAATATAATGAAAGTTTAATTATTTGAATTGCCAGTACCGTTGATCCTTTCTTATATCCTGTGACATTTATTTAGAAAATGGTCATAACTACAACTCAACAGACTTATTGCAGATTATTGCCCAATTTAGGGACCCACGAATTCTGACATTTGAAATGAAACTGTTGGCCACATCATAAAAGAGGTCAGAAAGTCACTTTTCTGATGTGTTGAATACCATTTTTGCCCCTCAAATTACCCAGAAATTACAACCAACCCATACAAGAATGAGAAATCAGTTTAGGGGTACTTTTGTAATTTGGATTGCTCCACGCCATTAAACAATTCAACAAATTTCAAAATTTGACTTCTCTACCCCCAGTTGGTCGACAATGTCAATTCAAATGTCGAAATGTAGGTCACCAAATGAGTGACTTATAATTTAAGGAGGAAATAAGGGAACCCAAACAATCACTTAATGTTCAATCGGCCAGAGGGTTCATAACGAGAATAAATAAATTTGTTCTTACGACAAAGAGGAACAATACACTATTAACTCCATACACGAATGGGGAAAAGTGGGCAAGAAAATGATAATAGTCCAGATCACAATGTGCAGTAACTATAGTCTAGCTGGTAAATTTTCAACAAATAAAATTTTCTAGCTGGTAAATTTTATGTACAAATAAAGTCAGAAAATTTTGTACATCCTGATACACCACTTACTCTGGCAGTCTAAAATGCTGGGATATTACTTAAAAAGGATCCATAATTGGAATGCTCCTAATTACAATTTTATAATGGAAATAATAATAATAAACAGATGTGTGTGTGTGTGAGAGAGAGAGAGAGAGGAAGTCACAGAGCATAACACGCAATAATTTGAGATAAGCATGCGCCAAAAACAAAAGAGCTCGAAAATCAAACAATTAAAAGAGAAAACCATACAAACCTCATCCAATTTCTTCTCCCTATCCCGTAATGAAGATTTTGCCTGAATGTATTTCTCATTCCAATTTTCATATGAATCAGAACTTAAATCTCTATAAGCCAGGCAAAGAGTACGCAATCCAGCAGCTCCAAATTGTTCCAAGTGTTCCCTAGTTGTTCTTTTCAAATCTCTGTCTCCATCTGCCAACCTTTCATATATTACAGTATCTGCACCCTGAAAAAGCGTATTATGGACTTCAACTTTCTTTCTTGCTGAAAAATTTCAAGCAGAGAGTGGGCAGCCTCATGAAGTTACCTTGCAGTAGAGGACAAGTCTACCATCTGGATAGCGACATACCACAGACTGGCGCTTCCTTGTACTAAACACAGGCAGAAAAATTGCACCAGTCTCAAATATAATTATCATGCGTGAAAACACGATTTGCATTTAAGTCAGGATATATAATTACCTGTTGAACTCAAGGACATTCAGAATCTCATACGGAACATCCTGAACCTTTCCCATCTTCTCAACATGTGACTCGCGAACATAAATAGTCGTTGGAGAACGCCTGCACACAAGGCATTTTAAGTTTAGCCTCAAGCAATAATACCTATAAACCAGTAAGAAAGGGTGTAAGAACCACGCACTTGTAGAAAAAGAAGCCAAAGTTCTTCGCCGCTGTAACCAAAGCAGCTTCATCAGGAGATGCAGCTTGATATTTAATTTTTTCAGGGGAATCATCACCTTCAGGAAGTACAGTATGACATATTGCAAGGCACCTGAAGAATTCCTATATGATAATAAAAGATTTTTAAAGATCACTCAGTGTTGAACACATGATTGAATGGATAGAAACAGCATGGCACAATAAACAATTCTGTGAAAATTCTGCACAAGACATGCTAATTGAACCCAAAATGGTAATATGGTTTAAAAGAAAAAGCAGAAAAATAAATAAATTTGTTTTCAGCTAAATGAAGAAAGCCGTAAGCGTATATTTCAACCCTTGTCTTTGTTCAACATTATTTCTATACTAAAATATACATAAACAAGAAGGATTAGTTATATTTCAAATTCGAGCCACTAAAAGAATATCTTGAAACTAAAGTATTGGAGTACAACTAAGTACATCATAATTGCAGAAAATCAGTAGAGATTGCAGGCCACAACTACATAACCATATTTATTCTGGAGATATGCCTGGTTATTCCTGGGACTGAAATATCGAAGGTTGGTTGGGGAAAGTTCAAAAGTACAGTTTTGGCTTGTGTGATCAATGAATTTAATCCTATTAAATTACAAAGGAAAATTTTATATAACTAGCATACAACCATACTTGATGTTATAAAGGACAGAATGATTGGCTATTAAGAAATAGCTAAATAAATTAAACTAAGATGAGAATCTTAGGATAGGTTTGCAGTAAAATAAGGAAAGAACAAAAAATGAGGATAATCTTCAATGAGTTAAAGTTGGTGAAGTTGTAAAAAGAACAGTAATAAAAAATCTAGAGGAAGATGTCAACCTAAGTTCCTAAAATCAATAATGATTAGCACTAATATCAATCAGTCAACCATTCCAGCAGGCAGGGCAAGCAGCATCATGTACAGTTATGTCAGACAATAGCATAACTAAATACTGCTGAGAGTGCGGTGCAATTTTTCATGTTCCTCTCCTCAGTAAACAATCTACCTTGCAACAATCAGGGTTATGTTCATTCCGCCAAGCACCCTGCATAAGCCGTGCATCAACAAAATTGAAACCTTTTTCAAGTGCTGCATTCGTTGCCTTCTGAACCTAAGGAAGTTTGAAGGCACCAGATCAACCATAAATATTTCTCGTGGTATTTTCTTTCTCTGACACAGATAAGTTTACCTCAATTTTTCCTCCAGTCCTCTGAGCTGTTCCCATCTCTATTTCGCTGACACCAGTACCATATACCTCTCCTCCAATTGAACATTTAAAAAATTCCATCAAATTTCTGGTCAGAGTTCCGGTTTTATCTGAAAATATGTACTCAACCTGGCAAAAGCACAAACTAAAATGAACTGATCCACATATGGATGTAAATAAGTACCATCATTTAGTTCATAAACTTGTATAATCGAATCCCTAGTTAGATGTTCGAGATCAAGCAGATGTTCCGTAGAGTAAAATTGCTCCCACACGGCTGAACCCAACAACCCTTCCCTGAAAAAACCAAGTTGAACAGGCAAAATTTTACCTGCCCAAGTTCCTCGTTTAAATTAGATGTTCGTGCCAATGCAGGGGTATTGCTCTCAGCATGGTACATGCACAAGTCATTGTTGATAAACTGAGTGGACTGAATAAATTTGATCATCTGAAATAAACAAGAAACCAAGTCACAGAACCATGACCACACAAAGCATCAGTAAAATTGAAATAAGTCTACGACAATGAGATTTACCTCAACAGAAACATAGAGAGAGATGGGAATGATTGGAGAATAGAGAGTAATCAGAGTAAACATAGTCAAAACAGCAACCTACAAGACAAAAAAAAATGAAAATATGTAAATGTGTAAAATTAGAAATAATAAAAAATAATAATTCTCTTTACCACAAATCTATTGTCAGGATCAAACTGTTTCTCTGAACTGTCAAACCTCAAATAGTAGTACTTCCGATTTATGAATATTCCACTGCAAAAATACCAAAGAACAAAAGGTAAATAACATCAAACATCGGTAAACTGTAAGAACAAAAACATATAGGTGAACCATGGATGCAGAAATTGTATAACCAAACCTGCCTATGGCACCCAACAGACACATGCAGAAAAGAACACTGAACAGAGTTAATATAAGCTTGTCAAGTTTCTTCTCCAAGGTACTTCTCTTGGATGGAATTTTCATTGAATTCATCATAACCTGCAATCATAAGACAACCACTAATGAGTACAGCACACAACAAATATGTCATGAAGGAGATTAAAGACAGAACACATACCACTGAGATAAAGACAAAGCAGACAGATTAACAATATGACATTGCAAACAAATCATACACTGACTCATCAATTGAACTCAGGGAAAAAAAATGTACAGTAGTTCTGAAATTTCCTTTGACAAAAAAGGTTACTCCACAGATCCTTCGCGGGGAGAGTGTCACACAATTCAATTGCATAACTTCTAAAAAATGAAAAAACACAAAACTTGAATGATCTAACAGGAGGTACCTTAGTTTCATGTCCCGTGAAAATGACAACTCCAACGATGTGCTCAGTGTTCCTGAGAGTGCACCCCTGAAAAATGTAAAGAAACAGCCACTAAACAATTTTGAAATACAACAAGACAATGAACCAACCATAAATCATTACTTATGATGAAAAATAATAGATAAGATAATATACAAATGGTTGTCAGTTTGAGCATATATCAACAGAAAATATATGATATAATTATTATTGAATTCTTATTAGAAAATTATAAACTAACAAAAGTGAACATCACAAGCAGCTTTAGTAGATAGTCGAGAAACAAAAAATACATCAGCAATTACAAAAAGTAGTTGGAGGTGTTATGAGATAGTCGAGAAACAAAAAAAGTATTTTGAGTTCCTTAGAAAACAAACCCAACATACAACCAGATTATGCAAACGAAGAAGTTGGAGGTGTTATGAGATGACATACCCGTAATAGAAGTTGATTTGGACTCAGAGGCAAGGTTTGCTTTTGAATAATCATGTTGCCAGTAAAGGTGTACAGCGAGTTATTTGGTTGCTCACATTGTACCTCTCCTGAATTTTACAGGTGAATTTTCATCAGAAAAGAAATTATCAAGAAAGAAAAGTTGGTTTGATTCAAGTCCCATCATTAATTACAACAAGAAAATCATACAGATTTTGTTACTAAGCTGCTCCTCTAAAAAGTTGTGTTTGCCCTCAAAATCATGCTTCAGCAATTTATTGTCCAAGACCCAACTAATGATCCATGTTGTCACATATATTCATATGAACTCGATTCCCATTAAACTAGTCATATACTGATTTTAAAGCTACTAATAAAAATTAATACAACTGTTGCAGTAAATAGTTAAATATTATGGGTGATGGACCCTCCAATTTAGAGTTTATTGAATGTTAGACCCCTAGGTTCTGTTTCAAAATAATTCAATGACCAACTTCTGTCCAAATAAGAGAGTTTTAAGCAATAGGTGAATCTTTCCATATTCACAGTTTGCTTTTCGTTGAAATTGAGTTTTACTCTAAACAGTGTTCAACAAGTTAATATCTAGGGCGTGTTTGAGCCACATTATTTTGGAAGAATGTATTCTGGAATAATAAATTGATGGAGAATATGTGATTGAAAAATAAGGAAAAGTTATTGATGTGATAAAAAATATTATTTTATTGAAGAATGTGTAGTTGAAAATGATTAGAATAATGAAAATGAAAATTTTAATGTGTACCAAACAGGGGCCTAATTATATTTCAGGATGAGATTCTTTACGGATATCAAAATTGATAAAATTAAGAACCAGCAATCAATAACATTTTCTTGGCAAAGCCCTTTTATAGTATTTATTAATAGAATGGACTTCTTAATACAGTTTAATGCATCTACTTCTAATTTTAATTATGTAATTATACATCTATATGAGTTCATATCATATTATAAAAGACCAGCATAGCTTAATACAGTTTGATGTATCTACTTCTAGTGTTAATTATGTAATGATACATCTATATGAGTTCATATCGTATTATAAAAGACCAGCATAGCTTGCATGCAAGAGTTTAAATTGGTCACAAGAGAGAGTAGAATAACTTTGAAACAACAACAAAGTAAGACTTCCCAATAAGGTAGGCTACATGGATCCTTCTTTGCCATTTCACCCTGTTTATTGTTTGATTTACTAGGAGAAGAAAAACAATTAGGTCCTTAGCAACAATAATAGCCATATTAATTTTGGTCTACCCCTTTCTTCTAATTTGCTCTATTGAAACCACATCACAATTATCATCAGGAGCCTCTTTAGGTCAATTGAAGTTGCATAACGTGATTTGATCACCTAAGTCGTCCTACCCTTTATTTATCTTTAATCAGAACAACTGCCACTTGTTGGTGTACGTTCCCATTTTTTATCTTATCCATTATAGTGTGATGTCACATCCATCTTAAATATAATTTTCAGTATATTACTCTCATGGATGTTTTGTCCTTTAAGAGCCATTACTCAGAACTATGAAGTATAGCTAGTCTAATCACTATTCTATAGAACTCACCTTTTTTACTGTTATGCTATCTTCCTATCACATAGAATTGTTGTAGCATTTCTCTATTTCACCCAACCTGCTCTCATGCAATATAAAATAATTGTTTTTAGTTTTTCAAAAACCCCATTTTTCATTTAAATGCCATAATGAATTAGGTAAGATTTTCTACAAGTAAAACTTCATAAAGGTGGAATAAATAATTTTTACATTTTTTTATCAACGAGACCTTGCTTTCCATACTCAGAATCGTGTACGAAAGAGTATGAAAGAAGTGTAATGCGAGAGTTATTTTTCATTCCACGAGGTGCTACAAAAACAGATAAGTAGTTGGATTCACAAAAGTACGTCACCTTAATAATCATTATCAGCAATAATTCATAATTAGAGATACCAATATAGAGAAATGGCGTGTAAACAAGTATTACATCAGAGACTCAACCTTTAAATTCAGATATTTTCTCCGGTGTCAAATAATCCCAAGTCTTTTCTAATGCTTTTCTAATCTTCAAATTTGTTTCACCATCCAGATTTGCAGTCTGCAACCCAACAAAACGCAACCAGTGAGTGGGATGCAGAAGAAAACTGGAAGGGAAAATAAAAAGGCAGTAGTTCTCCAGCTTGCTTCCTGTTCGCCAAACAAATTCAAACCATCTTACAAAAGAGGGAATAGAGGAAAATTGTTCAGAAACAGGAGTGAAAACCTCTATGTAGCAAACACCATCAATATTTGTGCTAGCTAGGAATAATATATCAGCTGGAAAGAATCCATCCTGCTTTACCTGCAACCAGTACAAAGTCAATTATCTAAATTTTGGGAAAAGATCATCCAAAATGGAAGCTCAGATTACTTCTTAGCCTTATTCAGGCTGCACGTAGAATGCCTGCAGAATGCAGCACAGACATATTCGGCAGTAAGGAAATTAAATTCTAAACCACAGCTTCGATGTCAATATCTAAGCAACCCCCCATATCCCAGCGTCCGTGATCAGCTAAATGTTGGAATGCCAGTTTCATGATTAGCAGGTATCAAGAAAAAATATATTCAATTCAAAGGTGAGAATCAATAAAAATTTATTACTTTAATGGTAGGTTTAAATATTTGTCAATAGCTATGGTTACGAGTAGCATAGTCAAAAACTCTCCTTCTCAATAACATAGGTACATCTGTATAAATAGAGTTACAGCAGAAGAATATAAGGAAAGAACAAAATAAAAGGAAAGAATAAAAAATGCTAACTTCTAAGGAAAATAAATATCCTAGGATATTCACACATTTACAGCCGACATTCTCTTAGAGAAATAGGAAACTTTCCAACAGTAAAAATAAGAAATAACAAGAAAAGGAACGGCAGAAAAGGCCTGCCGTTCATTGACATCCAACACATTTCTTTCAAAACCTACATAAGCTTGTTTAATCACATGATTCACTATTATGCAAAGTCAGATTCATAGAAAAGCTAACTCAAGTGACACTTGCAATGGACAACTGAAAGACCAGAGTCATAATTATAAACCTCCAAGGGTAAAAACAAGTAGCCAGGTAACGGCTGAAAACTCACACCAAGATAATAGAAGTGATTAAATGAAGCTATTTAAAACAAGCAAAAGCAGTAGTTCCACCACGAAACAGGTGAAGAAAAGTAACAGAAACAGTCAACTTACTCTGATAATGTCTCCAACCTGCAGCCTCTTCCAAGGAGTACACACCCACTTCTGATCTTGAAACACGTCTACAGTAGAATTATTGATTGCCATGTCATTTTGAAAACGCTTCTGCCATACATAATAAGAAAAGAGAATAACGTACAAGAAAAAGTGTAAGCAATCTGCATCCCAAAACTTGGAGACCTCAAGTTAGCAAAGATATAATTCCGTACTGTAAATCAAACAAAATGACGACTGCTGAAACCTGGAGTGAAAGAGAGAGAGAAAAAAGTGATCCGAATCACTCACCCAGTCTTCCCATGCCTCCTTGATGAGAGATACAAGAAGCACCAGGGACAGAGGAAGCACATTTGTTATCGGACTTACAGGACTGCATGAAAACAGAACTATCTTAGGTAAAAATGTACTCAGAAAAGGAAAGATAGGGGGATAGGATATCTAATCCAATTAATTAATTCCGAAGTAACTCCAGCGAGAACATATACAAGACAATGTACCTATATATAACCCAAAAGCAAAGCAAAAGCTCTTCTTTTCAATTATCCACATGAACCAAACTGAAGCTACCAATTAAGTATTAACTCTAGAGACAATACCTGAAGCATGAATTTATCTGCGTCTACAGATAATAGACTTTATAATCTGGACAATCAGCATGAAAGCAGAATCCACATTGAACATGAAAGAAACACTACATCTAAAAGACTTCAACCAAACTTAAAGCCACAAAAACGCCAGATCATTCCATTGTTTTTGCACAATATTAACGAAAAAATCCCCACATCTCCCTAGAAAAAGGAGTGATTAATCCGTAGCTCTCTTATCATTCCCCATCCCCACTTTTCCTGTCCTTAATACATAAAAATTTACCATACAACTCTATGGTGCCATCGATGTAATTACCCTATCACTTTCTAGTATGTATTTCCATTCAATGAACTTATTTCACACATTCAAACAGACAATTGTCAAGAAATTAAGATTATGCCAATTATCTTTTCTTTCTCCTCAATGAGCTAATTTACCTCACTGGAGTGCACGACAAGATTGAGATCATGAGAAAATAGAGGTTAGCCACCCGCCTGAACTGTCAACATAAATACAAACAATAAAGGATTATCAGGTAAATCAAAAAGAAATAAAAGGATGAAAAAAGCTAAATGAGAAGACAAGCAAAAATCATACTATATACCTTTCTTATTCTAACTACACTCGTTCATTATGCAGAGTATGGAAACAATCTTAACTCCAAACTACCTACTAAAATGCCCTAGAGGCTTCCAATTGTTGAGAATTCTGTTAGAAACTTAATTTTAAACGTCATAAACAACTATACATGGAAAAAAACAATTTATCTAACTTCCACCAAGCGTAAAGGGCGGGAAAGCTTTAAGAAGTTCCATTCTTTTTCTCTTCTCTTCCACAAATAGAAACATGTAAAATTCTTTATTTTATCTTGTTTTCCAAATACATTAACTACGTGTTTCGGAAGTGATTAAATTTAAATTTAAGAGATTATACAAATACGAACACGCGACACGAACATGCCGACAGGTGATTTTTAAAAAACGTAAGAGACAGACTCATAGGAACACGTTAATTTAAATCTTCAAAATATAAATATATGCATTCTGTCTTTATGTTTGAACATTTTATGTTTAATAAAACGATAGACTTGGGTCAAACACAGACATGCCCGGCAAATGGGAGCGTTCTCGTGTATCATAGTTATTATAAGTTGTGGAATGTATTGATAATAAGAGGGTGGTAGTTGTAGTTCTTACAAAATGTGCAGATTAAACGTATGTTTAATCAACTTAGATTATAATCTACTACTTCCCATGGCAAAGAGAGGCGGCTCAGCTGGGAAGGAAGGAGAAATTGTCAAGGATGACTTCTTTGTTGGTGAAACATATCGAGATAGATGACATCACCTTTTTTTCCCTCTTCCTTACACATCCCGCCAAACATGCACTAAGTTACAAATTTCAATATAAACCAAGTCACAAGTTCCTAATATTAAGATAAAAATAATTATTTTTCCAACATTTCCTTTGATGGGTCAAAAAATATTCTTAATTTGTTAAGGACTTCGAGTTTCCAAAGAACTGGATTTCCAGCACTCATCCCTGTAATCCAATACTGCAGTCTGAATGCACCATCCAATAACAGAAAAGTATTGAAATCTAAGCCAACAGAACAATAAACAAAAAGAAATCCACCCGAAAGAAAGGATACTTCTTGTTGGATTCATTACTAAGCAGATAGTAACAACGTAAATTTACCAAGAGTTGAAGTTCAACAGCAAATTATTAAACTTTCACACAGATAAGAGTAACAAAAAGTTACCTGTTCAAATAACCCCTTGGGTAAAAATGTAAACACGTCATACTTCGTCGTTGACACAGAATTGCCCTGAAAGCTTATTAGGAGATCAATCAAAACCCAGTTCGGCTAAATGAGTAAAAGTTGTTTGGCGGAAGATTAGCAAAACGACAAAGTCTACATGGTTGAACTTTTAACGAGAAGTATTCTCAAAAGCACAGCATGAAGCCATCCCAGAGGCATAACACATGGTCAAAAAGAAATATTTCTGGAGTGTATATAACGCCATCATCTTTCTTGAAAAGAAAACAGAAAATCGTCTTGCGCTTTATTTAGATCGAGTGTCTCTTGTTCACCCTCTCAACTAAGTGTATAGCTCACTCTCGTGCTCAAACATTTACGTTTACATTCTCATTCACAATTGAAACAAAAAACAACGCCCACTATGGCAACTCAATTGCATTAATCCCAGGATCTATTTTTTTCATATTTCTATTATCTTCTTATGACTTTTCTTTAAAACTTCATGCTATAGAAATTAAATCTCTCCTTTCTGTTTTGTTTTTTGCATTAGCCATTGTTACTTTCAGTTCATCTTTAAGAATGTCTTATGTGGCCAATGAAACATCACTAATTGCATTCATCTAAATCATGATATTACTTCATCACTTTCATCTGTCTCCTGTGGAGAGGAAAATTGAATATTATTACTACTTATTCACGCGTAGCTATAAAATCTTCCTCTGTAATCCTCAGAGCCTTTTTCTTAATTATTCTGTTCATGCCCTTTGGGTTTCTACTGTAATTAGGTTTAATTGCTTCATTATGCTGTTTGTTTCGTCATTTTTTTTCCTAGATAGATGCCACAATACTTTATCAAGTTGTTTCTAAAAATATTATAATCAACAAGGTAAAACATTCTTTATTTTTCTTTGGAATTCAACAATTGCAAGCTTTAATACAACATTTGAATTGAAAACCTTGAATAAAAATTAACAATTGAATGCATGGACCCACATTTCATAACACCCGCTAACCATCAAATAGTGTCCTCAGTCAGTACACATTTACTGAAGGAAACTAGAAACGACATTACTCAAATCCAAAACTAAATTCCATGTTTATTCTGGTAATCAAAATTCCTGTAAATTCTACGTTGGGAACTCAACCCTTCTCCGGGGCCTAACATTTAACATCGAAGTTCCTAACTGTACATAAATCTGACAAGAATCTGAAACGCAAGCATCTTAATTCTTAAAACCAATAAAATCTCTTTCAACAATTGAAAAACTAAAACGGAAACAGAACGTAACAATACAAAACCATTAACAGGATGTCTAATAACATTATCAGCTCATTATCCAAAGAAACTTAAAACCTTAGATAAACCCCAAAAAAAATATATTTCAACCCCCACCCAAAATACATTAAATTCCAGTCCAAAATGCACATAAACACCGCCCCGTCCATTGCGTCGCTTAACACCAAAATAAACCCAAAACTTAAAAGACTGTTAAGCAAACAAAATTGCAACATAATAAATGAAAACGAAATAATTATAAGGACCTTGAATTTGGTGAGTGCGTTGGCTTCGCGATCATTACAAAACACGGTTCGATGACCCGGTGCCTGCGGCTGGACCTTCCCTAGCCGGACTGTTCGAGAAGATGAAATATGATCCGCCGTCGGCGATGCGCCTCCTCCTCCACCACCCCCTAATCTAGATCCCCTCCATCCTGACATCCTCCTCTCCTTGCACTTTCTTCGATCGCACCGGATCGAAACACCCAAAAAAATTCAACAATTTTCAGATATTTCAAAGAAACTAAACTCAATTCAGCGGAATTTTACGATACGAAGTAATTAAAAAAAAATTTAATTTGCTCCGTAATTTGGTGGTTAAGTGAATGGAGGGGTATTTTTTTTTATTTTTTTTTCAATTCATTTGGAACCTCGTTTTTATACGTTAATTTAATACGCGTGTATTTTTTCCCCAAGCGTGATTTGGAGCGTGGGGACATATGGCCGTGGAGTTGAAAAGGGTTTGTCTGATTTTTGGTGTTCACGTGTACGAAGGAGAGTGTGGAACTGACGCACAAAGCTTAACAGCCAATGGACGACCCGGCGTCGTCTGGCTAATAATCTTGGTTTAACTGATTAAAAATTTATGTATGTTGAAACAACTGGTTGCGAAATGTTTGACTTGGAGATTATGACTAAATTTAGTAGAAAAATAATTATTCAAAGCTCCATGTGAACTTAATTTTCCTAGAATATTTTGCAATTAGAAGTTTCTTCTAAATCGGATCTAGACTAAGAATATAATATATTGTTATCAATAATTAGCTTAACTAAATTATAGTCCTTTCATCCTATCACTTATTGTTGACATACAAAAATGATGCTCAATTAAATGGTCCAAAAAATGAAGCTCAGATAGAAAGTTCGAAGGATGAGCCCAAATGAGACCATGTAAAAATCAAAAACGAAGTTCTATAGCAGTAGCTCATCATCATTCAAGCATGCGAGACGTCCAAGATTTGGACGAGTATTGTGAAAATCCAAGATGGAGTTGTGGATTGGAGGCTCATCATCGTTCAAACCTGCGACACGCCCAAGATCTGTACGAGTATTGTGAAAACCCAAGATAGAGTTGTGTAGCGGAGGCTCATCATCGCTCAAGTATGCAAGACACCCAAGATCTGGACGAGTATTGTGAAAACCCAAGACGAAGTTGTGCAACAGAGACCCATTTCAAGATTTGAGCGAGCATAGTGTTTTGTTGTTATTTAAAGCAACGGTTATTGAAACAATTAATGGGTGATTTTATCATATTCTACGATCCAAGAATCTCGATTGCAAGCAGTTAAATGATGAGAGTAATAGCAACAGTTTAGAACGTTAGTTTCTTGACAAATTATCTATTATGGAGGAAGTGAGTAGTTATAGGGCGATGAACAGTTTTCAAACGGTTCTACAAGAAAAACTGTCAAGGAAATATAAAAAAAGAAAAGAGAACATAAAAGAAGGGACCAAATCAAATCACTCTAAAAAAAATGTGTAATTTCGTTTATTTTAGTTTTCTTGTTAACCTTCAGTTACTTTGCAAATTCAGTGTGTGTTTGTGCCCTTTGGAGACATTTCGCTTCTTGCAAATTGTAATCTTCATAAATAAAGTACACATCGTTGAAACTTTGTCTCAGGAGATTATTGTTCGTTACACAATCGTTTGAACATTCTTTTAATTGTTAGCGAAACTCGATTTCCACGCGAAACACTTACAAATGCATAAAATGTTCAAAATTTGACTAGAAACAAAGAAAGCCTAGATTAACGAAATATGACCGAGTGAACAGACATATTCCGTGGCCCAAAGATATCAAATGATGTACGAGCCAACTAGCATCCTCAAGCCTATGCTCAGGGATCATGCCACGAACCTCCTCAAAAAAGTTGATTGGTAATATCCCATGACTCACATAATTAGTCTTGTGATTAATAAATCATAATTCGTCTAGGTATCGTTGTGCCCCCTAATTCAATGTTCGTATTGAATAATAAATTAAGAGATCTACTACCACATAAACCGGCAATGATTATTAGGGGACTTCCATCATAATATAAATAGACCCTAATATATGTTTTGAAAAAGTAAGATTCGTGTATAATTATTTATTCAAATAATCCGAAAAGTTGACACACTGTCACTAATCAATGAACTTGAATGCTTTAGCTTAGTTTTCAAAAATGGAAAAAATCTTCCAACTATTTTAATAAAATCAAAATCAATTCAATGTAACTACTCAAATATGTAACAGAACCTTGAATTTTATTCCTGGAACCTTCAACCCTCGGTACTTCCAATTTGCAAAATGCATGAAACTAACAAAGATATACAAGCATATATCTATACAAAACATTCACTAAGACAATTCTATCAAAAAAATTTTGGCTAATTTTATTATCTAAAATTGTCCAAAATTGTACAATTGATTACGAAACAAACGGAACAATTATTTTTTAATTCCGAACGAAGAAAATGAAGCATGCTACCCATTTTTTTCTTACAGGTAGGGAGAATATTCCGATACAAAAGCTCAACCCAGATAGAAATGGAAATACAATAATATATTTCTGATTCAAGAAACGAGTATAATTCTGCAGTTAATGAAGCTTTCTCGATGCTTTTATTGGCAATTAATAAGAATTATTAACTCATGATGTTCTTTCAAACCCGCCGCCAATCTGCATATGTAGCCATTCTGGTGATGCACCCCTACCGTATTCCCTTGCGGCTTGTGAGCCAAATGTCATGCCCAGAGAATCAAAAGTTTGCTGCGCAAACTGCAAAATGAAAACACGTTTCTGCATTAACAGGTTGTAAAAGTCGGATGTATACATTAAAGAAATTTTATAAAACATCACCCCTTTTCTAATTTCTTTGTCAGGTTTTCAACTTTCCTTCTCCATTCGAGTTTTAAATTTGCTACTACATATAATTTCTGGGAAAAAGAAGCTACTACTAGTCCTAGGAAATGATGCCGTCTCAGTTGAACATTTTTTGTCCCAAGAAAAGTTGGCAACCTCAAATAGTCCGCTGCCGCGTCCAACTATGCTTCTGTAGTTCTGTAGTTGACCAGTTTCACACTGAACAAGTTATGATAATAATGCTAAATGACAGTAGTAAAACATAAAGTCGAGAAACAATCTTCTCGACTTAAAAAATGAAATAAAATCATTCACCCCTCAATGATAGCTCGGTGTAATTACCACTGAAATTGAAAGCAACCAAAATTCAATGAAATTTAAGAAAATGGCAATATGTTTTCCAGAACTTACTTCTTTCAAAGGAAATCCTTCAATTCCAGGGTTTGCTCTTTCATTTACTGCTTCAAGCTTCATAGAGAGAAACTGAGAGACAACCCATCCATAATTATTTGTTCAATAGTTTATACTTTCCAGTGGATAAACCGAAATAGAGAGAAGCAGCATTCGCACCACACACGTCAAAAGGGAGGAGGAGGAGGAAAGAGAGATATATTTATATATATACCTCAACTTGACGTTGTAAAGACTGGATATAATTAATTATTTCATCAAGGACTAGTGATTTGCCAATAACCTGAATCCAAATAAACCCCTCTTAAGATTTCTTTACAAAAATTTAACAGGCATACTGAAAATTTTACATGTAAAAAATGAACAAAATATATAATCTGGCTTCAGTACTGAAACCCAAATCTCAGAGAATTACTAGAATGAGAAATTCACTCAATGTGATATAATGTCTTAGTATGCTGCACAAGAATGTCTATATCAGCAACAACTTCTACGGCCTAAGAGTAAGCTCCTTCACTTGGATTGTCATGTTCAATTCTTTTCAAGCATTCTCAAAAGTGATGATTGGTTTGGGTGGTAATTAGGTACTTTATATACGACAAAAAATATATAGTAAGTTCTCTACTAAGTCAGAATCCGAATTCTGATTGCAAATGAACAGTTTAAGTGGATTTATTCCCAAAAGTGATGATTGATGATTGCTTTGGGTGGAGATTAGGTACTTTATATACGACAAAAAAATACAGTAAGTTCTTTCAGAAGTCAGAATTAAAATTCTGATCGCAATATACAGTTTAAGTGGATTTATAAGTATCGTGTATGTGTGCAATACTTCTATGGTTCTATAAAGTTGGCCACTAATAATTGTGAGTTATACTAATGGAACTACACTACCCTCTTTATTGAGTTATGCTAATGGAACTACACTACCCACTTTATTACTCACCCCAAGGGAACACCACGTGTGAACCACATTAGACTCAAAGGCCACATGTCACAAACGCACATCACTATAAACGGCCCTAATGGTTCAGCAAACCTTCACGTCTCACTAGAGTCACCAAAATAAAGCAAGGGCAGCTACCCAGCTTGCCTAATAGAGCAAGGCTCTTTAAGGAGGTTAGCTCCCCAGCGAACCTCCTGGCTAGGAGAAACAAACTAGTCTTACTCTCCCCTCGAAGACACAGCATGTGGTGAACCAATTTTCCTTTTAGAAAATTGAAAGGAAGTTTATGAAGCACAAAATACGTGACTTCCATAATAATTGTCCCAAATAAAGGAAGAGAAGAATATTCCTTTGCAACGTTGCAAGAGGACCACTACCATGTAGGCTCAAACCATTATAAAGTGCAAAACAAAATCAAACAAGAATTAGTTGGTTGATAACGATCTCGCTAATCAAAAGATCACATGGATGGAAGGTGCTAGAACAAAAATCCTCACCATCAGCAAGTGTTGCGTACAGGGGCCGCCAAAGGTCTAATTTGCCCTTAATTTTTCCTATAAATACTTTATGCAACATGATGAAGGAGAAAATATGAAATCTAACCCCTAGCCAAATCTCTGTTCATTTTGTTTCTCTAGCACTTACGTTATCTTTCAGGCACTAACTTGACTGTTGGAGTACAAATGGTGACTGGACCACTTCTTGGATACCTTTGCAAACACACAGTTCCTTGTGTGCAGGTTTAGGAACAGGTGGACAAAGACATGACTTGGATCTATTTATATCTTCATCTTACGAGATTTTGAGGTCAACACTCTTCATACGAGATTTTGACGTCAACACTCTGCATAATGAACATAAACACCTCCTTGCTTATTTTATTCTTATTTTTCCTATCCTCAAATGTTCAATCCTAAAACTTAAGATGATGGCAATCATTTGAAGTCTTGGATAAATAGTTAATGCAAATTAATGAATCTTCGAATAATCTTACTCTTGCTTTAGATAGTGATAAGATAACTAGGGACAAAGTGCAGGACACTGCAGAAATGGCAATATGGCCAAGACTCAGGTGCAATGTATGAAAACATTTCATGATCCCACACAAACATTTTCCACCGAGAATAAAAAGCATAGAAGTCAATGAAAATGGATTTTCAAAATGTCAACTATAAAGGTGTCGTAATTACAAAAAATGGGGCCAGACATTTTAAGTAGACAGAGAAGATTTTCATCAAAATAAAATTGAAACGAGGCCAATAGCAGGTTCTTGTTCTCAAATAAACATATGGAGCATCAAGGAATTCCTCAATAAAAATGTTGAGATTAATTATATTCCAATAACAAATAGAACAGGAAAAAAAAACAAAAGAGGGAAACAAGAACTCCAATTGCACAAGGGAAAATTTCATTCAAGTGGAATGATCAATGTTACTTAAGGAAAAAATAAAGTCCAAGAAATGTTATTACTCACTTTATTACAGCCAGGGACTAGATCTTGGAGAATTTTCATCCTCTCGTTTATTTTTTCCCTCCTTGCCTGCACAAAAGGGAAATTAAGAAAAGTCATTTGGCATCAATTTCCATGATAATAGAATTACTTTCTTAATTGACAACTATCATAGTGTTGAACATCAGAAAATTACATCTTGAACGTGAATTGAAAAAATTCGGAAGAAAGAAATTACTCTTTCAGCTAAACTGTGACTATCAGTGGCTTGACCTCTTCTAGCACGAACATGGATGTAGTCTTGCTTTGGAGGTTCGGCCAGTTTTTTAGGCTGCTCTACCTCCTTGCCAGAATTCCCTTCTACTTCTTCTTCATTTTCACAATTCTCATTTGATCTCACCTTCTTTAACCTTTTATTATCTCCTTTATTCTGCACATCGCCAAAAATACATGCGGAACATAAAACAAAAATGAAAGAAATTACCAAAAAAAAAAAAAAAAACTGTAAAACACACACAAAATAAATAAATAAAAAAATAGTTACAAAATGCTCATGCGACTTCCGTGTCCCTTTCAATACATTCGCATATACAGTCATGCGCAAATAACAAAGAGTTTGAGAATTCAATTGATCAAATCAACAGGGAACCATCAAAATTACTATAAATTCCAACCTCGTATTGCAAAACACAATCATTTACCCACGCACTAAAACAACCAGCAATCCGAATGCAGTAATTATAGTATATACCAAATGGTCCAAATCTGGCCTGAAGATTTCTTTTAGGAATTCGTTCTTTCGAATATAAATTTCCAATTTCAAATTAGTCTATTTTGGTCAGACGAATAAATGTAACTAACATCTATTGTACAGGAACTAATGTAAGCAGGTTGTATATCTACACGATATGCATAAGCTACGTAAATTGGAAATTGAGTTAAATTCTCAGTCAAAAAAATACCAAGGCATTATTACTATTATTCCTATCGCTGTAGCTACTGGAAGCTCCTTTAACGCACTCATCCTCGTCGCGCCGCTTCCTCGAATTATGATTCGATCTCTGGTCAGTCACCATTAGATCCACACTCACATTTCCATACGACGTCGCATTAGCAAACCCCGGCCACATCTCGGCATAGCTGTGCATTCCTCTTCCGCTGTCAGTCATCATCGGATCCATCCAAAACCAGACCCGAATCACAGTAATGAAGTGATCATTAATTACAAAAATGCGAGCGTATCGATCAATATATAGAAAAGTGTATGTATAGGTGGATGGGGAGACAAGGGAGTATAGATCTCCTTTCAAACAGTGTAGGTTGTTGGGTGCGTACTATACCAACTGGCATACACTAGCGTCCACCACCATTCTCTCACTACTGATTTTTTTCTAGAGAGATAAAGAGTCTTTGGGCGTTGAAAAGAAGTGAATTTGAGTGAGCTTTTCTCGGAGCATCCACCGATCATTGTCTTCAGATGACAAATAATTATACTCTACAGCTGGTTCATGTAGACCGGACCATTTTAAAATAAGAATTAAAGCTAGATGTAGTTCTTGATGTCAGCAATATGGACACTGATGGAATGGATTTGTTGAAAATTAGTAGTGATCGGGGAGGGGGTGTCCCGTCCCGAAGCATCCCGAATCCGCCTCGTGAAAAATATAAATTAAAATAATTAACTATAAATTAAAAAAAAATAGTTAATTGAAATTTTTTGAAAAAATAAAATAAAAGGGGCAGGCCCGCATCCCGCCCCATCTCTAAAAATTAGTGGCGAAGATTGCTATAACACATGAAAGAATGTCAAAGTTATTATCAAACATGATGTAGATGTAACACGATTGTTTAGAATAATCTATTATCTAGATAATCTCGCAATTTATTGTCACATAAATTGACGATGGTGGACAAAAGTTTAGATGGATTTATCTCTTCTCAAATAGAATTTGTTGTATGGATGACTAGACATAAAGCTCATATTGACAAAAATTTTGTACATGTTTTTTTTTTTAATAAAGACAATGTTTGTCATTCTATGCTTATCGCTTTTATTTAAAACTAGCTCAAACTCCAAGGTCTTATTTTTGGTGTATCATAGTAATGCAGAGTACGAGATAGGTTCTCCTAGTTGTGATTTGAGTTTGGTACAAAATGAAGTCCTTTACTATGAGCTTGATAATGCCTGGTGGGGCGATCTTAAAAGAACATGTTAAAGAGCTAAATATTGGTTTGAAATAGTGCTACACTACTCAAGGTTAAAAAATAGGGATGTCAGTTTCACCCATCGACTCGAACGGTCTGTGACTCGACCTGAAAAAAATCCGATCCGACACGATTTGTGACTCAAAGGATTCGAACCGAAACTTGAGTCGAGCCTCATTTTTTGGGCATCGTCCTGAGCCTGAGTCAGCCAGTGGGCTTTTGTTGAGCCACACAGGTCGACCCTTTTAGCAGTCAAACAACTTGCAGCACCACAGCTGCCTGAAATAGGTAGTGCTTACTTTAATACAGGCAGTGCTACTACTTAAAACATTCATGTATAGTTGTCTATTTAAAGGCAACACAACTACATGCCTTTAAAACAAGCAGTTATAGTTGCCTAAAACTGAAAAAAAAAATATTGAGACAGAAGCCCAAACCGAGCCTAGATTTTTTGATCGAGTTTTTACTCAACTCGCTCGGACAAAAAAAAAAACTTGGGCCATTTTTACCCGAGCAACGACTTTCACCTCGACTCGTTTACATCCCTCGTTAAAAATGTTCAATGTATCGTGTCAATGCGCCAAACAATACGATACTATATATAGGGTGTGTTCGAGCTACATTATTTTGGAATAATGTATTCTTGAATAATAAATTGATAGAGAATGCGTGGTTGAAAAAAAAAAGTTATTAATATGATGAAAAATATTATTTTATTGAAGAATATGTAGTTAAAAATGAGTAGAAGAATAAAAATAAAAATTTTAATATGTACCCAACGCGGGCATAATTCCAATTTCTATCATGCTATATCCAAGTAACCTTTTATTATAAACTCGTGTTAATTCGGAAGTCAAGTTTGATTAACGTGTCCTTGGAAACATAACCTTCATTGAGAGAGAGAGAGAGAGAGAGAGGGGGGGGGGGGGGGGGGGGGGGGGGGGGGGGGGGGGGTTCGACTATTATTTTGTACAGTGTTGTTTTATAACACGCACCAAATATGTCTCGAACTGGTTGTCGACTTCGATGCAATTAGATAACATATATAATGCCAACGAGATTACTGTTAAAGGGATCTAAGTACTTTGATTAATGATAGTTGGGATTATGATCATTGGAGTCTATTTGTGGAAAGATAAGTGATAATTATAGTATTTTAGTGTAAGCTAAAATCTGGATCGTGCCATCATTTATTGGTCCACATTTTTAGATTGATGGTTTCGTTTACCTAACCAACATGACTTATTTATTTGTGTATTTATTTCTGTTCGACAATCATTATTTCAAAACTCTTTAATTTTCGTACTCATTTTTAATCACATATTTACATAATAAAATATTTTACGCGTAAATTTACAAAAATATATTCTAATTTTTAACCCTTTTTTTCAAAAAAAAAAAAAAAAATTCACTATTCAAAACCACATTATCTCAAAATAATGACCATCAAACAATGACTCGGTCATTTTGGCGAGCTCAAGAAGTGACGAACGCTAACCATACATGTCACTTTAACACATCACTAATGCTAACTACGATCTAGTAGCCCTATTTGAGGGGATTAAAATCAGACTATTAATATATTTTGATAAAATATATAGTTGAAAAATTATTAAATTCACGAAATATGTGGTTAAAATTATTTGTTGACTTTAACTTAAATTATAACCTGGATTTTAATCCGTACCAAACATGGCTTTATACGTCAAACAAAGAATATCAAACGAAATAACCCGGGCCCACAAAACTTGAAATGTAACTGAATACTGTGTTCCACATCAAAAAAAAATTCAATAGTTAACACGTTAGATGTGATCATGGAAGTTGCCTTAAATCATTTATTATGATGCAATATAATATAAATTCGCAATAATTTTGGACTTAATAAGAATATAATATCATGGAAAAAGCCACTCATCGAGGTCCAAAAATAAGAAATAGGGAGACATGTAGGAAAATGATTGGGTGTGGTGTTTTTTTTTTTTTTTTTTTTTTTAAAAAAAAAAAAGCTGTCTAATTCGACGCACGTGTTCTCCTTGAATTTAAACCTGAATTTGGGCATGTAGCATTTCTCTAATATCATAGTCATCTTTATGAAAATGTATAAGATATAATTTATGCCATATAATTAAATAATACAATATCTTAACACGTTATTTACCTTAGATAACGCTAATAAGTGAAATAAATGGTGTTGCAAATGCCAAGGCTGGTCAGGTACAATTCTTCTCGACTATCTTCAAATAACAAAAAATTGTGATTTCCACGCACAACAAAAAATTAATAAAGAATACGTAAATAATTAGGGAAACATTAAAATATTTAATTAAACAAGAAAATAAAGTGAATTTCCATTCCGACCAGATTTTCTATCCTTTTCTCTCGAGATCCTTTGTAAAATTGAATACGCTTCGATATTACAAAGATAATGCGTTTCTAGATTATTTCAGTCATCACGTATAAAAACAACGAGTACTTATTACAAAATCAATTTCACGTGTAAGAAAATTACGAGAATAATTTCTTAAGGCATTCAATACCAGATACCTACGTAGATTCTTGATCTATTGTAACATGAATTTATAAACATAGTAGTCATGTTCATCATAGTATGGATTCGTTAATGTAATGTATAGTGCATTGAAATGCGCCAATCATCTATGATAAAGAAATAGAGATATGCAGTAAAATACAGTACGCTGTTCATTTATTTCAATTGTTTACTAATCATAGTTAATACAGACGTTTAATTATGTCACGTATAAAACTACGATATTTTTTACCCTAAAGGAGTGTTCACGTGTATGTTCCATACACTTGAATTTGGGTGCTTTTACCTGCAACAATTTCCTAAATTGATGTCTTTTTCCTATAATTAGGAAATGCAATAAATTTGGCCAACACCAATATTCAACAACTTCTTGAAAGGGACGAGGCAATAACGAGGTGAAAGCTCCTTAAATCTGTCATCATGCCAATCTTCCCACAATATTATCTGATTTAGTTAGACATCTATGACCACCATAAAGGGCATTGCCTACTTGAACACAATATTATGATATTCGAACCATCCTTATGTAATTCACCATTTGATGATATAGACATTTGGGTATCTATACAACTATTCGACCACGTGTTTCATCAACTTTTATTAAAATTTACTAAAAATCTGATTTTATCTAAATCAAACAGGAATTAAGGATTTTAGGCTGAATCTTTTGTTTTCTCGAAAAGATATGCACGAGTTTCGAGATAAATTGTAACCTTTTTCTAACTTGCAGCGACGAGTGATTGTATGCATAACATTTTCATGGTACTGTATTTTTAGTCTTATATTCATTTTGGTCAGGTAATTAATTTATTATGGTAGGTGTGAAAACTACCATTCCTCCTCTAACGAGTATATAAATATTGTCAATTTGACTAAAGATCAAACTAAAGATCTCAAATACGACTTCACACTTGTTCCAAAATGGCAAAGTCCATCAGGGTACTATTACACTAGGCAAGGTCGATCCTAAAATTTTGGAACACCAGGTGAACTTTACATCACATATTTGATAACTAGTTTAAAAACTGGTTGAACATAAAACCAATGAACGGCGAGTGATTCCCACGATTGTTCTAGTAGAAATTTAAATTGAACATCAAAAATTGCTATTTCCCATCATGTGGGCTTTAGCAAGTGCCGCTTTCAAGATCCACCCATTCACCGGCCTTTTATAAGGTCTCCTTGCATCATCCCAATCATCTAACTTTGGAACTTCTTAAATTTTAAAAATTAGCCCCTGGCCATTTTTTTTTTTTTTGAAAAATGTTGTTTTAAATAACTATTATTTTTTTTAAAAAATGTTGGGTTAAAAAGTAGGAAAAGTTTTTATATTTACGTGTAGAATATTTTATTATGTGAATATTGTTTAAAATAAGTGTGAAAAGAAAAGAGTTGTAAAATAAGGGAGAAAAACTGGGGCTTAAGAGAAAATCGAGTAAAATTGAAAGAGACGCATAACTTATGGAAAACGTCACGTCAATACAATCAAACAGTAGAAAAAGACTTGTATAATCGATTTCAATTTTTTTGTTCTCAAACTAGTGTAGACTTTATAGTTTTTTGCTTGTTTTTTGGTTTCTCTAGTTGAAAAATAAATTTTAAAGTACTAGAAGAAATGCGGGATATTGTGAGCCCTTGTTTGAACTCCAATTTTTGGGGAAAAAAAAAATCATTTTTGAATAGTGTTTTGATCAATTTCAATTATATATTTTTCAATAAAATAATATTACACGCAAACTCATTTTTTTGTTATTTTTTTAACCACACATTCCCATCAATACACTATTCAAAAATGCATTTTTTTAAAACAAAAATGGGGCTCAAACTAGCATGCATTTGAAACGTTAACATGAGTTGTGTATGATTCAAGAGTATTAGAGACTTAAACTCTTAACAAATTATCCACGCACACATTGTTTAATAAAATATACAAGGTTTAAACACTGGCCAATCATCAAATAATGGTAGCAATTTTTTGATGGAACGGGTTGACAACTGCAATGAACATGAATAAAGCCACTTGTCCAGCTAAAAAACAGATACATTACAAACAGATTGAGTTGGTAGTGTATGTGTAGATTTTTTTATAAACTGTCCAATTATGTATGGACACATGTTCCTTTTGTTTTTTTAGAGTGTCTTTGAACATGTCCATGTAGCGTGATTGAATGAACATAGATGTTGAAATGAAATTATGAAATTTGAGAGTACAAAATGTAGACATCTAGGGGCGGACCTAAGAGGGGCCCTGGGGGGTCATATGACCCCCCAACTTTTGAGATTTTTTTAAAAATGTTTGATAAAGTCAAATTTGGTATAATTGAAATCTAAATTTTAATCTAAATCAAAGTTAACAATTAATTTTAATAACATATTTTGTGAAATCCATAACTATTTAATTTTTTATCAAAATTTACTAAAAAATTGATTTTAATCTCTACCAAATATGGGCAAAATCACAATAAATTTGATTTTCCTCTTTCCTCTTAATTTATTTTACTCTTTTCCTCACGCCTTTTAACAAAATCTTAACCCTTCTAATTTTTTAAATTTTTTATAGAATTTCTCTATAAATTATCACATTTACTACAAATTCTCGCTTTCCAATCAAATTTTCAAGTAATTAGAACCCAAATTTGCATTTTTCTCATATCAAACTGTGTATATGGAATGTGTTTAAACTCACTCGTCGAAATCAAATGGATGAAAATATTAGCAAATTATTAATGAAATAATGTTTTTTAAATGTAAATCTGCATTATCTCAGTTCAAGTATGAATCATTTAAAAATTAATAACAAACTATTCGATTTGTATAGGGTTTGATTGTACCCTCATTGGGGTCAGCTCATGATCGATTTTCATCTTATCAAAAGTGGTACCAAATATGATGTTGATCGAGCTTCCATTATCTACCAATATCCTTTTTAGGCCATTGCGGGCCACGACACCCTTACCACTAAGGCATTACTATGTGGATAGTGCACCCCATTGTGTCCTCATGTGTAAAAGTGATTGGAGGAGTAATCTTTCCGATTGAAGATTTATTCACTATATAACTCGTCATGGCTGGGTCACTTGCCTCCCTGACATAATTCCTTTGAGAATTTCTGGACTCCCCACCCACATGAGGACCTCTGATGATTGTATCGATCTCCCTAACAGGCTCCGATTCGTTGTTAAGTAGGAGGCTTTACCTTTGCCTCTGGCCCTTTCTGTACCTTTTAGTATCATTTTCACTTCCTCTTGTAGGGTCGTCCATGTTAGGCCGACGCTGTTCGTTACTTTTAGGCTGCGGGTTTGGTCTGTATGGGGCATTCCTTGGGGGGCGCCTCCCCCTTGCCTGGTTTTGGTTTTGGGAATTTCTTGTGACGTCCCAGCCGTTCTCCATGCGAAGTCCATGTGATTGATGATAGGAATAGTAATTGGGTGCTTCGTCCTTATTTCTAAGTTCAGGACCTCGTCCCTTACCTTACCCTTTTTGCGGAAGCTTCGGGTAAGGTTGACGTTGGTACATTTCAGCACCAGGATTTACTTCCTCATAGGCTAAGGTCGGTACTACGTTGAATGTTACTGCAGCAAGCTCTTGTCCATGGTTCAGTGGGGTCTGATGGTCCATTAGGTGGGAAGTTGAGTCTTTTCCTCTTTGCATTTGAGGAGGTGTGAGGCCCTGCCTCGCCCTATTTCTGTGATCCTTTAATTCTTCGTTGAGGATCTCGTGCCTTATCATTTCCAATAGGGCGTCGTAGGTGGTGGGATCTTTGTTCTGTACATCTCTCCAAAAGATGGAGTTTAAGTCTAATCTTCTTCTCAAGGCGGTCAGTTCTTTTTTATTTGTGACTTGTACGCAGTAGGGCTGTAAGCAAAAATCGCTAACCGGAAAATCGAACCGAAATCGCATTTTAGAAACTGTCGGTTTGGTGCCACGTTTAAAACCAAACCGGACAGGCGAAAAATATATAAAAATAAAAAAATGATTTTTTTTTAAATTCATCAAAATATGAAAATTCAATAGTTTTGTCATTTGTATGTATTTTTCTCAATTTATAATTTTCTATTATATATATATATATATATATTATTATTACTAAATAATCCTAATTTATATCTAATAATTTTAAGACTAACATAGTCTATCAAAAACCATTTTCCTCTTCAAAACTCAAATTTCTACAGTTGTTTCAGTCTGCATTCTCAAATGGAGGTCAGATACTTGATTCCTTTAGAAATTTATTAGGTGTAATGATGGTTGAGGTTTGTATATGCGGAAAGAATCGGTTGCAAATTAGAAATGAACCTATAGTGCTGTGCCAATATTTAGATGAAGTATAAGTATTTGATGATTCAATGAAAGTTGTGGCATGTACTTTATATTTTCTATTACCATATTTTTAAAGATTCTTTTATCTATCGAGTATCCAATACTTTGATGATATAACGAATGCATTTGTTTGACAATGAAGACTGAATCATGTGTGACAACAATTGGTGTTTAAGTATATGTGAGAAACTGAATTCGTAACAAAATACAACGGCAAGTTTGTGTAATTGTTATATTTAGATATTATAAACAATTGCTTTATTATTATGGTTGGTTATTCTCTATGTTTAATCAGTAATTTTGTTTTTCAAATATGATGATCACGAGATCTTCTTGAATATCATTATATTTTTTGGGCTTTATATTTAGTTTAATAGACTTGTATTATAATGTTATCTACGTCTTAGCCTAAAATGACAAACAAAAACTATATTTTATTTTATTGTTATTTCACTTTGATTTAGTTAATATTTAAATTTGTAGTAGATATATTTAGTTTGTTTTAGATTTATTAATAGTAAGATATAAATATATATTGAATTCAATGAATTAATATCATAAAAGTAGACGGACAAAAAATATACGGTGAAATCGACGGTTTAAAATCGGACCAAACCGTTAGGTTTAGGTTTGAGTTTTTTTCAAACCGGTTTAAACGGCTTGATTTGAAAATTTGTCAAAAACCGTAAAAATCAGACCGCTTACACCCCTAGTACGCAGTAGGTCATCTCATCTATGAAGTGGGACAAAAAGCTTTTCAACGCCTCACCCCATTGATGTCGTATGTCTTGAAGTCGTTGGATAGGTCTCTCCCCTTCTTTGTTGGTCGCGAAGCATTTTAAGAACGTCTTCTCATGTCTGGCCAACTTCGGATACTCCTTTCTGGCAGCCTCGTATACCAAACATAAGCACCTCCACTTAACGTTAGGTGGAAAGTAATGCACTTCATTGTTGGGTGGCTCCTTTCAAATTCATATGAGCTTTGTAGTTGTTTATGTGTTTTGGGAGATCACATCTCCCATCGTACTTTGGGATTTTAGCGAGTGTAAAGTGATTCAACATTGGGGGACTCCTAATAGCCTCTGAGAATGGAGAATGTTCATCGTCATCATCGAGGTCATAGGACCTTTGGGGCCCATATGAATCTTCACCCTCCCCTTGGTGGATTTAGGGCGACGGTTGAGAAGCTCCTGCTTCATTCCTAGCATGGTTCTTCATCTCCCGCCTATTTCTAGGGGGTCGGACCGGAGGCTTTCATGATACATCGACCGATCGTCATGTTGATGAGGCTCCTGCTGCCTATCTCTAGGCATTGGAAGTGAGGGATAAGCTTGCCTACTCCTAGGCATTTAGGATGATTGATCCTATCTATTTCTAGGCACCCTTGGGTTTATCCTATCAAAAACATTTCCAGATCTCCGTAGGAGGGGGTCAGTTTTCAGGTTCATGATTCGGAGGGAAGTTGAATGGAGCTTCATATGGCCTTTTCGAGGCGTAGTTAGTCGATGTATCTATCTCGACTTATCTTTCTTGTGGAGCCTCCATTACAACATATTGATGTCCAGCCATTTGACTCTGGACCTCATCCACCTCCTGATAATATCCTTGTGCCTTAGGAAAGATGATTTCTGGGGTTGTATATGGAGGAGCTTGATACCCTCCTCGCCCTTGTATGGTCACTAGCATTTCCTGTATGGCTAGGTTCTGTTGAGTAATGTTTCTCATGTTGGCAGCCATGGTGTCCATCTCCCTTGTAAGTCGAGCAGCGACCCTGCCCCCATCTCTGGATCCTCTTCGTCTGCGTGTTGAAGGTCATGGTCAAGCTGCTGGGGCAGCTCGCGAGGGTTTCCCTTCTTCGGATATTCCTTTGTCCTTCTTAGGGCATTTTCGTTAGTTAAACTCATTTCACTAACACCTTAATATGAGATATTCCCTTTATTCAAGGGTTCCAAGTTCCTTTAAGCTCATTTTTTCTAGGATAAGGACTTGTTTCAGTCCAAACTTTCAAATGTAGCCTGGTTTTCATTCCATGCGCGTTCGTGGTTAAATGTATGGTTTCCCCCAGACAGCGCCAATATGTTGACCCTAAAAATAAGCTCAACAAATGCCGAGCCCACCCTTGCCATGTCAAGTACAAATTCGGCGCACTTCTACTGGAGCGAAAATGGTATTCTAGCTAGAATGAACGCGAGAGACACTTTCCGGCAAAAGATAAAGACGTTCAAGCACCGACGGTCTTTTTTGGTAATGATGACAATCGCGCTATCAACGAATACCAGACAGATTTCTCATAATGCATCCCTCTTTTGTAATGGAATATATAGAAGGATAGATATAGAAATAGGGAGTTTTGTGTTGGATTCTTAACGTATTCGCTACTCGTGTATATAAAATAATTCAATAACAAAACATACAAATCTTTTTTAATTTGTTTCCTTCGCGAGAATGAGAACACTGTCAATGTTTAATTCTAAGATTACACAGATGCCACCCTTTTTCCATACAAACTTAGACTATTTATACTACTCTGGCTGACGTGGTGATCGTTGGATCAAAGCCACGTGGCAGTATCTTCTATACCGAAGTTATACATTACTGTCTCCTCCTTACAATTAATGTTTAACAAAAGCTTTGCCGTTCTATTTTTAGGCTAACACACTGACATTCTGACATACTTTACTACAAATGTCACATCAATCACTTCTACAAGATCTTCAAATCTTACAAGGAACAACGTCGATTTCAGCGTGGGTTGGGTCAGTTTTGATTCAAGGGTCTCTGGTACATTGGAACTCGGACAGTTTGGAAGAACCTCTGCTCTAGGTTTAGGAGCTTCGGTATTTCTGGGATTTGATGAGCCTCTGCTTCTGCACGAAAGTACCTCGGATGAATCAATTTCTTGTAACTTCAATTTCGTCAACTCTCTTTCCTTTTGATCTCCCAGCTAGCTTACTGCTCTCATGTGGGACTGTTGATTACGTGGCTATCCTCGTGGCATTATTTATGTGGTTATCCACGTGGCAACTGAGCTAGGACCTCATATTTGGGGGGAATAACAGACGCTTTCAAAAACTTATACACCAATCCGTATTCTTTACCAAAATCTTTTACATGTTATATTGCACAAGGCATCATGACTCTAGAAAATTTTGATGTGACAAATTTTGATACATCTACACACATAAAAGAGCACAAAAAGAGTTCTATTTTGTGACTGTTCTATAGACTATATATGTTGGCGTTGGCTCGACCTTTGAGCTATACCAAGTTAAATGAAACCAATTTTGGTTAAAATGTTTACCCAAAAAATTAATTAGGTTCACCCAATACTATCAAAAACCTTGTAGTGATCATGGCTAGCCATTTCAGCACACAGAAGAATAGACATCATGGCCTGCCAATGCCATCCATTTAAATTATTTGCATTTGTATATGTATGTACATATATTTTATATATAAAAAACATGAATTTCTTGTTCAAAAGCGTTGGATTTTATTGGTTGGCAGCTGAGACTCTAACGTTAAAAATCTCGCAGAAATACATAAACAAGTACAAATATCGACCACCTAAAATTCGCCATTTTCCTCCACATTTCAACACCTGCCACAAATTATGTGCCGTCGCCGATTTGTCTGTTGCCTTTTTGTCCATATAAAAGATTACACACAAACTTAATAGTTTCATAATTTGACTTTCTTCTTTTTCTGGGCTTGATTTCTTGGTTGTGCTCTGAAAATTACTTATTCACACGCATAAAGCACAAGCATTTATGGGGTTTGATCAATTCGTATCTTCATAGCATGGGAAAAAAGGAAAATGAGAGAGGGTAGGGTTGTTGTTGAGAAAGCATAATATCCGGATCCTTCATTGATCCATTCATTGACAAATTTTGTATTAGTTGTTAGTTGCCTTTTGTATTTTGATTTCCTAGAATAGATCAGCATGATAGTAGGAAATATCTTGTATAAAGCTATGTCTCCTAATTCAATAGAATTTAACTTCAAGGTAATATTCTTTTCTATCTTTACATGGTATCGAGCAAGGAAAAATACCCTAACTCTCTTTTTTTCCTTTTTGCTGTTTCTGTCTTCACCATGGTTGACGAGCAATCTTCTAATGGAGGTAGAGTTGCTGCCAATCCATATTCAAATCCTTTTTTCCTTCATCATTCCGATCATCCAGGAATGGTGCTTGTTTCTAAACCCCTTGATGGAGAAAATTATTCGACATGGTGTAGAGCCATGACGATTTCTTAGAATGCCAAATCCAAGTTGGGTTTCATAGATGGGACTACCACTATGTCGTCTGCCACATCCAAACTAGATGATTATGCTGCATGGAAAAAGTGCAACGATATGATCCTCTCTTAGACTCTCAACTCACTTACACAGGAGATTGCTTGCCTTGCTCAAGATCAGTTGACTGTTGTAGCTTATTACACAAGATTGAAGAAATTATGGGACGAATTGGGATTCTATAATGACACCATTTGTTCCTGTGGGGTAGACCACAAAAGACGCGGGTTGATGCAATTCCTCATGGGACTTAATGAGTCCTACAGTACAATTCGATGGCAGATTCTATTAATGAATCCACTATCTGATCTTGCCAAGGCTTACTCTTCCATTGTACAGGAAGAAAAGCAGCTAAGCCTAGGTGCTGCACGTAAGATGACGGAAAACTCAGCCATAGTTGTCCAAAGGGCTAAACCGTTGGCTATGGCTATTCGACATGAACAAGGTTCTTCTTCTTCTCATTCCAACTCATATAATCGAAAGCCTTTGCATTGTTCTTATTGTGACCGTGACCATCATGAGCGAGAAGCGTGTTGGAAACTGAATGGGTATAAGCCAAAACACCTTAAACACGCATCAAACAAATCCAATCATAGAAGTACCTCTTTTAAGCGCAACCAAAGCCATCATTCTTCAATCAACAATGTCCAGGAGGGTCTAGTTATTCAGGATGTGCTGTCGATGTCCAATGGACTCTCTGATTTGCAACTCCAACAAATCCTATCTATCATACAGGGTAAAGGGACAACACAATTTGCCAATCCTAAGGCTAATGCTGCTACTACTTATTCAGGTTTGTTGCAATCACTGTTGCGCCTCCATCAATTAATTATTGATAGTGGTGCAACAAACCACATTACCTCATCTCCAGATTTACTTATCAACCAACATAAGAACATATTTTTGCCACCAGTTGCTATGCCAAGTGGAGAGTAGGCTCCAATTACATCTATTGGGAATTTACCTTTGAATTCAACTGTTACCTTAAAAAATGTGCTTGGTGTGCCAACTTTTAAGGTGGACTTACTGTCTGTGAGTAGAATTACGAAAGATTTCAATTGTTCAGTAACCTTCTTCCTTTATTGGTGTATTTTACAGGGTTTGAGGACGAAGACGATGATTGGTTTGGGTAAACAACGAGACGAACTTTATTACTTGGTTGCGTTAGCATTAGAGAAGCCACAACATCCATCTGCAACAACCATTTCTTGTCGTTCACCCAGTTCTCAATTCACCTCCTCCACCGCCTTGTGGAATCACCATTTGGGCCATTTATCTTTCTCTAGATTAGATTTTATGGCAAAAAATTTGTTGAATTTCCATTTCCAGTCTAATAATGCTTGTGATGTTTGTGCACTTGCGAAACAAAGTAGACTTCCATTTTCTGTTAGTTCTATTTCATCTATTAGACCTTTTGAATTAATTCATTGTGACATTTGGGGCCCCTATAAAATTGCCTCTTTTTTTGGTGCGAAATATTTTTTTGACTATTGTGGATGATTATTCTAGATTCACATGGGTTTTTTTATGCATCACAAAAGTGAAACACAACATTTTCTTTCCAATTTTTTCTCCTTTGTTCAAACCCAATTCCATGTTTCTATAGCCAATATTCGAGTTGATAATGGTAGCGAATTCTTTTCTATGCAAGATTTTTTTAAACAAAATGGGACCACTTATCAACATTCTTGTGTCTATATCCCTCAACAAAATGGGGTTGTAGAGCGCAAGCATCACCATTCTTGTGTCGCCTTCACAAGTCGTTATATGGCTTAAAGCAAGCTTCTCGATAATGGTTTGCTAAATTTTCTACAGCTATCCAAGCCGCTGGATTTGTTCAATCCAAAGCAGATTACTCGTTATTCACATGTCGGAAAGGCAAATCTTTTACAGCCTTGTTGATATATGTTGATGACATTCTCATTACGGGTAACGATGGCAATGCCGTATTAGCTCTCAAGCAATTTCTACATAGTCATTTTCGGATTAAAGATTTGGGTAATTTGAAGTATTTTCTTGCCATTGAAGTTTCTCGATCAAAGAAAGGTATTTCCATCTCGCAATGAAAATATACATTGGAAATTCTAAAAGATGGTGGACTCTTGGGTTCTAAGCCCGTGAAATTTCCCATGGAACAAAACATAAAACTCTCGGATTCAGGTGAATTGCTTAAAGATCCGTCTCAATATAGGCGACTTGTTGGGCGCCTAATTTATTTGACTATTACCTGACCAAATATCACCTATTCGGTCCATGGGCTGAGCAGATTCATGCATGTACCACGCAAACCACACATGGAAGTTGCCTTGCATACAATGTTATTTGAAAAGCAGTCCAGGACAAAGTTTATTTTTCCCTTCTCAAAATGATTTATCTTTAAGAGCCTTTTCTGATTCAGACTGGGCTGGTTGTCCAATATCTCGTACATCTACTATGAATTATTGCATTTTTTTGGGATCTTCTCTTATTTTCTGGCGAACAAAAAGGCAGAAAACGGTGTCTCTCTCTTCGACAGCAGCCGAATACAGAGCCATGACTGGTACATACTGTGAATTATCCTGGCTACGCTCATTATTGAATGATTTGAGAATATTGCATCCAAAGCTAGCATTGTTATATTGTGATAACACAGCCGCATTACATATAGCAGCCAATCCCGTTTCCCATGAAAGAACCAGACATATAGTGATGAATTGCAATTTTATTTGTGATAAAATACAAGATGGCTCGATTGTAACCAAACATGTTGCTTCAACAAATCATCTTGCTGACGTGTTCACCAAGCCATTGGGAAAGGAAGTTTTCTCAACTATGATACGTAAGTTGGGAGTTCTTGATATTCATTCTCCAACTTGAGGGGGAGTGTTGAGAAAGACATAATATCCGGCCATTCATTGACAAATTTTGTATTAGTTGTTAGTTGCCTTTTGTATTTTGATTTCCTAGAATAGATCAGCGTGATAGTAGGAAATATCTTGTATAAAGCTATGTCTCCTAATTCAATAGAATTTAACTTCAAGGCAATATTCTTTTCCATCTTTATAGTTGTTGATGGTGTTCCCCTCCTCCTCACGCTTTCTCTCTCTCTATAATGTTTTCTTGCTCATTTTGTGCATAAATTTGTATGTTTGTGAGTAATTGCCCCACATTTTTTGTTTCTTGTAATATACATTTAACGTTGTTTTGAGGAGGAGATTTGATTTGAAGATAGGCAGATCATAGATGGGGGCATGTGTATCTCGGCATGAGAATTGTGTAAGAGGTGATATCAGAGTTTCGAAGAAGAAGAAGAAGCATAAAAAGAGAAGAAAAACTATGATGAAAAAGGATACTACTCATTTAAATGATCGATCCTTGGATAAAGCTGATCAGGTCGACAGTTCCATTTTTCATTGTTATACTCTCTCTCTCTCTCTCTGTATATATGTGTGAGTTGTAGTGTGTTTAGAGTTTTGATGTTTGATTGGATTGTAATTGTAAGCATTAATGATATTGATTATTTATTCGACTGGTTTCGGGTAGGGGATTAAGTAATTTTATTGATGAGGTTTTGATTTATAATTTCTGAAGCAGAGTATCACTGGTAAAATAAAATGTATGATTATAGAGAAACTTAAGCCCGAAAAAATAAAAAAATTAGGAAAAAGAAACTAAGGGAAAATGATATGAATGGAACTCTGAGATCAACTCGTGTTGTTTAATTTGGGATATGATTTTTAATTGATTTGAAGTTCCAAAATATTCAGTTTTGGACACAAAAAAGGCAGGGGATTAGTTCTTTGCGTGCCATTTCAGAGCGATTGATTTGTTGAAGCCACCTTAATTGAGCTATAAACTTGTTATTCTTGAAACTTGTTGATGCGGACATCATTATGGAATTTTATTATTTACGTTCTATTATTATTATTGGGCTTGTAGTAGTGGATTGGCCCAAACCCGTTAGGTTTTTACTATTTATATGATTTTCTTCATTGTTATTAGATAGTTGATGATTATGATTAATTAAGATTGGCTTGCAGCCGTTTTCTTCCCTCTTCCCCTTTCTTCTTCTGCTTCTTCTTCTAACTTCTTAGCTTAATTCTAAATTCATTCTAAATTCAATTCTTTCACGTCCTGCATCAAATTGGTATCAGAGCTAAACCTGGTTCCCTGTCATTTACATCCCAAACGTTGTTCAACAGTAATCAGTTCTCCTAAATTCCGCCGCCAACGTGAAATTTCCTCCAAAGCCCTTCTCCACATACAGCAACCAAAGATAACTTGCAAAAGCCCAGAATCAGCCACCGTCACCGCCTCCCATCACCAACACTTCCATCAAATTCTGCACTTTCACTCAACAATGCAACCGCCCCTCTACCCGTCGACAACCACCAGCTTCCTCACATCCCAATAACTAACTATTACCCAGTGAGTCATCATAAAACTCGATTATTCCGTCACAAAAAAAAGCGAAGGACACCGAACCCGAACTGCAACAGCCTATTGCCACAAAACAGCCGCCGCTACCAAACACCGCCCCAAACTGCAGACCCGTCAAGACCACCATACTGCCACCAGAAACCCGCCCCCTATCTAAACATCACACAGGGAAGAGGAGAAGAAATCGGTAGGGAAACCGAAAAAAAACCGCCAACCTACAGCCACACACATCGGATCCGAACTCGCGCGCCACCACCTCTAGTCCGCCGCTTCTCTCTCTCTCTCCCCCAGCGCGGCACGAGCCATCTACTGGTAGTCGGATACGAAATGGGGCAAAAGTGTGAAAGAAACAGTTTTTGGGCCCCTGCTTATGTTATATAATCTGAAATTGTTATATAACCACATTGGGCCTGAATATGTTATATAATCACACTTGGGTCTCAGTTTTGGGCCTTTGTTTGATTTAGTTTATTATGATTCGGTATTGGGTCTATTTAGTTTGTAATTTGATTGGGCTTCTGTTTGGGCCTTCATTTTTGTAATTTATTTTAGTTAAAAAAGAGGCCACAAAAAAAAAGTCTGGTTTGATATTTTGGTGCTCAGTGTAGCCTTGATTAGTGAGTAGTTTATTAGTCTTTTGGACCTCTATTTTGTAATTTTCTTTTAGTTTCCAAAAAAAAAAAAAAAAAGAGTGAAAAAAGACAAAAGAAAGTGTGGGAAAAAAAGAGAGGATAGGGAATCTTCTAACATTTTGTAGGTACACATCTCTTTCATCCGTTGATTGGTGTGGTTACTTCAGCAAACAAAGGGGAGAGCTATTGTTTCTTGTCTTTGGAAATCAATTACTTGGTCCTCATTTGCTTCGACGGACAACATGGACGCTGTTATTCCTTCATCTTTGGTTTATATTACTGTTTCGTCGTAAAATTGCATCAATTAAATTTTTGTGTTGCTGTTATTTCGAATTTACCTACAATTCACGTGACCGAACCCCTTGACTTGTTAAATTCTCATAATTTTATCTAAGGTTAACGCGATCGAATCACTCCACTTGTTCAATTCTCATTTTGCCCCTTATTTTATGTTATCCGATTTTTGACTAGTATTTGACATCTGCTTTGTGATTCTACGTGTCTCAGCAATATTAGCTTGCAGTATTTGGATTTATTTAATCCCAAAATTAAAAATTAAAAAAAAATGCTCAAGTTATTATTTGTCGTTGCTTGCACTTATTGTTCATTGATCTCTTCATTGCACGTCATTTAGTTGCTAGTACAGTGCATGCAGTTGCGTAGTGGTCGTCTTGTCACTTCTAGTTTCAGTACTTTAACCATGGACCCCTCACAATTTGATGCGCTCACCTGATAAATATCAGCTATCCAAATCCAAATAACCGCTACTCTTGAAGATAGTAGGGGCCTATCTGCTAGTTTGAACAATTTTAAGCAAGTCCTTCGTGCGACTGATGTGGACAATTCTAAAGTGTCTTATAATAGACAATATCGTTGTCGACAAGGTGATCAGAAGTATTTTCGACACAACCGTAGGGATGACGATTGGGTTCGTACGCAAGAGCGAGGTTACGACCGTCACAATACTCATTCTCTTCCACGTCATAAGGAGCGTTTCTTTAGAAACAGTAAAGTAGATGCTCCTACTTTTAATGGGTGCTTAGATTTTGAGGTTTTTACTCAATGGACTGCCCTTAAACAAGGGAATCGGTTAGTGACTGAATATATTGCTGAATTTGAGGAATTTCGAATGAAATATCACATCATTGAGGATGAGGCCCTGACTTTGAGTAGGTTTAGTCAAGGTTTAAGAGATGATCTTAAGCGTGAGATTTTCTTTAGGGGTGTCACTACTCTTGATCAGGCTTACTCTTTAGGTCGAGATTTTGAGTTGATTATTGGTTCTCCATATAAAACACGTGGTGACATCTATAAACCAATATCCTCAACGCCACATCCTCTTAAGTATACTAGAAGACCTTCCCCGTCAAATGTTCCTTCTGTGTTAAAAAATATGGGTAAAATTTCTGAAATTCCAAGGACTTCTTCTCACTTGCAGTGCTTCAACTGTAAGGACTTTGGCCACATCTATTCCAAATGTCCTAGTCGAATCTTAGTCATTGACGAACGGCAGGATAAAATAGATAAGCGATTAGACGATCAAGTCTATGTACCTAAACTTGAAGAATCAGATGACTTTGATGATAGTGAGAACACCTCCTTAGGTAGTATTCAGATGTTTCCTATGAATCTAGGTATTGTACCCCTTGTTCCCGATACCTCTCAGTCAAGTGTTTTATGTAGTACACTTATCCAACCCAGATGTACTATTGATTTGCGCACTCGTGCCATTTTTAAGGAAAATCTTGGGAATTGAGATTTGATCGTCCCTACAAGTCAAGTCATATATAAACATTTGGTGAGTCAGTCAGTAAATATGAGTCCATTTGAATTTATTCATGATTGTACGCATATGAAGTCTTTAGATCTTATTCTCATGCTCCCACATGCTAGTGTGTCAATATCAACTGAGGCATTTGTACATCATCTTCATGCTTTGCATATTGAGATCAATAACCGATTTGAAGCAAGTAATGCACCATATAAACTTCAAGTTGATTTGCATAAACGACGTTTTAAATTTAATATTGAGGATTATATTATATTGCAAGCTCATAGTGATGGTATCTTTAAAAATTTGAAGCATGTTGGTCCAAGTGCACATGTCATTGATCTTTTCTCACATTTTGGCTACCACTCAACTTTAAACATTGAGGACTTCAATACTTATAAGCACCGATTCAAGTCATTTGATGATCCTTTTCTATTTAGTTTTGTGGACCCCCAACCCGTCCATGTTCATATTTCTACTTCAATCCCATCTATTACAGCACACAAAGACACAATTGATGTTATTTTAGATGAACAGATTATGTTGATCAATGATGGAGAAATCTGGTGCTTCCTTGCTTGTTGGGTAGCTCCACCTGATCCAGATCATATTCTCGGGGACAGTTTACAACTGGCCTTGGCATAATTTGTTGAGTTTCGATACCTGGTTCTTACAAAAGATCGTCCCCCGTGGTCGAAGTTTATCCACTCGACAGGGTCGAGTTTTTTCCACCCCGGGTGAGTTGATGCGGACATCATTATGGAATTTTATTATTTACGTTCTATTATTATTATTGGGCTTGTAGTAGTGGGGCCTTAGGAAAAAAAAGCCCAATGCTGCCTCTAATTTTGGATTATTTTTGTGATTTTTTTTTTTTTTTTTTTTCAATTTTCAAAATGGTTAGGTTTAGTTGATTTGTTAATTACAAAATTATGTGCAAAAGATTAATTTGATAGAATGTAATAGTTCAAGGAGTAATATGCAATTTGCTAAAGTATTTTAATAGGTCGGAGTTCGAGTTTGAAACAAGGAGGAGAACGACGTGGATTTTCGTTGGACTGTCGCAAAAGTTGGCCGAGCTAACAAAAGCAGAAAACTCGTCGCTAGGACTGTCGCTCCTCCTCGCTTCAAGGCCGACGTTCATGTGTTGACTTTCGCTGGCCTTTCGTTTGAGCGACAGCTTTATATGGAAAATCCTTATTTCGCGTTTTAAAGGGTTTTTTTTTTTTTTTGTTTTTCCTTAGTCAACAATTCATAGTCGGGGTATTCTTTTAGTTTTTCTTAAAGTTGTTAATTGAAGAGCTTCGTATATTGAAGATTTTTAATTCATAATCCATCATTCACTTGTGTTGAGTGTTTTGGTCAGGAAAACATGCAAATTATGTATTCAAATATCAAAATCAAAACTTCCTACAATATCTGTCAGAGTTTTGAAGATCGAGTGAAGTTGATTGGAGTTCCAGTCTGTGAGCAAACAGTTGTTCTTCGTGATCCAAAAGAGAAGACGATTCTACCAAGTAGGGGCTGTTGTAGGATAGCGGAGTTCCAATATGGCGTTGGTTATTGCAGCTGGAATTTGCGCAGGGGAGCACCGAATTCAGGAGAACTATTAGAATTACAGTCACGAGATCAGATAGTTCCTGTCGTCGTCTAGTTAGGTAGACTGTAAGTGCAGAATCGTTTTATATTGGATCAACGAGCAAAGTGCTTGGAGTTTTTCCCAGTTGGATTTCTCCATGAATAATTATTGTGTTCTTTACTGGCTTTGTATTCATTGTTATGATATGCAAAATTGCGGGTAATTAACACTGGAATAATTTGATGCATGATTTACCCATCTAGATAAGAATATTAAAAAGTGGATTTGGTGTTGTTTAATTCGTAATTTTTTTCGAATTCCGCATAAAATACCTATCACCCCCTCTAGGTATTGTG
Organism: Fraxinus excelsior; assembly: GCA_019097785.1. Taxonomy (NCBI): domain Eukaryota; kingdom Viridiplantae; phylum Streptophyta; class Magnoliopsida; order Lamiales; family Oleaceae; genus Fraxinus; species Fraxinus excelsior. Next base: position 17,733,838 of record CM032625.1, on the reverse strand, counting down.
GTCGAACTGTGCGGTTTTTCAAAAATCATATTTCAAAATTTTAACAAAATGTCAAATTTATTTCCAAAATTCAGTTGTTAATTCCAATTAAATAAAAAAAAAAAAAAAAAAAAAATGTAATTAATTATTTAAAAACCCAAGTTCGACCCTAACAATTACTAGGGGTGTGAATAAGTTTTTATGCGGAATTAAAAAAAACAAATATGATTAAACAGCAACAAGTCACTTTTAATTCTTATCTAGATGGTTAATAAACAATCCAATTTTCTATGTTGGAATTTACTGCATTGGCATTTTCATAAACAAGGAATAAAAAGAAGTTAAAGGGAAACACAAGAAATTTATTCATGGAAAAACCCAACTGAGAAAAAAAATACTCCAGGCACTTTTGATAAGGTCCAATCCACTTATAAAGGACTCCAACATTTACAGTCTACCAAAACTAGACGACGACATGAAATATCTTTGATTTCTGTGACTGCAGTTCTAAAGCTCTCCTAAATTTTGTGCTCCCTTGCACCAATTTCCAGCTGCAATAACCAACGCTCTCCTGAAACTTTGTTATCTTGCAGCAGCTTCCTAAACTTGGTTTAGAATCAATCTATCTCTTGTGAATCGCGAAGAACAATATGTTCTTCATAGACTGGAACTCCAGTCGCCTTCTTTGATCTTCAGCATCTCTGACAGATCTGTATGAAGTTGGTTTTGGTATTTGGATATTAGATTGGATGTTTTCTGACCAAAAACATTTCAAACAAGATGAAGGTCGAAAGAAGTAATCAATAGATCTCTCAAAATGAAGCTCTCTCAATTATCAAACTTAAGAATTTCGTTCTGGACGTGTTCTGATATTTATAGATAGGTCAAGAAAATCATGGGCCAAGAAAAAAGACTTTAAAACGTGAAAATAGAATTTCTCGCATAAAGCTGTCGTTCGAGCGAGAGGCCGCGACAGTCGAGCGACAAACCATTGCTCGAGCGAAGGAGGTGCGACGGTCCAGCGACAGTGTTTTTGCTTTGCAGCTCAAGCATAACTTGGCGATTGAGTCCAAAGGGAAAATTCGCGTGTTTCTCATTTGTTCAAATCGGAAACCCTAGGACCTATCACTAAACTTTTGGACAATTTGCAACCATTACTTGCTTTAACTTTCAGGCAAAACAAATTCAATTTAAAGTCATTTTGTCCAAGAAATAGCCAATTACAAAATCAACGAAAACCTAACAAAACTCACCATTGGCATTATGTGACAAAACACCATTACTAAGTCAAGGCAGTAATGGAAAAATTAAAGTTACAGACTCAATGCAATGACACACATATACTAAAATTCTGTCTTGCATACATTAAACATGAAGGGATAATATCGAGTTTAGGTCTAATGAAAATGGTCAATTCATATTCAAAATCACCTTACTAACATGTGACTATCATCCCAAATCTCACACACGCGATAGAATCCCACTAACAAAATCATAGTGTGTGCAGTGCAGATGGTATATGAAGAGACCTATATTAAATATTTCACAAGTACCCCAAGCAAGTAATGGAAATTATTGTATAGCTCACAAAAAGAACTCATTCTTGATTAATACCAACAAACTCAATTGTATTGTATGTCATGCTGTAAAGCCAATTTCCAAATCAAGATTTCACTTTTTTTTATAAAAATATAAATGCACCAAGCACACAAAGCATAAAAATTCAAACAAACCACAAAACATAAAATAAAATGCACGAGAACAAATAAATAAAACAAACATGATGTATGCATATCAATATGTCATTCAGCAGAGAAATAAGCACATGCATCAAACATACTCAGTCAATGAGTTACACAAATACCAATAGATGTTCGAAGAGATTCAAACCGAACCCCATCCAATGGTTTGGTAAACAAATCAGCTAATTGGTTCTCAGTAGAAATGTGTTCAAGACTCATAATTTGAGTTTCCACAAGCTCTCGAATAAAATGATGTCTGATGTCAATGTGTTTAGTTTGAGAGTGTTGAACAAGATTCTTAGAAATATTAACAGCATTGATGTTATCACAAAACACAGTCATAGTACCCTACTCAATCCCATAATCACTCAATAACTGCTTCATCCAAATCAGTTGAGTGCAGCAACTACTTGCAGCAATGTACTCGGCCTCGGCAGTGGACAATGAAATAGAATTTTGTTTTTTTACTCATCCAAGCCATGAGGTTATCACCAATATAAAAATAACCACCTAAAGTACTCTTTCTATCATCGGCATTACCAGCCCAATCGGAGTCGAAATATTTAGCAAGATCAATAGTAGAGTCTCTAGAGTACAAAATACCAAAATCAACCGTATCATTGACATATCTAATAATACGTCTTACATCACTCAGTTAAGACTCCTTTGGATCAGCCTGAAAGCGTGCATAGACCCCTACACTAAATGCAATGTCAGTTCTACTAGCAGTAAGATAAAGCAGACTACCTATCATGCTCCAGTAAAGTGTTTGATCAACACTCTTACATGTAGGATCTAGTCCTAACTTGATATTGGTGCTCATAGGGGTTCTAGTGTGTTTCTTACTGTCCAGTCCAAATTGCTTCACAAGATTCTTGGCATACTTTGATTGTGAAATGAATAACCCTTCATCAGTCTACTTGACTTGAAGACCATGAAAAAATGTCAGCTCACCAATCATGCTCATCTCAAATTCTTGTTTTATACATTCTGCAAAATCATGAGCAAGGGAATAAACATGAGAACCAAAGACGATGTCATCCACATAGATCGAGCTATGGTAATGGTGTCCTCAACACGTCTTATGAACAAAGTTTTGTCAGCACCACCTCTCGTGAAGCCATGTTCCATGAGCTATGCGATAAGCCGATCATACCAAGCTCTTGGAGCTTGTTTCAGCCCATACTGGGCTTTATTCAGCCTATACACATAGTGTGGGTATTTAGGATCAACAAACCCTTTAGGTTGTTCCACATAAGCTTCTTCCTGAAGAACACCATTCAGGAATGTACTCTTGACATCAATTTGATACAATTGAAAGCCCAAAGTACATGCAACTGCTAGAAGAATTCTAATGGATTCAAGCCTAGCTACAGGGGCAAATGTCTCATCAAAATCAACTCTTTCAACCTGAGTATACCCCTAAGCAACCAACCTAGCTTTATTCCTTGTGATAGTACATTGATCATCAGTTTTATTCTTAAATATCCACTTGGTACCAATAACATTGCAATCATCAAGCCTAGGTACTAAATCCCAAACTCTGTTTCGGACGAACTGATTGAGCTCTTCGTGCTTTGCATTCACCCAGCATCATCCCTAAGAGCTTCCTCAATCTTCTTTGGTTCAATCTGAGATACATAACTAGCAAACGACAGGTTGTTCAGAACCCTCTTGCGAAACCTCATCCCTTCTTTGATATCTCCAATCACATTATCCTTAGGATGATTCAACTTCATTCTGGATGACGGTTCCTTATGTGGTTTCATTTCATTATCAGAAGTAGGACCCTGAGTAAAAACAACCAACTCATTTGTTATTCGTGAGGGATCAGAACCCGAAGCATCCTTGGGTTCAGCAACCTTGACTGGCTCAACGTTCACCTATTCCGACTCAACACACTCTTCACCAATCTTCCCCTTACAACCAGCGTCATCAACCACTAAATAAATAGATTCCATCACAACACATGTATGATTGTTGTACACCTGAAAAGCCCGACTATTCTTGGAGTATCCTAGAAATATACCTTCATCACTCTTGGAATCAAACTTCCCTAAGTTCTCCATGTCCCTCAAAATGAAGCACTTACTTCCAAACACACGAAAGTACTTGACAGTCGGCTGTTTACCCTTCCAGATCTCATATGATATCATGTCAGTTTTAGGTCTGAGATAAACTCTATTGATAATGTGACATGCAGTGTTTATGGATTTCCCCAGAAATGCATAGCTAAATTTTTACCATGAAGCATAGCTCTCGCCATTTCTTGAAGCACACGGTTTTTTTTCTCTCAAATACACCATTTTGCTGTGGAGTGATCAGTGAGAAGAATTCATGCTAGATTCCCTTCTCCAGACAAAAGTTCTCAAAACTCGAGTTTTCAAACTCCCTACCATGATCACTTCGAATTCTGGACACATGATAACCTTCTCATTTTTTAGTCTCTTACACAATGAGATGACAAGATTGACCACTTCAGTTTTATCTCTTAGCAACTTAATCCAAGTAAACTGAGAAAGGTCATCAACAACAACCAAGATGAATCTCTACCTACCAAGACTTTCTGTCCTCGACGATCAAATCCATGTGAAGTAATTTAAGAGGCTTGCTTGTCAAGATCTTAGAAGTTAGTTTGTGGGGTACTCTAAGTTGTTTACCTTGTTGACACGGACCACAAACATCGGTATCAGAAATATCCAGTTTAGGTAGGCCATTGACAATTTCTTTCTTGGCAAGTTTAGACAGACTGTTGTGGTTCACGTGACCCAGCCGTGGATGCCACAGCTCAGTAACGTCGATCTTGGCACTACACACCTATGGTCTGTATTTGGTAAGACTCCATAACAATTTTTTAGACGTTCTCACACATTCCAAAACAATGTTACCAATTGAGTCATACACAGAACACCTTTTCTGGACAAAGGTGACTTTCAAAATCAGCATTACAGATTTGACTGATGCTTAACAGATTGGACTTCAAACCTTCCACATAAGGACATCAGAGACGGCATGTAGTCCAACAATACTGACACTTCCTTTGCCAAGTATTGGTACAGTGGCTCCATCAGCAATTGTGACAACACCATCATTCTACTCATCAAGAGAGGAAAACAGAGACTTGTCACCACACATATGTCTTGAACATGCACTGTCAAGATACCACATGGAATTATTTTGAACTTTAAGAGCAATGTGAGCAACATGACAATTTAACCATCCTCTAGACCCTTCACTCTTATCTTCACTCCCAGATGTCTCATCCTGTGAACTGGATTCCGACTCCTCGTCACTTATGGTCACAGCTAAAACCTTACGACGTTCTCCTCTCACATTCATCTTCAAGTTAGCACATTCACTCCTAATGTGATCGAATCCCCTGCATTCAAGACATTGAACTGCTTGAGATTTTTTAACTGGAGTCCTAGAAGTGTTTCTCTCACGCGTACCTCTCAAGAGTTGATTAGAGACTTCATTGTTACGCTCCTGAGGCTTCCTATTCCTTATCACCTTTTGAAATATTTTAATGAAATAAGGAATTTCGTCGTCCCTAAGTGTCTCAGTGTCCGTGGACTCACTCTCAACTTCTTTAACAGTGTTCATGGCAATGGATTTAACCTTTTTGAGCTATGAAATGGTAAGTTTATATATTTGAAGTGATCCTACGAGTTCCTCAATTTTAACATCATGCAAATCCTTACTTTCCTCTATCGCGGTCACTTTCGGCCTAAATTTCTCGGGCAGTGATCTAAGGATTTTTCTCAGAACTTTTGACTCTGGGATCTTCTCACCAAGTTTAAAGCTAGAATTCACAATGTCATTCAGCTTAGCATAAAAACTATCAAACGTCTCATCCTCAGCCATCAATATCTCTTCAAACCTAGAGGTCAAAATCTGCATTTTAGAGTTTTTTACAGTTTTAGTTCCCTCGTGTGTGGTTTCTAGAATATCCCAAACTTTTTTAGTAGTTTCACACATCAATACACGCCTAAACTCCTCAGCAGATACAACCATGAACATGGCATGAAGACCCTTGTTGTTCCAACTACACTAATCCAAATTCGTTTTGGTCCACAAGGAAATAGCAGTGGGTGTAACTACACCATCAACAGTTGTTGAAGGTAAAGTCCATCCAGTTAGCACAGAATTCCAAATACGTTCATCCAAAGCCTTAAGAAAAGCTCTCATTCGAACTTTCCAATAAGCATAATTGCTTCCGTCGAAAAATGGAGGCACGGACAATGACTGACTCATCTAGACTAATCAAATAAATGTCAGGAATCGAAATAAGGCTCTGATACCAAGTTCGACCTTAACAATACCTAGGGATGAATAGGTATTTAATGCGGAATTAAAAAAGAAATATGAATTAAACAGCAACAAGTCACTTTTAATTCTTATCTAGATGGTTAATCAAACAATCCAATTTTTCTATGTTAAATTACCGCAATTTGCATATTATAAACAATGAATAAAAAGCAGTAAAGAACACAAGAATTTTTCACGGAGAAACCCAACTGAGAAAAATTTTAAGCACTTTGTCAGTTAATCCACTATCAACAATTCAGCACTTATAGTCTACCAAACTAGACGACAACACGAACTATATGATCTCCTAACTGCAGTTTCAACAGCTCTCCTCAATTCTGTGCTCCCCCTACACTAATTCCAGCTGCAATAAGCAACGCTCTCCTGAAACTCTGCTATCCTACAACAGCTCCTAGCTTGATAGAATCGTCTATCTCCTGTGGATCATAAAGAACAATCCGTTCTTCACAGATTGGAATTCCAGTCACCTTCCTTGATCTTTAGTACTCTCTTACAGATATGTAGGAAGTTGATTTTTGGTATTTGGATATTGGATTCGATATTTTTCTGACCAAAACACTCAAGCAAGATGAAGGTTGAAAAAAGTAATCAATAGATCTCTCAAGATGAAGCTCTCTCAATTATCAACCTTAAGAATTTCATTCTGGACGTGTTCTGATATTTATAGATAGGTTAAGAAAATCATGGGCCAAGAAAAAAGCATTTAAAACGCAAAAATAAAATTTCTCGTATAAAGCTGTCGCTCGAGCGAAAGGCCAGCGACAGGGTGTTGCTTGAGCGAAGGAGAGGCGACGGTTCAGCGACAGTGTTTCTGCTTTTGCAGCTCGAGCCATAACCTGGCGATAGTCCAACGAAAATCCGTGTAATTTTCTCCTTGTTCCAAACTCAAAACGCTATACCAATTCAACTAATTTTTGACATATTTGCACATTACTCCTTGAACTTTTATCAACAATCAATTTAAGTCCTTTTATCTACAGAATAGCCGATTACAGAATCAACGAAAACCTAACAATTATCCCTACCTCACCCCACACGGCAACCCTACCCCCACCCACCAAAAATTTTTAGAAATTCAAATATGAAAATCACCCCACCCCGCCTTACTTTAAAAAAAATCCAGAAACTGCAAATCACACTCACAATCCATGGATCCACCTACCCCACCCCTACCTTGCAATTTTTTTTCAAAAATTAAAAGTATCAAGTCACTGACGTGTCATCCGTGATTAATTGTGATCAATTTTATGTTAATTGTGACCGATTATGACTTGTTGTGTTCAATTATGTGTTAATTGTGAGTGGTTGTGACTTAATCACATACCGTCACAATTAAGATTGACTTGGTCACGGACAATCACAATCGGTCACAATTAACACAGAATTGGTCACAAACCAGTTACAATAAACACATATTTGGTTACAAATGGTCACCACAAACAAATCCGCTTACACCATGAATGAGCACCACAATCCACCACCAGTCATTACCACCATCACCTCCAATGCACAACAACTACCACCTTCAACTCAAATTTACAACCAACGCCATCAAGAAAATTAGGAAGACCAACTTCGGTCAAACATAGACAAAATGTGGTAGTATAATTATAGATTATGCTACGACGTATTGCAATAACTCAACATATTGAATCCGAAATATTATAACTACAATTACAAACGAAGTATTGCAATAACTCAATACCATTGAAACCAAAGAAGAGACTGAAATTGTCTACAAATTTCTTAATACAGTTAATTCATCCAAAAAGTTACAACAACATCATAACACCAGAAAGTAACTACTATTATTTTATCAAAGCACAAAAAGAAGAAGAAAAATCATATCAGCGATAATAGGAAGTTCAAATTTCTCTCTAGACGAAATCTCATTGCACAAGTCATCTGTGTTGCCACAAAGCGGGGTTGAGGCCACGAGGCACTAAAATCAATCAACATACCTAAATGTAAACAAATATAATTTTCAAGCACGAAACCATAAAATAATTCTTCAGAAAAATAAAACCTAGAAATTAAAGCTAATATACAAATTTACAACAAAAATGTAGTATTACATCAAAAAAGTGTATGAGCATAAACCCTAATCCAGTAATTACATAGCGATAAACAATTTAAACATCATGGAATCCAATAATAATATAAAGAACCTTTTTACCTTTTCTTCGTCAAATTATAGCAGAGAAATCATGAATGTGAACAAATAACAGAAAAAAATGTTAAAATAGTGAAGAGTGACAATGATTTCTTACACTTCAATACAAACAGGGAGCAAGCTTTTCTATGGATTCGAGAAAATTTCTATGGAGGTAGCGGTGCCGGAAAGAGTGAGCGAGTGTACGGTAAGGGGGGAAGAGAGAGAGAGAGAGAGAGAGCTTTCTGAATGGGGTAGGGGTAGGGGTAGGGTAGGGGTGAGGTGATGAAATATGAAGATTTTAAAATTTTATTAATTACAATTAATGGGGGTGGGGTGATGAAATATGAAGATTTAAAATTACAATTAATAATTCTATTTACAACCTCATTTTTTAATTGTAAACTTTATCCTCTTGTTTTTGAATTATAATCTTGAAAAGAAGGATTTTATGTAATTTTCTCTATTTCTTTTAACATTCCAAATAATATGATAGGAAAAAATAAAAAATCAGGTGTATAGTTTACACAAATTCAAAAATCAGGTTTATAATTTGAAAATTCAAAAATCGGGTTTTTTTAATTTTAATATTTAATTCTAATATAATATAATATAGTTAACCCACCCCTACCACTCCGGGGACTATTCCGGCGACCATTCCGACCACTACTCTTCTCCGACGATCGTTTCGACGACACTCCGATTCCAGCAATTATTCCGACGACCATTCCGGTCACAGGTTTACAATTTAGTTAGTCACATTATTTTTCAGTCACAGAAAATAATTTTTATACGTCACAGATTATTTTACGGTCACTGTTCAAAAATTTTGTAGGTCACAATTATTTCGTTGGTCACATATTTCAAAATTAGTTGATTACAGATTTTTTCACGGTCACAGATTATATAACTTTTTAGGTCACATATAATAAAATGGTTGATCACGAATTATATTTGTAGTCATAGATTACAAAATTTTAAGGTCATGAATTAGTACTTGGTCGTAGATAACCAAATAATTGGTCACATACACCAAATATTAGGTCACATACTACCGCCACTACCACTTGCGACCACCCTCACTTTGTAACTGTCGCCAACACCGTAACACTACCACCACAGTCACCAGCACCACAGTCGACCTCCACTGCCACTGCTACTGTCACAATCGACCGCCACTATCACATCCCAAACAGATTCACCACAATCACCGGCATCTCACCACCACAGCACCTAATCACTGCTACCGAGACATGAAAACCACCACAAACAGATTTGACCAGCAACGAATCGTGGAACAAATCACCGAACCGGCAAAAATTTCAGATCGTCGAACCCACTACAAACCGAACGCTCCGATCTCTTCCTCATTACAACGGCGACGACTACACACAAACCCACCATCACTGAGCACATCTCACCACAGCAGCACCTAATCACCAGCGCCGCTCCAACCATCGATCTGAGCGCACAGCAGCGACGTTGAAAGAGAAGCCGCACAAATCAGTGTTGCTTCGCCGCCGCACGTGAAGATGAGCGTCACCCATCGCAATGATTGGAAAAAGATGGCGACGATCCGGTGGCGACATTTGTGGGAGGAGAGGGAGTGTGTATTGGTCGGTGCAGCTCCGTCTCGATTGCCAGAGTTTTAACGAGTTGTGGCGCAGAGGGGAAAGAAAGGAGAGAAAAGAAGAGAGAATGAGAGATGTAGAGATAGAGAGAATGAATTGAAATTATTAAGGTTTGTAATTAAATTGGGTGGATAATATTTTTATAGATACCTGATTTATGCATAATGAAACTTCTGCCTTGGTTTTTGAATTGTGATATTTAAATACTTGGAATTATGTAATTTCCTCTAATATCATTCAAACATAGCCCAAGCCCAATACAAGATCTAAATCGAAAGTAAGTCTATATTTACCTTTTTGACTTGATACTAATATAGAAACGTTTTCAAAGCACAAATCTAATCTTACTATAAGGAAAGTAGACCTGACATCATTAAATTATTTCACTTTTGCATTTTTGTTAATTATGTAAAATACCACTTTGACAAAGGAAATTCAAAATAAGAACAATTTCCTTTCAACCACAAAATTGCCCATATTATATTACTTCACAGTACACAAAACAGGAAGAGATAAAAATTATTATATATTCTATATGTTAGTAAGAAATATTTAATTTAATTTATGAATTTTACATTTGCATTCTTATTTTTAATTCCTCAACGAACAACTCAAACGTGTATACCTATTCCTTTTTCATCTCAATATGTGAGAATGTTAAATATTATATTAGTCTAAGCTCTCGAGTTGTAAGATGGGTCTTATTTTGCTACTCTTTTGAATTGCATGAAATATTCATTTTAACGTAGAGATGTCATTTGTTCAAATATTTAAGTAGTTTTACTATTGTAAAAAATATTATATTTGATACCCAAAACAAAAAAAAAAACAAAATCACCTAAAGCCTAAGTTCTCGGGGCAGGCCTGATTGAATTGATGGTGATTGTTGATTTGCTGCAACCATGGTGGATTTCTTTTGAAAATCTGAATATAGAAAATACTTGAATGCACATATGATCTGAGGCTCCATAGGTCGAATTTTTCATGAATATTTTTCATTTTTCAACTTTTTTAGTGTTTGATTGGCGAAATTTTCTCGAAAAATATTTTTCAACTTTCTAAATTTTCCACATTTTTGAGAAAAATAAATTCTTGATGTTTGGTGAGAAAATATTTTCCAATTTTATTTTTATTTTTTATTTGTTGGCAATTTGAAGAAATTCTAAACACAATGATAAAAAAAAAAAACTCACTTTTATTGACAATTTTCATGCAAAACAAAGTCAAATGAATGATATTCGGTATGATTATTATTTTTTTTTTCAATTTTCTTTTTATTTTTAACAATTGGAATAAATTCTAGATCTAACAGTAGAAAACATTATCACTTTAATTGACAATTTTCATAAAAAAATGAAGTCAAACGGATTCCAAACTTTCAACATTTTTCATAGAAAATTATACCAATCAAACACAATTAATTACAATTTTCAGTAAAACAATTTTTTTTAAAAAAATTCCCAATAAAATATTTTCTTCCCACCAATTTGTCACCTTGCAATCAAAGGGAGACTAAGAGATTTGTATGTGCAGATGTGCTCACCATTCTACCTTGTATTTAAAGGTGTAAAGTGGACTGTGCCTGCATTTTAGGTCCGTAAAAAATAAAATAAAAGTAGCTTGTGTGTCTGTGTCTGCCTTGCATATCTTTTTCTGTCAAATTATTTGAGATTTTGTATGGAAAACAATACACAAAAGTTACATTGTGTGCCTTTGCTATGCAACTGAAGATCAAGCTCTACAGGGGCGAAGGGGTTCATGACTTTATGTGAACATTGTGTTGTCTTTGCTATTCAATTAAAAGGAAACTGAAGATCAAGCTCTGCAGGGGGGAAGGGGTTTACCACATAAACCCATGTTTCGTAAGTAAGAGCTTTTAGGAAAATCGATCAAAGGCTTCCCGAAAGGAATTTCTCCAATGAGCATGTTATTCGAAAGATTTAACTCCTCCAGTTTTTTCAGCTTCAGGAATTCATTAGGTATTTTACCAGTAAAATAATTCTTTTGCAGCTTCAGCCTCTCCAAGGAAGTTGCATTCCCCAATGACGGGGGCAAATCAGATTCAATGTTATTGTAGCTCAAATCCAAAATTTTCATTGATCCTAATTTTCCTATGGAAGTAGGTATTCTACCTTTGAAGAAATTGTGAGATAAATTTAGGACCTGAATCTCCTGTTGCATCCCCATGCCAATCTGTTCAATTCCAGTAGAGAAACGATTATCTGAAAGGTCAATGTATGTTAATGATCCACCACCAAAACTGGTTTGTATTTCGAAAACCCAATGTACAGAACCATCTAGCTTGTTTTCATGAAGGTCTATTACACCGAGGTTTACTAGGTTTGTGATCGTACTAGGAATCTGTCCGACAAGAGAATTGGCCGCAAGGTTTAGTAAGTAGAGTTCTGTTAGGCCCCCAATGAGCGCAGGTATGTTTCCAGTAAGATTATTGACCGAGAAATCCATCTCCTGCAGGGAACTCGAAGTTGATTGCAAATATTCTTTTAATTCGCCTTGAATTCTGCAGCTAGCCAAGCGAATTTGCGACAATGATGGCAATTTTAGGATCCAGTCGGGGATCGAAGAAAGGTTTAATCTGTTAAAAGACAGATCAAGCGTTTGAAGATTTATAAGGGAAGCCATTTCTTGGGGCAATGGTTCTTGAATCATATTGTTAGAAATATTTAGTACAAGTAGCTGAGAGAGTTGTCCTAATGAACTTGGTATTTGGCCAGATAATCGATTGCCATTTATATACAACTCTGTTAGAGACCGAAGATTTCCTATACTGGTAGGAATCGATCCCTCCAGCTTATTATTTGCCAAGGAAGCTCGCTCGAGAGAGGTCAGGTACCCTAAAGAGTCAGGTATTCTGCCGGTGAGTAGATTATCGTTCAGTCTGAGGAATCGTAGGACAGGCATTTGCTCAGAGCTAAAGGTTTCTGGAATCTCCCCTTCAAGCTGGTTATTGTTTAGGTAAATATCAGAAACGGCCTTTAATTTGGTTATGGAAGAAGGAATCCTTCCACTTAATGAGTTGTTTGATAGATCTAGCTCTTTCAAAGTCTGCAAATCACCAATATTATCTGGGATATGTTGAGACAGTAAATTGTTTTGAAAGTTTAAGGTTTCAAGATTTGTCAGATTTGCTATAGAGTATGGTATAAGACCTGTATATCTATTTGAATGCAAATCCAAGAATCTGAGACTTTTAAGGTCTCCTAGGCTTTTGGGGAGAGAACCCGAAAAACTGTTCTCATGAAGATACATTACTTCAAGATTGGATAACTTACCGATGCTTTCTGGTAGTCGACCCTCGAGTTTATTCCCGAAAAGAGAAAGTTTTCGGAGTTTTGGGAGACGAAAACTGATCGATTGAGGAATGTTACCAGTTAGGCCAGTGAGTCCACCGAGATCAATGACTTCCAGGGAACTCAGAAGAGTAATGGAATTAGACAGATAGCCTTTCATACTTGTCTGAACAGGAGTATCATCTGATGAAGTGAAGAAACCTGGGAGATTAATCTGCGTCACTCTTCCAGTTGTATTGCTGCAAGAAATGCCTTCCCATTTGCAGCAGCCATGGCCAATCCAATTCCCGAGACGCCCCGAATTATCTGACTGAATCGCAGCCTTGAATCTTGTTAAACCCTTGAGGTCATTGGGATGGCAGGTTTCACTACTAACTTGCCTGGTTTCTCCTGTGCTTATGAGAATGAAGATTGCAATAAAATACCAAACTTGAGAGCCCATTTGTCTACACAGATGTTTGTTTGTTTATCGGTAACTCTTCTCTCCAGTTGTAGTGATTATAGAAGATGCAAAAACTTGATTAATAGCAAACCAGATTCTACAGTGAACAAATAAGTTTCTGAAAGTAAATTTTAAAGTTTTTTACTTATAAGTAACTTCTAAGTCTAGCCAAACATATTATCAGTACAGTCTGTTGAAAGATAGCCAAGGGAAAATGCACGTCGGTCAAAGATTTAGCAATCATTTTCTTTTTTCTTCTTTTTTTCTTTACAGTTTGTAATGCTGAAAAACATAAATATGTCCGAATTATGATGTCTTTGGACACTTTTAGGTAGTTTAATATGACCAAAAATGCAGATACCTTGGGACTTATTCCTCCCAATAGCTTTCATTGAAAACTGAGCTGAATCTTAGTCTTTATCCGGTCTCCAGAAGTGCCGAAAGTATATTTAACTCCAATGTTGCATTTGGCAGGAAGCTTTTGCTACCCAACTTCTTCATCCCTGGTACGCTATGAAGTACGAACACTCCTATTAAGGTAGCATCTGTCTCCGACGTGATACATATCACATGTCGATACTCCTTTGAGGACATGTGTCCAATTAACTATGTCTTATCTCGTATTTTGTATATTTTTCTCAAATTTTTTGACTCGAAAGATATTTTAGTAACACTCTTTGAGAACGTGTTGGACATCCCATGTGACAAGTCATATATTAAAAAGTATAAAGTAAAAAAATAAATATATAAATATAAAATTTTAATCAAAGTGACGTATGTATTCGTATATAACATTTTTTGTTATTATAAAGTTACGTGTCAGTACGTTCTTATCGTATTGTAACTTGTTTGTATTTGTACTTTTTTTATTACTTGTAGAATGTTTTTTGATCTCTGTATCATAGTTTTCAAATTCGATTGGACACAAACTCGAACAATGCAATGGGTCAATGTGTTAGTGATTCAATCAGTGACCCGATGATTTAACCGACGGGTCATTACATAAAAACCTACAAAACATTTGAAGTATAATTTTTTTAAGGACAAAATTAAAAATTTTAATTTATTTTTTATTAATTATTTAGGTCTATAAAATAAAGTAAAATGTTGGACCAAATTTTTTTAATAGAATATTTTTATAAAAGCAATAAATGATTCATTAGATAGATATAAGGGTAATTGGCGCAAAACGTCCCTACCTATGACGGTTGTTGTGGAAAACGTCCCTACGTTCGATTTTTTGGTGCAGAATGTCTCTACCTTTGCATTTTCTTGCGCAAAACGTCCTTTTGATCAGTTTTTAACATAAAATGACCATTATACCCTCTTATATAAATAAAACAAAAAAGAAAATAAAAGAAAAATAAAGAATAAATTGCAATCTAGTCCAAAACATTTTTAAAAGTGCAAATCAATCCAAATAAATTATTAAAATATTAAAAATAATCAAAAATAAAAATAAAAACTTTTCTCTCCTATCCCCATTTCTTGTCTCGCCCTTTCTTTCCCCGTCTCCTTTCCAACCTCGACGGAAAAGTTTTTATTTTTGATTATTTTTATAATTTATTTGGATTGATTTGCACTTTTAAAAATGTTTTGGACTAGATTGCAATTTATTCTTTATTTTTCTTTTATTTTCTTTTTTGTTTTATTTATATAAGAGGGTATAATGGTCATTTTATGTTAAAAACTGATCAAAAGGACGTTTTGCGCAAGAAAATGCAAAGGTAGAGACATTCTGCACCAAAAAATCGAACGTAGGGACGTTTTCCACAACAACCGTCATAGGTAGGGACGTTTTGCGCCAATTACCCTAGATATAAGTTCTCGCACACAAGTAATACTAAAACACTTTATGTTCAAATGGTGAGGAACTCATTATTTTTCTTAGAGGTCCAATGTTCAATTCATTTGGATCCAAAAACTTTGTAAGATGATTTCAAAAACACAATCAAATCGATCAACCGAGCCGGGTAAATCGTCGATTAACTCCGTCAAAGCTCCCATTTTAATCGAGTCAAGTATATTTCTATCAAATTAATTTGTCCGGCCCAATCAAGGGTCCGAACCGGGCCAGATCGAGTTTTATAACTATGCTCTGTATGATATCACAGCTAAAAATCATGGGAAGAATTCAAAATTCAGGTGTTAACTTTGACACAATTCATTTTTCAGTGTCAAGTTTTAAAATGCAAAATTCAGGTATTTATTTACTAATTAAAAATATTTTTATTAATTAATTATTAAATAATATAATTAACTCACCTCACCTCCACCTCCACCTCCACCACCCCTATCGTTCCGGGAGCTATTCCGACGACCGTTCCGACCACCGCTCTTTTTCGGCGATCGTTCCGACGACTGCTCCGATTCTGACAATTATTCCGGCGGTCACAGTTTAAAAATCTTATATGTCACAATTAATTCGTTGGTCACAAATTTCAAAATTAGTTGGTCACAGATCAAAATTTGTAGGTCACGCAGTCACAGATTTTCAAATTAATTGGTCACAGATCAAATTTTACAGGTCACATAGTCACATATTTCCAAATAAATTAGTCACAGATTTTTTACGGTCACAGATTATATAATTTCTAGGTCACAGATAAAAAAATGGTTGGTCACAGATTACCTAATTTTAAGGTCACAGATCATATTTTTAGTCACAAAACCAATCACCAAATCCTCCACTTGTACCACCGTCGTTGCTACCACCATTATCAACCCACCACACAAAACCGCTACCCAATACATTGCCAATAAAAATCATCATAACCATAAGTGCCATCGCAACCGCCCGTACACAAAAACAATGTCAAACCCACCCAGCGCCGAGGTACTGCACACCAACAGAGTCGCTACCATCACCACCGCACCCACAATACACACACCTACCACCACCGCATCCAGCCACCCCACCCTCTCACAGCATCGATCTCAGTCTCATCACTACCCACTACCAACAAGAACCACCAAAATCCCCAACACAACCAAAACACAGCACCACCATTGCACCACAGCACCGCCATCGCACTGCACACCTCCATCGTACCACGCACCGTGCAACTCGTCGGAACGCGTGCCTTGTCGGAACATTAAAATCACCACCTGACTGCACAGTACACTGCCCCACTACTCAACCAGCGAACCACACCAAATCAACCATCACAAATCACACACAACTCCACAGATCTGTGCGAAGAAATCAAATTAAGAAAAAAAAATTGATTCGCTTCGCCTCTGCCATGAACCATCACCACCACCCCTTTTCCTACTCGATCTGCAGCGCCGGAGACGATGGGCGCTTGTGGCGTAGTGTAGGCCGGAGCAGCTCCATCGTCGGCGGTCGTGGAGGCGACGGGCAGTGGAGCGGCGGGAGGGAAGGAGGGAGTGGAGAGAAATGAATTATGTTAGGGTTTTGATAGATTAAGGCTTTAATATTTAAAATAAAATACCTGATTTTTGAATAAAAAAATTGTAGACCTGATTTTTAAAAGTCAATCTTTAAACCCCTGATTTTCTATAATTTTCCAAAAATCATCTATGTATCGATCCATGTCAATTTGCGAAAATGCTTTGAATTCAAGAAACAAACTGCATGGCCTTTTAGAAAAAGGCAAGTTAACTAGAGTTTCCTCCAATTAAGCATGCGTGTCCAGTGCTTAATGGATGGTTATGGTACATTTCAAAACTAGTTAGGAGCAATGAACCGGGCCGTGGTCAACATGATAATTTGTTAGTCCTATTATGCTATTTTACTTTAATGTGCTAAACTTGTTAGTCCGACAGACTATTTAAATTTAGTGACACACTTTTTAATCTTATCTTTTTGGTTTTTTCCCACACAATTAATCATTCTCAGGGTTGGTTTCAAAATCCAAACAAAATATATACCGTACAAGATAGAATTCGACACAATTTTAACTTATGTTTGAGCGGGGTCTTTTTTTTTTTTTTTTCTTTTTTTTAAACTCATTTTCAAGTTCACATTCTTTCATAAAATAATTTTATACATAAACCAAAAAATTTTCCGATTTTTTAACTACACATTCTTAAGAATCTGTATTTCGAAATCTTTTTTTTTTTTTTTTTCAAAAAAATGGGAGTCAAAACATGACATTTAACTTCTTCTTATGTAATCTTGTACAATCCACCGTCATACACGCCATGCTACCGATATTTTTTTCCTTTTTAATGAAAAAGTTGAGACAATCTCTTGATTTCTGGCCATTGTTTTTTCTACCGACAATTATTCTCAGTCAGTAAGACAGCTTAAACTAATCAAACAAACAAAAAATAGATTAATCTCAGTCAAATACTACTTGAATTGGTTTTGCCAAAAAATACAAGAGATATTGAGCCGTCTTGCATTATTTCATGATAATAGTTCCTCTCATTTCTTAAAGATGCAGGATTTAATTAAAATCGTTATAGTGTAATTTATATCTAAGACGACTTGTATGGATAGAGATAAGCGACTTCTTATTAGTCTTTGACTAAAAGCATCATTTTCATTATTATGGTTCACGTCAAAATTAACTAACACTTAAAATGTGTAAGAATCTTCATGTGTTGTAGATTTTGGAGACTGACCCACAAAAGAATACGAGGCTATATAACACGCGCAAGTTAGTTGAGGAATTTGAATATAATGCGGTAATGCTCACAAGTCAATTATGTGCATATTAAGTAGAGTATTGTTATTCATAAGTTGTGCTTATTGATAAGCGCCACTTATGGATATCACTACTGTATAAAGTAAAATATTATAATACATAATTGCAGTTACCCATTTCATACATCAATCGGTGCTGATATAAGTGTAGATTTTACACCTATTTTCAATCTTTTATTTTTTTTATAAATATGCGCTAATTATAGCTTCTTCGACCTAATTGTCATTTATTTTTGTTCATTTTAGGACTACCATGAAGAGGAACTTGTGGGAACCAAAAGGAAGTCAATTGGATGAAATTCGAAGGCAATATGAAGAAATTATAAAGTTCGAGGATTAAAGTGCAAGGTAAGAAAATTCAAATAAAACTGCAAAATTAAGATAGGTGGCAGTTGGATAGAGCCGGAATTAGGGGGGACTGGGCCTGGTTGTAGCCCTGTCCAATCCACGTCCCCCTTTTTTTAGTGTGACTTTGTGTAAATTTATTGTTTTCTACGTATTAACACAATTTGTATTTTAGTCCTGAATCCATCTCTGGATGAAACCCTCGAAGAGGTTTTGCTACTTAATTAGGGCCACATGGGCCTTGGTAAAGCTAGGCCTTGACCCCTTGAGATAGGTGGAGGGAGAAAATCAAAAAAGGCTGGCTGACTCCCTGGTGCATATCGGGTCCATGTGACCCTGTACAAGTAGCAAAATCCATCCACCCTTGATTGACCCATTGCCCAGGGTAGCCCATGAAGCTAAAGTTGCCCTTGATTGACCCATTGCCCAGGGTAGCCCACGAAGCTAAAGTTGGAAATTAAGCGGATTCTCTAGTTAAAAATACCTAAGAGGAGGAAAAAAAAAAAAAAAAAAAAAAAGAGGAGAATTGAGGTTTTTGTTTGGATTTCTTCAAGTAATAGTTGAAGATTTTTAGCAAAAAGCTTTAATTTCCAGAAACACTTTTACTCCGGGTGATGGATTATTCATATATATTTTGTTTTTGTCATTTGATCATACTAGATTTACTATGAAACCCTGTGATCTATTTTAATTCGAAGTTGCTTTTTTTTTGTTTTAAATTCTTTTGGTTGATCGTTTGCTGTTAAATTGTTTTCCATCCTGTTATCTAACTAGCTAGTTTTCGAATTATTTTTTGGAATTCACAATGAGATGGAGAGATAATTCATTTTTCTATCTCAAATAACAAAGAATACTAAGTCTTAGATATATGTCTATGCTTGGTACAATCTAACTTGATATACTAGTTTTGTTTTCGTTTTTATCCTTTCACATCCTGCATAAATATAATCATAAGTTAAAATTGGATTAAATTATGTCGAGAAAGAAAATTAGCATATAAGGAATATTAATTATAAAAAAAAAGACTATGAACGAGTAATTGAAGATTAAAATATATGTTAGTGCCTTTCATGACTTGATTAAAACTTCAAGACTTGCTTATTTTTAATTGGTTATTTAAGTTAACAATTAGATATAATCAGATGCAAACTCAAACTATCAAATCTGTGTTTCTTAATCAAGGTAAATTTTAATTTTAGTTGACAAATAGATAATAAGTCTCCGTTCATCGTATATTACTTGTATGCTATACCATCTACTTTATAAATGCATTTTATGCTATTGCAATTATAGTCATTATGACTGTTGCAAAATTTATTCATAATGAACCATTTGTGTCTTTAACTTGATTAAATAATTTTAGATATTTTTTCATAAATTTTAAATTAATAATTTATCATATTGCTACTAAAGTAGCACAACATTATAATTAATATTCCAAAAGAATATTAATGGTAGATCTGTCTATTACAAAATAGTGTTGCTCCTGAAGTGGCACACTTATATTTACACAGATTTTAGTTAGATTTTACTTGCCGTTGAAAAGCATAATTAAATACGATCAAACAAAAATCATCTCTTTACTTCTGAAAAGTAAATTCTTCTACAATTTGTTATTTCAATTAACAATATGTATCGCTCTTGAAGAGTATGACACTACGATTCCAATATTCTTCCGACATATTGCTCTTGAAAAAATGATAGTACAATACAAAGTGCTCTCAAAGTAGTACATGTTTCAAATAATATATCATGCATTTAATTTATGAATTTGTGTTTATCCCTAAAGGAAAACATACTAATCATGTCATGTGAGCATGGATATTTATATGAACATATTATGGTTAATCATATTTTCGATTTAATGAATTCATATATATTATTTGTTCTCTTTATCGAAAAATTGATCATTAAACATCACTAGTTAAAGTAGGGATTATATTTCCTATATTTCTGAAATTAACTGGGGTGATAAATGGGACCACATCATCCTTCACATTGACAATCTAGATATTATTTGTATCTAATATATTTTATATAAATATTAGATGATTGCATGGTATTCGCAACCTGAAATTTACAAAATTACTAGCTCAAATTATGAGCATAATTTTCAGATTATATAATCAAAACTATGTCTTGTTAATGCTAGTAAAAATAAATCTTAACATTTTAATAACTTTTAGTTGGAATGTCGATAAATGGTTTAACATTATTACTTTTTAAATGCATCAAATTAAATTAATTGTGAACAAAGCAGTTTATATTTCTATTTAGGGAATGCTATTACACATCATATCAATATTATAGTTCTCGTTATAATTAGGTTATGATTAGATCCTAGTTTTTTCATCTAATTATTTGATAGTGCAATCAATCCACCATACTGCATTGAGATGAAAAAGTAAAGAATGTTGAGACGAAATGTGTGGTTTGAACCCTTATACTATATCTCAAGCCCTAATGAGTGAAAATTTATATCGCAATTTACTGATTTTCAATTTTATTTGACAATTCTCTCAGTATTAGGAAGAAGAATTAAGATGTTGAAAATAATTTATAAATGCTCTATTATCTAAATTCTCGCAAAAGATTATTCGAATAAAAAAATTCGAAAGATAATTTATTTAGATATATTTACTGCACAAAAAACAACAATATCTCACACGCTAGTTATAAATGCTCCAACACGAATTGATGTCCTGGGAGGACAATTCGTTAGGATTATATTTGATAAGTTTTATGGCACACCTGAAGCGTGATGATATAAAACCCCATAAGAAAGATGGTTTCATTTATGAGGCACATACTTTTGAAAAGTATTTCAACATAAGAAATTATAAAGCCTCATAAGAAATTCAAATACCGAAAATATTGAAAATTGAGATATCTCAATAAATTATGTCATTATAAAAAAGAATTAGAATCGAACATAAAAAGTTGTCGACAACACTTTTACACATTATGTACTGTATCATATTATAAATAACGAGGATTCAAAATAAATTTGACAAAACATATCGATCGAAGTAATGATTGACCAAATAAAATGACGTGGTCATACTAAAATTGAATTTATTAGAGAAAACTGAAGTTACTAGACACAATCGTAGCAAAATTGAATTTATTAGAGTAACATGAAATTTCTGGATTTACAGTTTGAGCGCCTAAATGTATATACTTGTGCAAAAATGAAAACGAAAAAAGTAAAGTCGTAATAGAATTGTACGACTCTTTACGTAATAAATCTCACGAATTTGGGGGTGGTAGGCACTGCTAAAATTTAACCGCGTCCTCAGTTTCTCCCACAAGCTTTTCGAGAAATAACTCATGAACTTAGTGTCATAATCAGAAGTAATTGAATGAGGCACACCATGCAAACACATAATTTCTTTGAAGTAAAGATGGGCAACTCGTGTAGCATCAATGATTCGGACATGCTATGAAATAGGTCATATTTGAAAACCTGTCAACCACAACGAAAATAGAATTCGAGGCATGTTGGGTATGGGGCAGTCCCAATATGAAATCCATACTGAAATCAACCCAAGGCGCTTCAGGTACTGGCAAAGGTGTGTAAACACCCGCGTTAGTAAAAGCCCATTTGGGCTGCTGCACACATAACAACGTCCAACATAATGAGCCACATCACTACTTAATTTGGGCCAATAATAGGTAAATGAGACCAAAGCCAGTCTTATCTCGCCCAAAATGTCCCATATTATGAAGTTCACTAACAATATGTTATCGTAGTGAACAATCTGGAACACACAACTGTAATCTATGAAATAGGTAACCATTATGCAAAACAAAATCATGTCGCTGATTGTTATTTACCTCCCGAATTATCTTCTTAAAGGAAGGATCCGCAGCATACATATCCGAAAAAGTCTCAAATCCCATGACACTGGTGCTTACGGTGGTGAAAAGTGATGTACGATGACTAAATGCATCTACAACACGATTCAGGCTCTTAGCTTGGTGCCTTAGTGAAAATGTGATCTCCTGCAAGAATGCCACCCACTTGGCATGCCGTCTACTCAATTTATGCAAACCATTGATCTACTTCAGGGCATCATGATCATTGGTAAGAATAAATTCTCTTTGTATCAGGTAATGACGCCAATGCTTCAAAGACTGAACTATGTCATAGAATTCGAGGTCATAGGTAGAATAGTTCATCTTTGATCCTGATAGCTTCTCGCTGAAAAATGCCATCGGACGCCCCTCCTAGCTCAAAACACCACCATTGCCCACTCCAGATGCATCACAGTTGACCTCAAACACCATATCAAAATCTGGAAGTACCAACAATGAAGCCTCTGTCATTCGCTGCTTGACCAACTGAAAGCTGGTTTCTGCTTCTTTAGACCACTGGAAAGAATGTCCCTTGAGGCACTCTGTGATTGGGACAATCAAAGTGCTAAAGTTCTTGATGAATCGACGATAGAAAGATGCTAATCCATGGAAGCTTTTGACATCATGCAAGGTTTTAGGCTTGGGCCACTCCAAGATTGCGTCTATTTTAGATTGATTTGCAAGAACACCATCAGTAGACACAACGAAACCCAGAAAGGTAACAGAAGTAGTGAAAAAAGAACATTTCTTCTGATTAACGAACAGGCATTCTGTTCTCAACACATCAAAAACTGCACGAAGGTGATCAAAGTGAGATGCCTACATCAGGCTGTAGATGAGGATATCATCTAAGTAGACCACTACAAACTTCCCCATGAAAGGCCGTAACACATGATACATAAACCTCATAAAAGTGCTGGGTGCATTGGACAGCCCAAAAGGCATGACCATCCACTCACACAAATCATGCTGCGTCTTAAACGCCGTCTTCCACTAATCTCCAAACCGTATTCTGATATGGTGATATCTGCTCTTAAGGTTAATCTTTTAGAAGACTTTAGAACCGGACAACTGATCCAACATATCATCCAAACGGGGAATCGAAAACATGTACTTCACTGTAATCCTGTTGATTGCTCGGTTGTCAACACACATACGCCAAGAACCATCCTTCTTTGGCACTAGTATAGTAGGAATTGCACATGGGCTCATGCTCTCACGAATATACACCATCTCCAACAACTCCACCACTTGTTGCTGCAATTCCTCAGCTTCTTTTGGACTGAGGCGATAAGCCGGTCGATTAGGCAGACTCGACCTTGGAACAAGGTCAATCTGATGTAGAATATCAAAGGGAGATCTTCATGCATCAAATCAGGAAACTCCATTAGAATCTGTTGCACTTCTACTCGTAGAACTGGATTAGTGTCTGTTGTATTATTCTCACGAGGCAGTAGAGCATAGATCACATCTTCACACTCAAAATCTCCTAAAAACCTGGACATAGAAAATAGGCTGGCATTATTGGCTACCGGGGCAGGAGCGATTTCTTCCTTACGCGCCAACACGACCTTCTTCCCTTTGATGCTAAGAGAATAGGTATTTTTCCGCCCATCATGAATGACACTGTGATCAAATTGCCAAGGGCGACCCAACAATATGTGACAAGCATCCATTGCCACAACATCTCACCACACATTATCAAAATACTTTCTGCCGATCGAAAAAGACACTAGACATTGCTTTTCGACTGATACTTCACCGTACTTACTCAACCAGGACAATTTATATGGTCTAGGATGCCGATCTATCTTCAACTGTAATTTCTAAACAGTTTCTTTGAAACTACATTTTCACAACTTCTACTATCAATGATCAATTTGCAGACCTTATCTGCTACTGTGCAAGTTGTGTGAAAGATGTTGGTTCTCAACCAGTCATCCCCTGAGTCGCATTTGGAAGTCAATAGGCTCTTGCGCAAGACTAGAGTCTCATGACCATCTCCATACAGTACACCATTCTCTTCATCATCTTCATGTACATGTTCTTCTACCTCCTCAGTCTCGTCAATTATCTCTTCATCAATCAGGAGATTTTTACCTGTCTGACTAGCTGGTTTCTTGCAATTAGTATCCCGGTGTCCCTGTTCACCACATCTGAAACATCTAATACCCGAACTAGGATTACCCCCCGGTGGCTGTTGAACGGGACGAGGTGTTTGTTGAGGGCGGTTTGACTGACTTCCTTCATTTCTGATTACTGGCATCTCGTTCTGCTATTTTTCCATAACCAGTGTACGTTGGTATGCTTTAGAAATAGTCCACAGTGAGTGAAGGCTTAGGACATCCTGTAGGGGATGCCTTAACCCCCCAAATACCATGTTACCATCTGTTCTTCCGTCTTAGAAAAATCATTTCGAGCGATTAGTTGATAAAAATCTTCAGTATATTTATCAACAGACCTCGTACCTTGCCTCAGAGAATGAAGTCGTTGAAACAAGGTTTGGGTGTAGCCAAAAGGAAGGAAGTGACCTTTCATCTTCTTCTTAATCTTTTCCCAATCTGTGATTCTAGCCTTACCCAGCCTACTTCGTGAACGCCTCAATTGCTTCCACCATGCAGATGCTTTGCCCTTGAGTTTGATGGTGACCAACCTCACTTTAATACGATTTGGAACCTCCTTATACTCAAAAATACGTTCCACTTCATTCAACCAATCAAGAAAACCTTCAGCCTGTAACGTACCAGAAAACTTAGGCATATCCACTTGAAAGTCGAAGTCTACATGACGATCGTCCCAACCACGGTACCTCCCACCTTGAGGGTGATTGTGATACATGATTTCAAAACTAGTATTGAAATTGTGATCATCTAGTTTACGATCACCGAAATCCTGTTGTGCCACTAGACGCTAAGTTAACTCCGCAATTTGCATCTGTAAGTCTTCAATTGTCATATCCTGAATGTTAATATCTCGGCGTGGGACTTCCTTATTCGGAACATGCCCTCGACAACCACAACCACCAACCATGATAGGACTGATGAAATCTTTCGCCCAAGAAAATGCTGAAGCTCTGATACCAACTGACGCTGGACAGAATATGAATTATTCTGCATGCTGAAATCAATTGACAAATACATGGAATAATGCAAGAGAAATATCAAGTGAAACTATAAAATTCTTTATCATTCAACAACTGAATGAAAAATAACCTACAAGCCGGGTTATATAGCTAAATATTCGAAATTAGTGGAATTTTACAAAAAATGGTAAATTCTAATATTCATACTAAAATAAAATATTTAATAAGAAAAATAATATCCCTAAAATCCAACTCAAATCGAGCTGTTATTCTATGTTAAAAAAGGTAATCGAAATATTACTATAAATGACAAAAAAAATAACTTAAATTGATGATTCAAAAAGGAAAACAACTGAATTTGGGTTCGAAATCGATGCTCACTGAGCATGACCACATCGTGCGCACCGAAAAGACCTTTTTCCATTGGGTCATGGGCGTGATTCTGACAACCATAGCAAAAGTTATGACCAAAATACTGAAACATACCCAAAGATGGCCCCAATTAGAAAATATTCAATTATTTGCCAATTTTGCGTTGATCCGCCAACTCATGGTATCTCAGCGCCATTAACGTACTATCAGATAGCTTGACCTCGTCTGATTTGGATCCTCCTGCATCAACTAGTCATTATGACTATTGTATCTCTTGTAACCTTAATGCTTCCCTCTAAATATGGAGTTTTGGTTCTTAATAATACACACAAGTTTATTGACTTCTTTCTTTTTCTCTCTAATTCATAGCAGACTAGTATTTTTTTGGAGAATTCTTGATTAAAAAGTAGGAAAAATTTTTGGATTTTTATGTAAAATATTTTATTGTGTGAATATATGATTGAAAATGAGTATGCGAAATAATTAAAGTAAATTAAATTAAATTAAAGGCCAAAAAATAATGGCTTACTATGGGAAACAGATCCTCAAATTGTCGTTTGAAAGTAGAAATACATCTTCCTAATTTAAGTTAATAATTGCCAAAGAATATTAAAAACCTACAATCGTAGGCCAGATTTAATTAGGCAAATTTATAATACTCAACAATTTTTATTAGTACAGGTGCATAGAATATAAAAAACCTACTATTGTAGGCTACATTTAATTAGGCAAAGTAGGGGTGGACATTTTAACCAAAATCAAACTCGCTTGAATTGGAGATTTCAATTCGTTTTCAAGAAAAAAAAATTGGAACCGGAATTGAAAAATGAGAATCAATCGGATCCATGTCGATTTTTAGTTCTTGATCTTGAACCGAATTTGTCCTTTTATAATTTTTTATAATTTATTCACCTTTACCCAATAACCCTACACAAAAAGTAGCAAGTTTGTAAGATTCAATGAGTAACATATTTACAAAGTTTAAGTAGTAATGGCATCTCCAATTGAGACACAAAAACACCAAATTGTGCTCCAATGTGACACCAAACAAAATGGTGCAAAGTGAATAGTGTTGTACCATTTTTCCATAATGGTGCAAAGTTCAATTTGCCCCTTTTTTCATTTGACAAAAAAATTATTGGAGGGTATTTGCGTCATTTGTGTTATTATATAATAATAATAATAATAATAATAATAATAATAATAATAATAATAACTGAATTACTTAAAATAAGAATAAAAAAATTTCACGAATTCAATTGCAAATAATAATAATAATAATAATAATAATAATAATAATAATAATAATATTATTATTATTATTATTATTATTATGTTAAAATAATAATTACTGAATTACTTAAAATAAGAATAAAAAATTTCACGAATTCAATTGCAATAATATTTCGAGTTCATATTTAGTAATTTAATATGTTTTAATTGTACTATGTTTAAATAATATATTTATTAATGAGTCTAATATTTTCATTAATTTAACGTAATTATTTATTTAGTAATTTATATATTTCTAAAATAAATAAATAACATTTCGAATAAATAAGTTACTAAGAATAAAAAAAAGAGAAGAAAATAATTAAACACTGTTTATTAGGTGTAAGTTTTGGTGTACTATAAATTTTAATTTGGAGCAGGATTTGGTACAACACTCGAGATGCTCTAACTACCTAATCAATTAGATTCATTTATGTGAAGGGTTAATTTCACAAACGGTCACTGAACTTACTTAAAAATTATAAAACGGTTACTGAAATTTACAACTTGCAAAAGCGGTCACTGAAATTTCGTGCACTTTCATAAACAGTCACTGAAGTTTTAATTTATTTCACAAACGATCACTGAAGGACCGTTGTGATTTTAATTCAAATTTAAAGGATCAAAACATGTGGATATAGAAGCTTTGCCACTTCAAGTGCAAATTTATTTTAAACAAAAATACACTATTTTTTTTATATGAACTAAAATAAATAAAAATGTATTAAAAGCAAGGAAATCTATATTTCATAAATTAAATTATTTTATTTTTCTAAATAAATTAACTAATTAATTAAATAAATTAGGTCATTTCATAATTTTAATTTTAAAGCCCATTAGCCCAAATGAATTATTGATGTGGATCACCGATATTTTAATATTAATATATACTTTTTAGTATTTGTATGCATTGAATTAATGTTATTTGACAACTAGTTATTTATATATTTTTGAATTGGGCTACGTTAATTTGTTAAAGTTATGAATGAAATGTCATTAGTTATATTTATGTAGTATTGTTGTAAATATTAAAAAAATTAATTATGGTACGGAATTGAACCGAACTGAATTGAACGGAACCGAAACCGAACGGTTCCATTTATTAAAGAAAATTTTGGAACCGAACCGACCCACGGACAGCCCTAACTATTTCTTATAAATATCGGGAAAATAATTTGTGTTTTCAGCTTACAATTTTTTTTTTTTTTCAAATATTGAGTAGAATCGAACCCTAATCGGAATCGATAATTAGAGTTTGGATTGAGTTTTAGTAATTATGTGGATCCAATTATTCCATTTACGGAATTCTCGAAATATAATAAATGATTTCTAGTATTGATATGTTCAAACCAACCTACTCGATGTTCAAACCTATGTTCGAGTGCTTATAAGTTGACAAGTCAAATGTTAACTCATACTATGTGAAAGTTAATTGAAGTTGTTGGAAAAATAAATCCTATATATAACTATTAAGAGTAATGCTATTTAGCTCTATTGAAATTATAATCACAGTCTATATGATTCTAATGTGACATTAAATAATAAGTACGATTTAAATCATTTAATTTCTCTTCTCATTTAGTCTATTATCTAACACCACATAAATTGTGATTATAACCAGCATTATTGAACTATTAATTATTTTTGTCCACTTCAAAACCCATTTGCCAAAAGATATTTCTACAAAATGAGTCGTGTATGATTTTAAGAAAAATTGATTTATTAATTAATTTTGATCATTTTTGGAGAATTTCAAGCAAATCTTGGAGTGTTTTTTTTTTTCCTAGTTTCTCTTGGTATACATCATGGTTGACAATTTTTTTGACATTGTGTAATTTGACATATACAATTTTGACATTACTTTAACAACACTTAAAATAATCAATTGTCTCGATTTTTACATCTCACAAAATGTCAATCTTGATGTGCACGAAGAATGTAAAAGTAATATATATATATATATATATATATATATATATATATATATATATATATATATATATATATATCTTTCTATATATAAAAAGTGGCTATTAAACGGAATTTGTTGGTTTAACGGAAAAACTAACAGAATTTCTTATTTTAACGGAAAATCTTTTTTTACCACCCCTTACTTTCAAAATTATAATTAAATAATAATAAAAATAAATTAGCTTTTGATAATTCATTCAAACTAAAATATCTTAGAGCTAATTTATCCGAATCGACTTTTTCTCAAATCTAATTTATGTATTTAATTACGATTTATCCAACGAGATCAATA
This sequence comes from Fraxinus excelsior, assembly GCA_019097785.1. Lineage (NCBI taxonomy): Eukaryota > Viridiplantae > Streptophyta > Magnoliopsida > Lamiales > Oleaceae > Fraxinus > Fraxinus excelsior. The sequence continues at coordinate 17,704,385 of CM032625.1, read as the reverse complement.
TTCATATATTTACGATAACTCCATCAATATCTAAATATTTGACACCAATAAAATATAATTTGATAAATGTATCATTTAGTCCCTAACTTTCAAAATATTAAAATTGAATTATATTTTATGAAAATTTTGGGATATTACATTCTCACCCCCTTAAAATATTTTCGTCCTCGAAAATTTACCCGTCACTTACCAATGCTAAGTCTAACACATAATATACATATATTATCGTAATACATATAATACTTTAAGGATAAATTAATTGCATTATTACTTAAAAAAGAGTAAAAACTTAAGTCATGCAACAAGTTTAAGCCTCCGTTTGTTTCTCATTAAAAACACATAAAAATGAAAAATATGACCGTTATCCATCACATCAATTTTGAATTTCTATCTCTTGTGTGGGGTCTAATAACAACTATATTTTTCATTCTCATTCTACATTAATGAGAATCAAATGGAGTTTAAGTAAACTTATCTTCTTACCACTTAACATACCTTGAGTTTTTTGTTTGTGATTTTGGGTTGGAGATGGCAGAGAGAAGCACTTCATTTAATTATTTATCAATTACATAAACATTACATCATTAATTATTTAATTAACCAAAAAAACTACATTTTTATTAATAACAAATTAATTCTTAAACAAAACTATTAAATATAAACTAAGCAAACGTGCATTGCACCTAGTATGTATGTATGTATATATATGTATATATATATATATATATCGATTTTGGGTGCCACCTTTTGTGAGGAGTTGAAAAAATCAATGCTTGCTATTTGTTTGGGCACCGATTTTGGATAGTTTAAAAATCATTCAAAAATGGTGTAATATAATTTTGACAGTTTCTCCCAACTCACCAAATCAGTGGATTTTGGCCGTTTCTCACAATCTCTTCTAGTTTTAACCTCTATAAAATAGTTATTTTCAACCAAAAATATTTTCTTCAAAATTACTTGTAAATAAAACTATATTAACAAAAAAATTTATTTATAAGCAAAAATTAAATTGTAATGAAAAAATACTTGCAAGTAAAATATTACTTATAAGATAAAAAAAATTACATTATAATTAAGAAATTATTTAAAAGTATAAAACTAACTATAATTGTAAAATTTACTTATGAGTAAAAAAATTCATTTTAAATTTTAAATAAATATTTAACTTTATTTAATTTTTGAAGTTAAATATTAACACATATGTAAGAAAATTACCTACAAGTAAAATATCATTTATGAGTAAAAATTTCATATAACAAACAATAAACTGAAAACTTTATTAAGAGACAAATGTGTAATTTTATTCTTTTAAAGAACTTTTAAAATCAATCAATAATAAACTCTCAATCATAGCTGATGAAGTGCATAAGGAGTTAGAATTCATGATGAAGTGGGATCGCAAAGGGAAAAAATGATTTCATAATAACTTCTGATTTGTCCGTTTTTTACAAATTACTAGCCTAATTCGATTGGAAACGGGCCAACGATCACAACCCATCGCCTCCGACCATGACGTACGTCGAATTTTGGGCAGATTCTATCATTTAAGCTCTCGATTAAGCATTTTTGCCGTTTATGGTAATTTTTATTTTGGTAATATCTCATTCAATAAAATTCAGATTTGTATTCCGTTTGTTGGAGGACGATCCTGAATCTTAGGAGTTTTCATTTAAGTTGTTAGTTCGAATTTTTCATTTATGGAAAAATATCTTTTTTTTTATTATTTATTTTTCGAATTTTGCTAGGATTTTATTATTTAAAGTCGTGTAAGCCCTATGAAGCAGATTATTATTGAGTTGAATAAAATTTTCGTGAGTTTTCTCTCACTTTATGTGTATTATTATCTTTCCTACAATCTTCTGCTAAGTCGTTGGTATCAGAGTCGAAGTCGTTCATTCACCATGCCGCCTGGAGACGTCCAGAACCTCGTGAAGCCCTGGTAGAGGAGGTACATAGACGTGATGACATCGCACGGATGAGTCAACGAATGGAGTTATTGACACAACAAATCACTGCACTCATGCCACAACAACATGCGCTTGTATCCCAACCAATTGAGGATTCTGATGAGAAGAATCCATTTGCACAGCCTGAGCATCCACTAGATCTGTCAGTCTGACATAAGGGGGTAGTCAGGATGAAAACAGGCGTTGGGAATCAGGATTCAAGGTTGATATTCCTGAGTTTCATGGTGGATTAAGTCCAGAAGAGTTTTTGGATTGGGTGACTGCAGTGGAGGAGATCTTGGAATTTAAGGAGGTTCCTGCTGATAAGTGTGTGCCTCTCATTGTGATGAGATTTCGTGGATGAGCAGCGGCGTGGTGGCAGCAGACCAAGGTGACGAGATCCAGGTTAGGGAAATTGAAGTTTGCATCGTGGGATAAATTGAAGAAACATATGAAGAAGCAGTTTCTGCCTACAACTATGTTCGGACCATGTACCGCAACTGTAGAATCTGCATTAAGGCGTAAAGACGGTTAGTGACTATACCACAGAATTTTACATGTTGATTACGAGGAATGAGGTGATGGAGACGGAGGAGCAGTTGGTGTTACGATATGTGGATGGTCTTCATCGTCAAATGCAGGACACGCTGAATATGTTTAATCTTGTGACAGTTTCTGAGGCACATCAGAGGGCAATACAGATAGAGAAACAGCAGTCCAAGAGAAATACAGTTCCTTTCACTGCGAGCAATTATGCTAATAACTCTCAGCAGCAGATGACACGTCCTGGTAATCCTATTCAACCGGCCCTCCTAGAACTAATCATGTTCAACAACCAGCACGTCCTGGAGGTGGTATTCATTGTTTTGCATGTGGTGGTACATGCCATAGGTAGTTTGAATGTCCCAAGAATCCGCGCAAAGGACTCTTTGTTGATGAGAGGTATGAAGATTATGAAGGTCCGCCTGTATTTGACGGTGAAGATACCGAAGAAGTCACAGAGGAAGAAGAGTTTGTAGTTGGTGATGTGGGTCAGGCGTTGGTGGTAAGACGTAGCCTTCTGACACCCCTGGAGAATAACACTGACTGGCTGCGAAATAATATCTTTTAGTCGACGTGTACTATTGGGGGAAAGGTCTGTAGATTTGTTATTGACTCTGGTAGTTGCGAAAATGTGGTGGCGGAAGAAGTCGTTAAGAAGCTGGGTTTGCAAACTGAGAAGCATCCTAAACCATATAAATTGGCTTGGCTGAAGAGTGGTAATGATGTAGAGGTGTCTTAGCGTGCTCGAATCAGTTTCTCCATTGGACCTACCTATAAAGATCAGATTTTATGTGATGTAGTAGAGATGGATGCATGTCATTTGCTGTTAGGGAGACCGTGGTAGTTTGATCGACGTTCGATCCATGATGGATACACAAATACGTATATTTTTTTATTTGGGGGAAAGAAGATTGTGCTATTGCCGGATAAGGGTTCAGTAAAAACAGTTGGAGAAATTACAAATTTGCTGACAAGAGCGAAGTTTGAAACGGAGATGGAGGAATCTGGGGTAGTGTATGTGCTAGAGATGGCAATGAGCCGAGCTCGTGGCTCGTTACAAAACGAGCCGAACTCGTGCTCGGCTAGTTGCTCGTGGGCGAGCTCGGCTCGGCCCACGAGCTTGTCTATCACGAGTCACGAGCCGAGCGCTCGGCTTGGCTCGTGAGATTTGATTTTTTTTTTGGTAACTGTCCTTATATGAAAAAAAAATAAATAAATAAATTGACGAGCCGCTCGTCTAAAACGAGCCGAACAGGCTCGGCTCGCCTACCTAGCCGGCCTGCTCGGCTTGTGCTCGGGCTCGTTTTTTTACGAGCCCGAACGGCTCGTGGGTCGCTACAGTACGAGCCAAGCGGCGAGCCGACGAACTACTCGGCTCGATTGCCACCACTAGTATGTGCTGGTGGGAAAATCAGTTGCCAGCGAGCAAGAGGTCCCTTGCAGGGTTCAACTATTTTCTAAAGGAGTTTCATGATGTCTTCCCAAAAGAGCTTCCAGATGGATTGCCACCATCGCGGGATATTCAGCACCAGATTAACTTGGTGCCTAATGCTTCTCTACCTAGCCTGGCGCATTACAGGATGAGCCCCACTGAACATGAGGAGTTGCATAGACAAGTGGAGGAGCTTTTGGCAAAGGGGCACATCAGGGAGAGTCTTAGTCCTTGTGCTATTCCTGCTCTCCTTACGCCGAAGAAGGATGGGACGTGGCGCATGTGCGTGGATAGTAGGGCGATCAATAAGATTACGGTACGTTACCGTTTTCCTATTCCTCTCCTGGATGATGTGTTAGACCAGCGTACTGGTGCTTGTGTGTTCAGGAAGCTTGATTTGAAGAGTGGGTACCATCAGATTCGGATTAGACCTGGAGATAAGTAGAAGACAACCTTTAAGACGAGGAAAAGGTTGTACGAGTGATTAGTCATGCCTTTCGACCATTCAAATGCACCTAGTACATTTATGATGATCATGAATCAGGCTCTTCGTCCATTCATCGGTAAATTTGTTGTCGTCTACTTTGATGATATTCTGATTTATAGTGCTAACGATGATCACCATGTCCAGCACCTTCGGGAAGTTCTTTCAGTTCTTAGCAGGGATAACTTTTATGCTACAGTGAAAAAATGTTCGTTCTTAACTGATCGTATTGTAGTCTTGGGTTATGTGGTGTCGAAGGAGGGGTTAGCAGTGGACACATCAAAGGTGGAGGTAATAAGTCAGTGGCCACAGCCTAAAACTGTTACAGAAGTGCGCAGCTTCCATGGCCTTGCTTCATTTTATCGAAGGTTTATACTACATTTCAACAGTATCATGACACCAATTACAGATTGTATGAAGGATGGAAAGTTTCACTGGACTCCCGAGGCAGAGGCATCTCTTCAGTTGATTAAGCAGAAGTTGACTACTGCTTCAATTTTGGTATTGCCTGACTTTATCCAGCCATTTGAACTGCATTGTGATGCTTCGAAGGTGGGTATTGGTGGTGTGTTGAGTCAAAACAACCGCCCCGTTGCATACTTAGTGAGAAGCTTTCTGGTCCAAAGTCTCGGTACAGTACTTATGATGTGGAGTTCTATGCAATAGTCTAGGCAGTTCAACATTGACGTCACTACCTGTTCCAAAAGGAGTTCATTTTGTATACTGATCATGATGCCCTCAAGCACCTTAGTACTCAGGATAAGGTATCTGCTCAGCATGCTTCTTAGATTGCTTACCTGTAACAGTTTACTTTCGTGATTAAGCACAAAGCAGGTGCCCTTAACAAGGTGGCAGATGCATTGAGTAGGTGTCAAACTCTCCTGATGGAAATGCGAGTGGAGGTTCCAGGTTTTGATAGCCTTTGCGACTTATATGCTACTGATCCATATTTCTCCCATGTTTGTCGGAAGTTGCAGGAAGGTGTGCAGTCGGAGTTTGCATGAGTTGATGATTTCCTTTTTTCGTGGCACCCAGTTATGTATTCTAGAGGGTGGTTTGAGGCTCAAGATTGTTCAGGAATTGCACAACGATGGCCATGTGGGTCGTAATAGAACATTGCAGCTTGTTGCTGCTTCTTACTTTTGGCCATCATTGCGCAAGGATGTTGGCAGATTTGTGGAACGTTGTCGGACTTGTCATTTGGCCAAAGGTAAGGCAACAAATGCTGGCTTGTATATGCCTCTTCCTATCCCAACCTAGCCTTAGACGGACGTTAGTATGGATTTCGTTGTGGGGCTTCCTAGGACCCAGCGTGGTTTTGACTTTATCTTTGTAGTGGTTGATTGGTTCTCCAAGATGGTTCACTTCATCCCCTGCAAGAAAACTACGAACGCTGTCAATGTAGCTTTGTTGTACTTTCGTGAAGTCTATCGCCTACATGGACTACCTACATCTATTGTGTCTGACCGGGACACTCGCTTCCTCAGTCACTTCTGGCACAGTTTATGGCGTTTAGTCAATACACAGTTGGACTTCAGTAGTGCATATCACCCTCAGACAGATGGACAGACAGAGGTGGTTAACCATTCCTTAGGTGATTTACTACGTTACCTAGTTGGTGATCACATCAAGTTTTGGGATCAGAAGTTGTGTCAGGCAGAATTTGCTCATAATCATGCTGTCAACTGGAGTACAGGTTTTAGCCCATTTCAAGTGGTGTATGGTCTTGCTCCTCGTGGTCCCCTTGACTTGATCCCAGTTTCTCCTACTTTTAGAATGCATGGCAAGGCCGAGGACTTCATTCAGCAGTTGCAATAGGTTCACTCACAGGCTCATGATCGGTTGCAGGCTTCTGTCACTAAGTGTAAGCATGATGCAGATCTTAAGCGTCGACATGTTGAATTTGAAGTATGTGACTTTGTTTGGGCAGTGTTAACTAAAGATCGTATTCCTGCTCATGAGTACAACAAATTTACTGCCAAAAAGATTGGTCCATTAGAGATCATTGAGAAGATTAATCCAAATGCTTGTCGTTTGAAGCTGCCAAGTCATATTTGTACATCCGACATGTTTAATGTCAAGCATCTGGTACCATTTCGTGGTGACAATTCTGATGATGATGAGACTTCTTCCACGTCAAATTTGAGGGTGAATTTTTCTCGCCTTGGGGAGAATGATGAAGTGCATAAGGAGTTAGAGTTCATGATGAATTGAGATTGCAAAGGGAAAAAATGATTTCATGATAACTTCGGGTTTGTCCGTTTTTGGCGAATTACTAGCCTAATTCGATTGGAAACGGCCAACGATCACAATTCATCGCCTCCGACCATGACGTACGTCGGATTTTGGGCAGATTTCATCATTTATGCCATCGATTAATCGTTTTTGTCGTTTATGGTAATTTTTATTTTGGTAATATCTCATTCAATAAAATTCGAATTCGTATTCCGTTTGTTGGAGGACGACCCTGAATCTTAGGAGTTTCCATTTAAGTTGTTAGCTCAAATTTTTTCAGTTATGGAAAAATATCATTTTTTTATTTATTTTTCGAATTTTGCTAGGGTTTTACTATTTAAAGCCTTGTAAGCCATTTGAGACAGCTTATTATTGAGTTGAATAAATTTTTCATGAGTTTTCTCTTACTTTGTGTGTATTTTCATCTTTCCTATAATTTTCCGCTACGTCAATAGCTTGGACAATTTTAAAAATCGATAAACTCATAAACGCTCAAATTTAGTACTTAAAAAACGCTCATAATTGGGACGCCGAAACTCCCAAATTGGCCTTGAAGCAAGATATGTTTTCATTGCTCCTCATCACACGAGATATCAGTAAGACTTCAACAAATCAAAATTAAGATGTGTTGGCAGTTTAAGGTTTCGCACATGAATCGATGGACTAATATAGAGATCGCTATATGTCGGAAGTCGAGCCTGCTATTCCCAAAGTGGAGAAAGGTATGGATCTACCTCACTGAGTGTATGGTTTAATTGTAGCAATCCTACTATAGAACAAATTCTTAAAGCACTAATGCAATAAAACCCCAAGAAAATCTGTCACACAAGCTAAACTGTTTATACTTCTTATTCAAGAACAAAAGGAAGATACAGATGCAGATGCCTCGAGTATAAGCCAACATATCCCAGCTCCTTCAGCAAGATGGAACTTCTACGCAGTAAAGGATACGACTCGAGTAAAAATATTAGCTTTATTTTCTTCCACTGTATTGTTGATGTTGTTGTGTGCTATTAAATCCTTATCTCTACGAAAAATGCCATGAGTGTTTGTGTGATAGCTAATTACTTCCATGAGAATGAACAGATGATGCAGATCTAGCCGATACTGAAGCTGTGGGACTACCATCGCGCTCCACATCCCCAAAGTTGGCTTTACCAGTTAACATCTTTATCGCGATTTGAGCAACATCGGCAAACCATTCATCATCCGGTAATACACTGCAAATCGAAATAATTTCAGATGTTTTTGGAAGATAAAACAATAACCGACAAAAACTGGAATAGACAAAAAGATTTGAGGAAAAAAAAAAAAAAAAGACACACACACACACACACCCCAAATGAACAAGGCTAGTGAGATAAGCCATTGACATTGAACTTTTCAGGTCAACTTAGTTGGATATTCTTATCTGAAGAACTTACCCATATGGATCTATTTTACTTGCAGCAACTGCTTCAATAGCTCTACCTATAATGTTCTTAATCACTTGATGCAGATTTCGAGATAAGTATCTCCCTTGAGATGAAAAAAGTATAACAAACTCCATATCCAGATAGAACTGTAGGATGATTAAATTTTTTATTTCAGCCAGTTAGAAAATTAGCGTAAGAAATGCAAAGGAAAAAAAAAAGTGTTACTTTATGCAAAGAGTGAAAACACAGTGGACATGAAATGAAAACAAAACCTGTTGAAGCCCTAATGGACCCAATGGCCTTTGCCCTTGCTCAATCTCTTCCCAGAAGCTTTGATCATCAGAAATCCATAGGATGACAGTCTCTGTGAGTCTCATCAAAAGAATAGTTGCAAATCTTTCTCTTCCTACAAACATATCTGATGCAATGCTTGCAATCCGTGTTAACTTCACAAATAATTCCTAATAATGATAAAAGGAATGTTAGGGCCTAACCATATCAAATATCATAGCATTTTTTAAAATCAAGCCTAATTGCTGTCATAACCTACAGACAAGCAACCACATCAAGAAGACCAAAACCGTGATTCTTGAAACTTACAAAGGCCAGTTGCCTCAACTATGCATAATGGAAGTATTAAAATAGGTCATTTGAATACAATGAGATGTCTGAGAAACCACCTTTAGAAAAAAAATGGATTTAAGAATTAGTCTTCTTTGGAAGGAAAATGAACTTAAAGCATCCAAATTATAAGGACAACACATTAAGATAAAGCATGAGGTAGAACTACATGATAAGACGTTTCTATACGTGCTCAAAGGCTTAAGATGGATCCTCATAGATTGTGAATAATCAAATATTGCTTCTATCCAAATTAAGTAATTCTCTTCCCTTTGCAAATGCAGCCGATGTTTTAATATTGTTGAGAGGCATGAATGCAATAAATACTATATATGGATAGATAAAGGAACCAAAGGTTGTATTGAATAATTCTATTAAACTACAAGTTTCTAGGCACTGAATAAGCCACCTAATGTAAAAACACTTACAGACATGAAACATCATTTCATGAGGGCTGTGGTTGTCATTTATTTATGTGTATAATTGAACCAATAAGTTACACATAATGTTTTACTAGTTACGCTAATGAAAATGCAAATGATTAAAAATCAATGAACTTGCTGAAAATGGTAATCAATAACCTGGTATATTGGAGAAGGGAACCATTCAGGTTCCTCTCTGCCTCCATCCAGGCTTAAGTACAAATCTGCACCCAGTTGAACACCACCATCTTCTGCAAAGATGAGTTCGAGGGCATGTTGCCTGCAGAAGCTATCTCTCAACTGATCAACTAAGCGTTGAAGCCTTCTCTTCAGTTCTCTTTGCTCTGGAGGACGGTTTTGTTTGTCTGAAGCTCGTCGTGGTGGTTCATCAGCTCTGTTCCACTGTTGGGAGAATGAAAGCCTGGCAGCTGCTCGTGGAAGGATCTCATCTGCTAACAGTAATGCGTTGGCTAGTAAAGCTATCTGTTGGGTTTCGGACTCTGCTATTTTAACAATTCTGCTCCCAGACCCTTCCAAGTTTTCAGTCTCCATCGAACCAGGCAATGCATTTATCATCATGTTGACATATAAATTAAATGACTGAATGACACCTCCCAAAGCTTGCTCGGATAACTGCATGATCTCTAAGGTACCAACATCCTCGCATAGTTCCTGAATCCAAATTACATGCAATTGATATATGTAGAAGCTTCAGTATCAAAAGAACTTAATAAAAATAATAATAAGTTAGCACTTCTCAGTTTTTATTGCACGATTTATATATCCAATTCACTTTAGATATTACAGATTTGCCTGCTAAAGGGAGTGACAAAAAGGTAAATCTAATAAAGTCATAATGGTTTGATACAAAAAGGGCTTGTACTTTGTCACCTGAACCATTGTACTGAATCTGTGAGCACTGCTTGAAAGCTTTGGCTGCAATGTAATCATACTACCAAGAGATGCCGTGCTCAAGGAACGGGTACCAACAGGTGGATAAGTGAGTGACCAATCATCTGCAGCAGCAATTGCTGCCGTGCTCAGTTCAATTCTTTTTAAGTTCGCATTCAATGCCTGTTCAATGTAAGGCCTAAAGGTTTTCAAGAGAATAGGGGTAAGGGACAATCCACGAGCTTCTAACAACACGCAATGCCCCAACGATATTTGAACACACTCAGTGACAGATCTCAGAGCTCCTGAAGCTGCTGGAGAAGCTAGAATGTGTTTCTTGATAAGAAGTGCAAAAGTCTCAGTCTGGTTGACGGCCCAAGTAACAAGCTCAGATGTGAAAGCTGGCTCGTCATCGAATATGGCTAAAGAATCACTTGCGGCCTGTACGATTGTGCAGAAAACAAGCTGTGAAAGTGTAGTCGTATATGCTATTCCATGTGAACTGCCTGATGGGCGAAGACTCTGCACATTGCTTCGCAACTTTTGTTGGTGACATTTGAGGAGTAATGTATGGGCGCGGGGACCATCTCCCAATTGTTTTAGAGCTTGTACAGCTGAACGAAGCTCAACCACACTTATTGAAGGCTGGCAAGTAGCCTCTGCTAACTGATCAGCTAATTTTTGTCTCTGTTCCATTATAGAGGTTTGCAATGACAGCAATGTTGAGGGAGTCAACGATCGCTGGACTCTAGCCTCTTCTGCTATATTTTCGCCTTCATCAAGGGCAGCCAAAGCTTCATCCACTCGCCTCTCTGCCAGCAAGACTTCAAGCGTCTCTATAAATTGTGCCAACCATTTTTCGATCTTCGTAGGTTCACTGCCTTCGAAATTAACAGTGTCAACTTTTGCTGAATTTTCAGGTCCATCATACAAGGAATCAACACGAACTCCATCAGTCAAAACATGTATGACATTTGCTTGAGTTGATAGGAGATTCCTCAGTGTAACAAGCTGTCCTTCAAGATTAGAAATCTCTCTTGACGTCCTGCAAGATACGAACAATTTTTTTTTTTTTTTTATATAGTATGAAAATTGAAGCCAAAAAGTTTCTTTTATACAGTTGATTATAAACCTCATAATCATTTGGTTAATGATATCAACTTACCGTATGAAAGCAGAATAATTTGCGTAGACACTTTTGCGCATTTCTTCCGCAGAAGCCTTCTTTAAGTCTACTAGGTAAATGCAGAGATGCCTTATTTCCTGGAAAAAATTGCAAATCCCTAAACATCATGCTTTGCACCATTGGATCACACAAAAAGCAAGAGAAGTTCAGGAATCCAGAAATTTTTACTCAGATAAGAAGCATATGCTCAAATCCCCTGCAGTTCCTTCGAAATAATCCAACAACATTACCACAGCTTACAAAAAATCACGTCCTAAACAGACCAAAAGCTCATCAAGGGGTCTATGAACTTTTCATCAATTAACTGAATATTTTTCTCAAAATAACTTAAGCTGCGTCAAATTTGGGAAAAACAGAAAGGAAAAACCTCAAAATCAAACAGTATTAATTTATTTACAACGAAAGACAGTTTTACACAAATTTTTGTGCCCGAAATCAATCTGGAATAGGGCAATTCATTTCACGTAAGAATGATTATCCTTGTACTAAAAATATGCATGGGTTATGAAAAATATGTACTATGCATAATATCAGTCTAATTATATACAGAATGAATTAATTATCACTGTTTCGAAATAATGAAGAAGACAAGATTTAAACGTAGGATGTTTTAAATTTTAAACAATACGATTAACACAATTGTATAAATAAAAAGCAAAAATTGACCTTTTCGCTCATGGCTCGGCATCGGTTAGTGAGATATGCCTCAGGATCAAATTGTGAAGATTTGAATATTTTAAGCTTGTCACCGAGCGTGAGTTCTTGTTCGAAATCGGCCGAGTCTCCTTTACTTGACGAGAATGATCCCTTGTCCATTTCTTTTTCCTGTCGCTACGTATTCAAATTCACTGCATGAAAATCCCAGATAATAAAAAATGGAGAAAAACGCAAAGAGAAGAGAGTGGTGGGGGAGAGAGATCAAGTTTGTTCTACAAGTGTCCCTCAAACCATTGTTTCGGTTTGATTTCTTCCCATGTTTGCTTCAATTGCCATTCATATTTTCTCTTACATTTTGTTTTGTTTTGTTTTTTTCCCCTTCTTCCAAATATTATATTATTACTAGGTGCAAGCAACGTTTGCTTAGTTTATATTTAATAGTTTTGTTTAAAAATTAATTTGTTATTAATAAAGATGTAACTTTTTTGGTTAATTAAATAATTAATGATGTAATGTTTATGTAATTGATAAATAATTAAATAAAGTGTTTCTCTCTGTCATCTCCAACCTAAAATCATAAACAGAAAACTCAAGGTATGTTAAGGGATAAGAAGATGAGTTTACTTAAACTTTTTGCATAGCTTAAGTCTTTACTCTTTTTTAAGTAATAATGCAATTCATTTTATCGCTAAAGTGTGATATGTATTACGATAATATATGTATATCATGTGTTAGACTTATTGGTAAGTGACGGGTAAATTTTCAAGGACGAAAATATTTTAAGGAGGTGAGAATGTAATACTCCGAAAATTTTCATAAAATATAATTCAATTTTTATATACTATATTTTAATATTTTGAAAGTTAGGGACTAAATGATACATTTATCAAATTATATTTTATTTGTGTCAAATATTTAGATATTGATGGAGTTATCATAAATATATGAATATTGGTCTCGTTGGATAAATCGTAATTAGATACATAAATCAGATTTGAGAAAAAGTCGATTCGGATAAATTAGCTCCAAGATATTTTAGTTTGAAGAAATTATCAAAAACTAATTTATTTTTATTATTATTTAATTATAATTTTGAAAGTAAGAGATGGTAAGTAATGGGTGGTGAAAAAAGATTTTCCATTAAAACAAGAAATTCCGTTAGTTTTTCCATTAAATCAAGAAATTCCGTTATTTTTTTCCGTTAAACCAACATATTCCGTTTAATAGCCATTTTTTATATATAGAGAAGATATGGAGAGAGTGCCTTTTATTTTAAAGAACTAAGTGCATTTTCAAGAGACTCGCTATTTTTTAAAGAGCATATTTCATAAAATAAAAAATTAAATTAAATCCTCCAACATGTTCTTTATATTTAACATTTAATTTTTCTATTCTCGAAAAAATAATTATTGCTGCTCTCTCTCTCTCTCTCTCTCTCATTAGCTTTCTTTCAAATTATTATATTATTTTTACTATTAAAACTTGAAATAATTTGGATACATTTAATTCTAAAGAGTGCTTTGAACTTCTTTTTAGAGCATTTCCAAGAAACTCTAAATACAAGATACTCTTCATTTTGCTTTTTCAACAAAAAATTATTGATTTTTCTTCATATTTTATATAACATGATTTTTTACATATCAATTCACCAATCAATTTAAACATGGTTTGAATAGTTTAAAAAGTAAAACATTGAAATATATGATTTATAAAATGCAATCATTGTACATTAAGTTCTTGTTTGATCCCCATCTCAAAATATATTTTTTTCTCTCTTCTTTTCAAACGCACATTTTCAATAAAATAATATTACAAATAAATTCAAAACTTTTCTTTATTTTTTAACCACATATTTTCCATCAATCTACTATTACAAAATGCATTCTACAAATAAAAGAGTTCAAACAAGCCTTAGAATAAATAGTGAGTTTGACTTTAAATTCACTCTCTATTTTAAAAAAGTTAAAATAAAGAGTATTTTGAAGCTCATTTTTAAGTATTGACTCTTTAAAATACAATGCATTTTGTGTTTAGAGAGTTTTTCAGAGATGATTGATCAGTATATTTTATACACTTATTTGGACCTAAAAAATATAAATATTTAATAGTTATTTTGAACAATTGCAGCATAATTTATTATATATTTCGTTTATTAGATAACACTCGATGAAATGAAGTGAAAATGAAAGAAAGAAGCGAAAATTAACAAAAAAATGGCAAGATCCAAAGTTTGGGGACTAAAGTTTAAATACTCAAAAAATGTGTTGAACCTCATGATGAAGATTCGAGAATGATATGGGTCAATTAGAAGTAAAAAATGATCAACATATTTTCATAAATCAATTTTAAACCGTACAAGTATGTTCCAAATTTTTAGTTAAAGATTGAGACTTATTTTTGACATAGTAAATATCTGAATTGAAAAACAATATAACAAGCAAAGTTGTAATCATTTGAGTTATCTTTTCAACGCACTTTGAATTGCCTTAAACAGATATCAGAAAATAAAATTATGACAAAACTACTGAAGAATGAGCACAATGGGAGGAGCTCAACACCACATCTCGGGAAAAAGATCAGAGTCACAACATCGCCCCTTCACCAAATAGGATTTTCAAGTGCAATTCATCTTTCTAAAAGCCCAATTCAACTAAAACTCTTCCAAAACTTGAAGAAAACACAAATACAATGCTAGAGAACACAATTTGGGGGGAGAGAAAAAATCATAATCGTCAAGATCAAAGAACAAAAACTAGGGTTTGAAGATTTTTGAGATTGAAGAAAATTCTTGGTGTAAGATCAAATTGTTTCCATGATCAAGATTTCAAAACCTGGTTATAAATTATATACCTTTTGTTTTTCTTTCATTATTATGAGTAGCTAAATTCATAGTTAGAGCGAACAATGTAATCTATGTGTGATCATTTATTTCTTTTATCAATATTCTGGTTTTTTTAAATACGTATATGTTGATTTTATTCATGAATTTAATGTTTTGAATGACTTGATCACTAATTCAATGATTTTGTAATTTATTAAGGATCGAGAGGTGAGTATTAGATTTAGACTACATATTAAATTTGATAATTTAGTATAACATGTAGGGATACTTTTACTAATTATTACGAATATTAGATGAATTCTTAGAACTCATATTTCGTTTAACTAAGATTGATTTATATAGAGATGTGAAATTGAATTAATTAAATAGACTCAATGAGAACTCGAGATGAGTAAATTAAATACTTTTGAAGAATTCTACCGAATATTACAATCGTAATGAATCTTGATTGGTGAATTTAAGGAGATCCATATGTACAGTTCTATGTTCTAGCATCCACGTTTATACTTTTAAAACCCAAATTCGAAAAATTTTGTACATCAGAAAATTTAGTTTAATTAAAATAATTTAGACAGTAATTACAAACATTATTATTTGTTTTCGATCAAATTAAAGTTGGTAATAATTTAATCAATTGTTAGATAGTAGTACTCGTAGGAACGATATCCGAACTCATTGATCCACTATATTACTTGTTACGATTCGCACACTAGCGATATATAAAAATAGATAACAAGTTTTTGACACCGTTACCGAGGACTATTTTTATTTAATAGTGATTTTAATTATCTCTTGCTTTTGTTTGATTTTTTTCCTTTTTAAAAAAAAAATTATTTACTTGTTTTTCTTTGCTCCATTGTTAGGGAATGAAAAGAAGTAAGAGATAAAGAAATTCACAATGATTGATCCTGATTTAAATGAAGGTGATATGCACTATATGCTCTATGGAGAATTCGTCTTCAGACAAAAACTTAAAAGGTGGGGATACAATCAACCTATCGTATTTGACAAGGATGGCTAGCCAAAGGGATAAAATATCAAATCAATTTCTTGTTATTGGCAATTCCAAAGGAAGTAAGGAAAGCTATCTTTGAGTGTCTATATGAAGAACAAGATGATGACGGTAAAATAGCTACGAGAGACATCATCATAGAATAATATTAAAGGATTAAAAAAGGAACATGTAGAAATAATATTCAACTTGAGGAACCAATTAAAAAAGAACATGTAGAAATGAATAAATTAATCACGAAGGAGCGAAATGAATTAGGGGCACTCAAAGAAGATGGGATTGGCATGCAATCCTCCAACTTCATTGATTTTGTGATTAAAGTCGGTGAGAAAATTGAAGTATTATTAGTTGAGTTCGAATTGGACAATTTAGGCAAGTCATATTGTATTCAAAATGGGAAAGTACGATTTTGGAAGACGTGTAAAATATGGAACAAAGTCAAATTAAGCAGGATAAGCAGGACCTCCAAAGTCATATTCAAAGTACCATGAAACACTTATAAAAAAGTCTAGCTAAAGACTTTAAATTAAGTGATTATGGAGAGGCAATCCAATTTTTACCCTTTTATTTATTATGCTTTTTTATTTTCATTGTATATAGTCTATTAAGTTGCATTAGTTTTAGGTATGTTTTTGTTTCAATAAGAGGGTCATCATATCTATATTAAATATATTAAAAGAAAATCATATATTTGACTGAAAAACAGTAGAAAATACATGTGGCACATTTTTTAAGGGTTTAGGGACGTAAAAAATGGTTATCATACACACTACATTATAACTTTTAATTTTTTTTTTTTTTACTCTTATAGTTGTCCTTTTATTTTAAAGGTATAGAGATATCGAACGGGATGAAGTTTAACGAACTGAAAAATGGAATGGAATGATCCAAAAAGTCTACTTCCAATATCAAATAGAAAAACTCAGTAAGTATCTTCTTCCTTTCTTTCCCACCCATTTATGTGCTAGATTATAGTTTAAGTCATTTAGGACAATATCTACTTTAAATTTGGGAATGAAACAAACATTGAGTTTTTTTTTTCTTTTTTTTTTTTTTTTTGTGATTGTGTGTTTTTACTTATTTATTATATATAAAAAATAAAAAATAATTTTTTTGAAAATTTATAAAAAAAAAAAAAAATTTATTGTTTATGTGTACTTGTGTGGGTTAGGTAGCCTTGCAGACAAATATATTTGGAATTATGTATTAATTTATGAACTGTGGATATATTAGATATTTAGATTAATTGATTCTTATCCATGTAAGACTAATACTATTTGCGCACGTTAATTAAGTTTAGCATTATAAAGTAATGGATTGATTTATATGCTTTATAGGTTGAAATAGTAGAACTTAGATGCTTATCCAGAAATTACTACAATATACATTCTTCGACCAAATTTAGACTAGCTTAAGGGTGATTTTACTGTTGTGTGGAGATATGAATGGGGATTCCATGAGTGTAAATTCTTGTGCGAATTGTCCCATGATGAAAATTAGGTGAAAAACCTAAGTTAAGGATCAATTTTTGAGAATGTGTGTTTAATGAGGAACATTACAATAATCATGGCAAAAAAATAAAAGAAAAGAAAAATAAAAAGACAAGACAGAAAAAAAAACAGAGAGAAAAAAGTTATTTCATTGTAAAGCGTTTCTTCGTAGCCTTTATGATTCACGTGATTAAACCTGCAACGGTATCTAAAAACGTGGTGCCATATGATCATCTTACTTGAGAGTTATCGACCTAAAACTCGCTACAAATGTCGTTTAGAAAGCTTAATGAAGAAGTCTGCACATAAAATAAGAAAAAAAATCATTTATTTACGTACTATATGCCTTGATTAAGTTCCAAACACTTAATTTGAGAAAGTCAGATCTTTGACAAGTGATTATTAACCTAGTTAAGTATTGGAGGTTGAAGTAATTAAAATTTGGCGAATCCGTATTTGTTGAAATATTGGCTTGCAACTAGTGGGATCAATCTAAGCAAAAGACGGCTGTGAAAAGGGTAAAAAGAAATAAGTTTAGGAGTGTGTGAATCTTACGAGTGATAAAAGTAAAAATTTGACTATCGAGGATCAAGATTTGAAACAACTCGTGAATTTATAGTATTTTATTTAATTCTTCATACATACACATCAGCTTTGCATTGAGAAAATAGATATTGATTTTAGTAACGCGACCTTGAAGCTGTTTATAGATTTAATACAATGATTCCAATTATGAGACAAAATGGCGTGTTATCTCACCAAAATCTTTTGCATGTTTGTGTATTTGTGAAGTTAGATTATGTTTTTACTTGAAGACAAACAAATGTTTTAAGTTTGAAGGGTGTTTGATAAGTGTATTTTATACACATATTTGGACCTAAAAAATATAGACATTTAATAGTTCTTTTAAACAATTATAACTTAATTTATTGTATATTTCGTTTATTAGATGAAACTAGATGAAATGAAGTGAAATGGAAAGAAACGAAACGAAAATGAGCAAAAATGGACAACATCCAAAGTTTGAGGGACTAAAGTGCAAATACTATAAAGATTTGTCGAGCCTCACAATGAAGATTCGAGAATGCTATGGGTCAATTAGAAGTTAAAAAAGAAGTGAAATATGATAAAAAATATTTTCACAAATCAATTTTCAATCGCACAATTATGTTCCACATTTTTAGCCGAAAATTGAAACCCATTTTTGATGTAGTAAATGTTCGAATTGGAAAAAATATAATCATAGCAAAGTTGCCCTTTGAGTTATCTTTCCGACGCACTTTGAATTGCTGTAAATGTATATCGAAAGTGAAAGTTATGACAAAAAACTGAAAAATGAGCAAAGTTGGAGCAGCTCCACGCCGCCAAGTGGATGCTTACTCTCGGGAAAAAGATAAGATTTGTCGCGTCGCCCACCGCCAAATATGGGTTTTCAAGTGCAATTCATCTTTTTAAAAGTCTAATTTAACTAAAATTCTTCCCAAGACTTGAGGAAGACATACATACAACACAAAATAACACAATTTGAGAGAGAGAAAAATACGTAATCATCTAGATCAAAGAGCAAAAGTAAGAGCAATAAGACTTTTGAGGTTGAAGAAAATTCTTGTTGCAAAATTCATTTCTTTCCATGATCAAGATTTCAAAACCCGATTATGAACTCTATATTTTTTATTTTTCTTTCATTATTATGAGTAGCTAAATTCATAGTTATGAATAACATGTAGAGATACACATACTAATTATTACGGTCATTAGATGAATTTTTAGAACTAATATTTCATTTAACTAAGATTGATTTACATAAAGATATGAAATTGAATTAGTTAAATAGACTCAACGAGAACTCGAGAGGGGTTAATTGAATAATTTAAAAGAATTCGATCGAACACTATAATAGTAATAAATCTTGATTGGAGAATTAAAGAGGATCCACAGATAAAATTGTAAGTCCTAGCATCCACATTCATTCTTTTAAAATCTAAACTCGATAAATTGTGTACGTTAGATAATTTAGTTTAGTTAAACTCACTCGTTATTTTTAATCTATAATGATTGCATTTAATAAGTCACGGATTTCAAAACTTTACTTCTTCTATTAGTCAAACTATATTTAACTTGATTGACCATTGACATATAAAAAAATATGTTAAATAAAAGAGTAATGTTATTTAGCAATACTGATGTTTAATACCTCTAGGTGGCAGTACTAGTGATATTAAATTATAAGTTTCATTCAGTGAATCACATACTATTACCTTTAATTAAACATATCACACATTGTCACATAAATCAATGTTTTAGTACCACTGGTGCTAGATAGCATTATTTTAAATAAAATATGAGGAGAAATCAATAAATATATTTTTGAGAAAAACAAAATAATCTTTAAATTTGAAAATGATCTCTATTATGCATATAAATAAAGAATCTATTGGAGATCCTCTTATAACAATGATATTAATATATAATCTATATGAAAACTTCTTCCGATATGTATCCATACTCTAAATGGAAAAAATACATATATACTTATAATGGTTCAAATTTAATTTTTTTCATATATTTCATGGAATTCACAATACTATCTA
Source organism: Fraxinus excelsior (assembly GCA_019097785.1). Lineage (NCBI taxonomy): Eukaryota > Viridiplantae > Streptophyta > Magnoliopsida > Lamiales > Oleaceae > Fraxinus > Fraxinus excelsior. The sequence continues at coordinate 17,684,618 of CM032625.1, read as the reverse complement.
CTTAATTGTCACTCATTTGTATTTATTTATAAATTAAATATATTATAAACTACTCCCAAACATGCCTTAATTTCTAATTGGAAATTGAAATTTATTTGGCTTTAAAAATCATCTACAAATACAAAAAAATAAAAATAAAAATCGTATCAACTGGAAAATATTGGAAATTATTTGCAAAGTTACATTCCAAAAGATCTATCCAGTCTTACGTTCAATCGTTATTTCGAAAAATTTGAGACCAGAACGACGACATATGATAGTATTGTTCACAATTTCTTATGAGGACAATGTGCACTGACAATCATGGCAACGAATAAAGTTGTGATTGGTAAGTGGAATCAACAACATAGAAGGTATTGGTGAACTTGTCTAGCATGAAGGAGAATTGACCATACATAAGTGTAGTTTCCACACTTATTTAGGTTGTTAAAAGTGGACACTTGAGAGTACTTTTAGGGAATTATTGCTTAATCACGTGTAAATATTATTTATTTAGGTAAAATTCAATATTGAAGGAGTTTTTGATGAAATAGAGGGAAATTTGGCCAAAAGACGTGTTTTGTGCATAATTTAAAGAATGAGGACCAACATGGCATGAATTGAAAGATAAAGAGTTTAAATTGCAATTAAGAGTGACTCGAGTTGAAGAGAAAGTTGAAGTTGAGGATCAAAATATCATTTAGATAAATTTGAACTTTACGATCGCAAGGAAATTGACCATGAGATCGCAAAGTCAAAATATGGATTTGCAGAACCTCAATTGGTTGTGTCATACAATAGCAGGCAACTATATTGTGCGATCTCATGGTAAATATTCTAGCATAATATTTTCTTTCCTTTTCAGTTTCAACCATATTTTGAAAAGTAATTTAACCATGATTTTAACTTAATTTGGGATCCAAAGTTGGACATTCTTCATATATGAAGAATAAGGGCAAGAAGGCTTTTAAAGAATAAAACATAAAAGAACTTAAAGATTTAAAGCTTGGAACTGAATATCCAAAGCAAGAAAAAATCTAGAATCAATTGAAGACTCAAATGTAGGAATTCAAGGTAGGCGAAATTGCTTCTTTTGTTTTTGAGAGGTTCAAAATAGATTTAGCGCATTGTAATGATCAGTATAAAGTTCAATAAACATTAAGAACATTTGTTTGTGCCTTATGCAATTGTAATAGTACTCTTGTAAATTAATGTATTTCTAAGTATTTAAAAATACTTGTTTTGAGGTTAATAGACATTTTTTTATCAGTAAATAAAACTTTATAACGATCAAAAGTTATAAACAAACACTTCGGACATTTCCAGGTTTACAAGCTTCAAAGATGCTCCCATGAAAGCAATCTAGATGCCATATGCTAAAGATTCATAGTGATACAAAACATGAGGATACAAAGAGAACAAAAAATTGTAGACCTGTGTTTTGATTCGTTGAACTATACTATTTAGAAGTAGTCTTAGATCTTCAAAGATCTTCCCATTTCTTGCTGTCCAGATATGATAATAGTGATTGTCAATGCAACTTTTTTGGCCTTACATTGCCAAAATGTTCCATGTGCTTCCTTCTTGATCCATTTCAAAGCACTCGGTAATGTAGACATGACTCTAGTGATCCCAAGCCAATCTCTAATAGTCCCTATGTTGAAATATGCTTAACATTTGATCCAGCCCAATTGTGATCCAGCCCAATATGAATAAGTTGCAACCGGGTAGCCCATCACTGTTGACTCTTGCATTTGTTAAAACACGCTTTTCTTTATGTTGGGAAATGGCTGAGATGATAACACGTGGTGAAGGCATGACCATTGGATGCTATCCAGATCTATAACTCTCTAGATTGTTCCATTATTGATCGACGATTCACTCTCTCTATTCTAGGTTTTACTCTCTTTCTTCGAGTGTGTTCTTCTCTCCAAAAGGACTCTGTAATTCTTTAGGCTAGGTGATCTTGGTGATATCTAGTATAGATTACAAGTTTCTGTCTCATTCTTGGTGAACATAAGTATTATTGGTTACTTGATGTAATCTGGAGAGATTATAAGAGAGTGAGACTCTGAGAGCCTTGTCGTGTAATATTTTTGGGTCTATGATGATTGTAACTTGATGAACTTGGTTCTTTACTAGTGGATTAGAGTGTTATTCACTAAGGTGAATGCTCAACGGGTGAGTAGCCTTTTTGGATGAACATCTGGGCCTTCGGGCGAAAAATCATCGTGTTCTTTAATTTCTGTTGTTGTTTGGTATCTTTTGGGACTGTAAAATTCCTACAGTGGTATCAGAGCGTTCGATCTGGTTATTGGAGGCCTTCGATCTAGTTTTATTCTTGAGTTCTTGACGATCTTGCTGCTGATCTATATAGATCTGCAATATTGGAGATTGATCTTCGTTTTTGGGGTGAAAGTCAAATAGTTTGGTTTTCATTATTTTACATCTTTGCACCGAGACACATTTGGTAACGAGTTTTTAAACCCTTATTGGCTGTTATCTTTCGAGTTATTCAGATCTTGTGTTTTTCTTGGTTGAAACCCACCTTAATCTTCCGTTGTCTAGGGTTTCATAAGAGAACCCTAGAATCTGAGGGGATAGGTTTAACGATTTCTTCGAGAAAAAACCTCTGACTTCTATTATTCGAATTTTTCTCAGCTATTACTATTGTGTTACTTGATATAATTTGATCATTCTGAATTAAGTGCACATGTAATTCTGTGTGAACATTATCTGCACGTTAATATTTGAAGTGATCTCAAGTCTGCATATAACTCTGCACATTTTCACCTTACTTGTTAATTTTTGTATACCTTTTCTGTATGAGATCTATGGCAAGTACTAAAGTTGATGTTGAAGTGTGTAATGCTAAATGTGATTTTAATCTTGGGAGTAAAACGATGAATGCATTATTAATGCAATAAAAATGTGCAAAAGCCTTAGATGAATCTTGGGGTGATGAAGTTACCCAAATGCTTGGAGCACCATATTCCTGCATTTATCTGACAATGTGATTAGAGAAGTAGGTGACACTACTACTGCATTTGAAATTTGGACTATACTTGAATCTTTGTACAAAACTAAAACACTTCCCAATAAATATTACCTGTGGAAACAGTTTTTCAGTTTTAAATTTGAATCTAATTCTAATCTTGAAACAAATCTTGACATATTTAATAAACTATCACAAGATCTCACCAATAGTGGTGAGACTCTATCTGGTGACTAAAAATCTGTAGCCTTACTATCATCCTTACCTGATAAGTATAAGGAACTTAAAAATGCCCTAGAATATGGTAGGACTTCTATCATTGTTGATGACATTGTTGCTTCTTTAAAGAATAAAGAATTAGAATTTAAAAGTGAAACAAAAACCTCCATTACTGGAGTTGGTTATCACATAAAAGGAAACTATTCTTACAAAAAGAACAACAATCCTTTTCAAAATAAAATCTTTGGAAAACCCAAAGAGTATTCTGGAAACTTTTCAAAAGGCAAAACTAAGTTCAATAAGTTTGATAGTAAGGCTAAAGGAAAGAGATGTTATTTTTGTGGAAAAATGGGTCACTATATAAAAGATTGTATCAAGAGAATGGATGAACTGAAAAACTTAAATAAAATTGAAGGTAGAGCTGCTATAGCTTATGAAGAAGCTGCAGCCTCAAATGGTCAAGTCTATGTGACTTGCCACTTATCTGATAAAGATGAATGGATCTTAGATTCGGGATGTACTTTTCACATGACACCATGTAAAAGATACTTCACTGAATTCATAGAAGTAAATGGAAGACAAGTAATAATGGGAAATGATTTCTCTTGTAAAATTAAAGGGGTTGGCAAAATTGTTTTGAAACTTGAAAATGGAAATGAGCTGACTTTAAACAAGATCAGATACATTCCCAGCCTGAAGAGAAACTTAATCTCTTTAGGTACTCTTGATGATGAAGGTTTTAACACAACCATCAATAAAGGCTCTTTGATACTTCAAAAGAATTTTTCAAAAGTTGTTCAAGTTGAAAAATCAAATGGAATTTACATTTTGAAAACTTTACATCAAAGGTTTCAGTCCAATGCTGCAGTTGTCACACAGTCTGATAAATCTGAAATATGACATAAGAGACTAGGACATATTAGTGATAAAAATCTGCATATTCTTAAGAAAAAAGGTTTTTTAGGAAATGATAAGATTGAAAAAGTATCTTTCTGTGAACATTGCATATATGGTAAGCAAATGAAATTGCCTTTTGCTTCAGATATTCATAAATCAAAATTCATACTTGATTATTTTCATGCTGATATGTGGGGACCAGCTACTGTGAATACTTACTCTGGTTTTAAATATTATCTCTTAATTGTTGATGATTTGTCTAGGAAAAATTGGGTTATCCTTTTGAAAAATAAGTCAGACACTTTTCAAAACTTTGTTGCTTGGAAAAACCTTGTTGAAAATCAAGTAAACAAAAAGGTTAAAGCCATTAGAACTGATAATAGCTTTGAGTTTTGCAATGAGGAGTTTGACAATTTTTGCAAAGAAAATGAAATTCTTAGACATAGGATTGTCACCTATACCCCACAACAGAATGGCCTAGCTGAGAGGATGAATAGAACCCTTTTGGAGAGAGAGTTAGGTGCATGCTAATCAGTTCAGGCCTTCCAAAACTTTTCTGGGGGGAAGCTGCCAAGACTGCATCATACCTTATAAATAAATGTCCTACTAAGTCTCTGAATCATGAAACCCCTGACCAGGTTTGGAATGGTCAACCTGCAGACTACTCTAAACTAAAAATTTTTGGCTGTGCAACCTATGTACATCAAAATGAAGGAAAGTTAGAGCCTATGCCTATGAATGTATTTTTTAGGGGTATGGGGAAGGAGTCAAATGTTATACAATTTGGTTAAGGGATCATGGAGGTTATAAGGTTACCATAAGCAAAAATGTTGTCTTCAATGAGATAGGCTTGCCCTGTTTTAAGGATAAAGTGCCTGCCACCACTGAAACTGATTCAAACAAAAATAATCTTCAAACAGAGATCTTTTCAGCTGATTTCAATGCTGAAAATGAAGATCAGTTTGAGGTGGAGCATACAATAGAACCTGAACAGAAAATTGCTGACCTAAATATTGAGACAGAACCTGACCAACAAATGAATCCCTTAGATGCCTATCAATTGGCTAGAGATAGAACAGAAGGGAAATAAGACCACCTTTAAGATATAGTGAACCTGACTTTGTCACTGCTCTTAATATTCAAAATTTTCTAGATGTTGAGCCTAACACTTATAAGGAGGCGATTGAAGGGAAAAATGCAAATCTATGGGTAGAAGCCATGAAAGATGAAATGATGTCCTTGGCGAAAAATAGAACATGGGACTTAGTGAATAAACCTAAAGGAGCAAAAGTTATTGATTGTAAATGGATCTATAAGATTAAGGAAGGTGATCCTAAGGATGGGAATGTAAGATTCAAGGCCATATTAGTAGCTAAGAGATTTAACCAAAGAGAGGGAATTGACTACAACGAGATTTTTTCCCCTGTAGTCAAATACACCTCCATAAGAATATTGTTGTCCATTGTTTCACAATATGATTTTGAATTAGAATAATTAGACGTGAAAACTACCTTCTTGCATGGTAATTTTGATGAAAAAATTTATATGAATCAGCCAAGAGGTTTTGAACAAAAAGGGAAAGAAAACTGTGTATGTATTCTGAAAAAATCACTTTTTGGTTTAAAACAAGCACCTAGACAATGATACATCAGATTTGATACATTTATAAAAGGTCTTGATTTTAATAGAATTGAATATAATCCATGTTTTTACTATAAAGGTAAAGGAGGTCCAAATTCTTATTATCTCTTGCTATATGTTGATGATATGTTACTTGCTGGGTGTGATGTAATTGAAATTAATAATATCAAGCAAAGATTGAAACATGAATTTGAAATGAAAGACCTGGGTAATGCTAAAAGAATTTTAGGAATGGAAATTAGAGGAAAAAAGTCTGATCATATACTTTTTCTTACACAACAGGCATATATTTTGAAAATATTGACTAGATTTTCTATGAATGAGGCAAAAGATGTTACTTTACCCCTTGGCAGTCATTTTAAATTTACTATGGATCAGTGTCCTAAATCTGAAATTGAAAGAAATAGAATGGATAAGGTCTCTTATGCTAATGATATTGGCTCTGTTATGTATGTTATGGTATGTACTAGACCTGATCTTGCTTTTGCCATAAGTACTTTAAGTAGATATATGAGTAATCCTGGTGAATATCATTGGGAGGCTTTAAAATGGTTGTTGAGATACTTGAAATGTACTGTTAATCTTGGTCTAATGTTCTGTAACAGTAAAACTGGAATACAGCTTAAAGGTTTTGTTGATTCTGATTTTGCTGGTAATTGTGACAATAGAAAATCTACCTCTGCATATGTTTTTACTGTAAATAATACATGTATAAGTTGGAAATCACAACTGCAAAAGATAGTTGCTCTGTCTTCTACTGATGCTGAGTATATTGCAGCTACTGATGCTGTGAAGGAAGGTATTTGGTTAAAAAATTTATTAGATGAAATTGGTTTATCTGAAAATAATGCTACCGTCTTTTCATACAGCCAATTTGCCATACATCTTAGTAGAAATCCAGTTTTTCATGATAGGTCAAAACATATAGATGTTAAATTTCATTTTATACGGGATATCATACAAAAAGGAATTATGAAACTTGATAAGATCTCTACTAAGTGTAATCCAACATATATGGGTACAAAAATACTTCATTTATATAACTTTAGGGATTGCTTAAATCTCCTAAATATTATTACTAACTAAAGTTTTTTTATAAGTACCTGAGCAAAAGAAACTAAAGTGATAATCTCTAATCCACTAGAGGCCCGATGATGTCAAGCAAGGTGGAGATTGTTGAAATATGATTTAACATCTGGTCCAGATCCAGCCCAATATGGATAAGTTGCAACCGGGTAGCCCATCACTGTTGACTCTCGCATTTGTTAAAATACGATTTTCTTTATGTTGGGAAACGGCTGAGATGATAACACGTGGTGAAGGTATGACCATTGGATGCTATCCAGATCTATAACTCTCTAGATGGTTCCATTATTGATCGACGATTCACTCTCTTTATTCTAGGTTTTACTCTCCTTCTTCGAGCGTGTTCTTCTCTCCAAAAGAAAACCTTTGATTTTCGACTCTGTAATTCTTTAGGCTAGGTGATCTTGGTGATATCTAGTATAGATTACAAGTTTCTGTGTGATTCTTGGTGAACAGAAGTATTATTGGTTACTTGGTGTAATATGGAGAGATTATAAGAGAGTGAGAGTCTGAGGGCCTTGTCGTGTGATATTTTTGGGTCTATGAAGATTGTAACTTGATGAACTTGGTTTTTTACTAGTGGATTAGAGCGTTATTCATTAAGGTGAATGGTCAACAGGTGAGTAGCCTCTTTGGGTGAACATCCGGGCCTTCAGGCAAAAAATCATCGTGTTCTTTAATTTCTATTGCTGTTTGGTATCTTTTGGGACTGTAAAATTCCTACACCCTAGATGTCCATGCTCATGCTACATTGAAAGAAAATGTGTTCGACTGATTCGACTACAGCTTGACAAAACACGCACCCATTGTCAATCTCCATGTGTTCTAGTCAATCCTTGGTAAGGAGCTTGTTTTTGCACGAAGCCACAAGATAAAGGAATGTTTTGGAGTAATGCATGAGCTCCAACTAAACTTTGCCCAGATAGTTGGTGTACCATTCAGTCGGAAATAATCATAAGCTTTAGCAATGTTTATATTGTCACCATGGATCCATTCTGAAATTTTTTGACATAGCATGAGATGACCCTTCAGTATCCTTGAAGCACTTCGCAATGGACAGTATCTTTTTTAGTAATGGAGGGTCATCCTTCTTGGATGACCATTCCCATATTGATGCCCATCCTTATACACATGATTTACCTACCATACCCAAAGTATGTTCTTCTTGGCATGTATATTCCACAACGACTTGGATAATAGTGCATTATTTCAACATTTAATGTCTCTAAATCCCAATCCTCCCTCGCTTTTAGGGAGACAAACATCATACCATGCAACTAGCGATTTTTTGGAATTTCGAACGAAATTCCTACAGAGATGTATAATCCTCAAAGTGACCGTAGATAGAATTGAAAATATAGATAACCAAAAGAATTCAACTCCTTGTAAAATCGATCTCACCAGTTCAGCCCTACCAGCAAAAGATAATGAAGTTCTCGTCCAGGCATGTATGTATGCGGTGATTTTATCCAAGAAATGAGCATAGTGGCTGACTTTCAATTTTTCTGCAACTAATGGCATCCCCAAATATCTGAAAGGCATGAAACCTTTCGACATGTTCAATAACTCTTGGATGTCATCCAAGTCTTGGCCATAAATTCCAACTGTGAATATGTCTGATTTATTTGCATTCATTCGAAGTCCCGAACAATCTCCAAAATTGGTCAAACAATCTATCAGTATGCGCATAGAAATAATGTCACCTCTAGCAAACAACATCAAATCATCTGCAAAAATCCAAATGTGTGATTTTCAAGAGCCCACATTTCAGATGATAATTAAATTTAGTATTGTTTGTAGCCGCTTTCAAGGATCTTGAAAAATATTCGAGACAGATCGCAAATAAGAATTGTGATAAGGGATCACCTTGCCGTAGGCCCTTTTTACCCTTGAAAAACCCGTGTGTGCTGCCATTAATTGCAATTGAGAAAGATGTTGTTGAGATGCAACCATCAGCCATCTAATAAATCTGTATAGAAATCCTAGTCCCTCCAAGACCGATTTCAAAAATTCACAATTGGTGGAATCATATGCATTTCGAAAATTAATTTTAAGGAGGCATCTTGGCGATAATCTTTTCCTATTGTATTGCCTTAATAGTTCATGTGCAAGATGTATATTTTCAACCATGCTCCTTCCTTCCACAAAGGCTGTTTGCGATTGGTCAATGATGGAACCAAGAATAGGAGCTAATATGTTAGACAAGATTTTTGTGATCGCCTTATAAACCACATTGCAGCATGAAATAGACTTGAAATCCTCGACCGTGGATGAGTGGTTTCCCTTCGGAATCAAAGCTATGACAGTGTGATTAATTTGTTTAAGCATTGAACTGGATCTAAAGAATTCAGCAATAGCATCAACAAAATCACCCCTACAGTCTCCCATGCTTTCTTGAAAAATGTAAAGTGTATCCATTCAGTCCTGGGGATTTCCTAATGTGGAACAAAGCATCCTTAATCTCTTCTAAAGAAATATCCTTAACAAGGGATTCTGCATGTTGTGAAGAGAGTAATGACCCTTTATAAAAAATATTACGATAGATGGGATCACATGTAATATTTATCCCAAGCAAGTTTTGATGGTAGCGTATAAATTCAACTACCACATCCATTTGGGAATTTGTTGGAGTCCCATCCTCATTGATTACAGCAGCAATGAAATTCCACTTCCCATTTCTTTTAACCAAAGAGTGGAAGAATTTCGTACATTTATCACTCTTTCTCAAGTACATACATTTAGTTTGTTGGTAGTAGAAGCTTCTCTTTGCATCACAAATACCCACAACTTGTTTTTGAAGAAATGCAACCGTTCTTCGCAACTCAATATTCATCGAATGATCATATAATTCCATTTGAGCAGCCTTAAGATCATTTCTAGCTTTATCAGCTCGAACAGAAATATGAGCAGAGTGCTTGGTATTGAGTTGCGTCAATTTTTCCTTGAGTCTCTGTAAGTTTTTACCCAGAGTAACTTGTTTCGTACCATTGATATGCTAATTCCAATTAGAAGACACATTCTGAAATTCTGTATGAGTTGTCCACATGTTGAAGAATTTAAAATGTTTGCTTCTATGCCCGCCTTCTAGTAGAAGTGAAACAATGCATGGCAAGTGATTCGAGAGACAGCCAGCTGGTTGAAAAGTTACTAAGGCATGAATTCTTGATTGCTGCCAAAGTTCATTAACCATAGCTCTATCGAGCTTGCTTAAAACTAAAGATATACTGTCCACTGAATTTTTGGACCACGTATAACAACATCCAATTGATCTCAAGCCTGTAATACTGGCATTCATATAACAATTTGCAAAGTCCCTAATCTTATATGAAGTTACCTCCACTCCATTACATCGTTCCTCAGAACGAAGTACATTATTAAAATCTCCTATGATCATCCAAGGTAATGTACATATCTCCAAAACCAATCAACTTACTCCATAGAGTCATCTGAGTAATAATAGAATGGAAACCATAAACAAAACTTAAACGGAATGTGATAAAAGTTACCTTATAGGTTACTTCACAATGTATAACTTGTGGGGAAGCTTCTAAGACACAAAGGTCTACTTTTTCATTCTCCCATAACACCAAGATTTTTCCTACCAGATGAAAAAGAAAGTTATTAGTATGCTTCCACCCATCGAATTTGTTCCTTGTGATCCGAGATAACTTTTGTTCGCTGACTTTTGTCTCCAACACGCCAATAATATCAATACATTGTTGCTTAATGAGGTGATGAACTCCATTTTTTAACCCCTAATGTTCCACGATGCAATCTTCATGATGATATAAAGAGGGCATTATCCTTTTTTTTTAATCCTTATTCCGTTTAACTGGTTGTATATCAGCTTGGCTATAAGCTTATCATTGCTTATTGTCTTCGATGATGGAACTTCAAGAATTGCATTTGTGCCATGTAAGATGGGTGTTTCAAATTCTGCTCCTATGTTCTTTACATGCACTTAATTGCTTGGAATAGGATGTGGAGTAATTCTCCTTGGCATCTGAACTTTGGTTGCAAGAACTGCTTTATTCTTCTTACCCACCTCTATGAAAGGGGCACCATCCTCATTTGGTACCAGTTGAACACCTCGTTCTATATTGACTTGACTAATGGAATTTGCATGTCGAGATTGACTAACATTGTGGTCAATTAGATTTGTTGCTGTACTAAATCTGTCCAGCACACAGTCCCGTTCGATTCCTGCCTCACTTGGAAAACGATCAATGTTCTAATCGTTATTAGTTGACTGAACTAATCCCACAACAAAGTTCTGATCTGTCACTATTGTAGCTGTTTCAAGTACACAGTTCTGTTCCATTGTTGCCTTGCTTGAGTTTCCGTTAATGTTGTGACCGTTGTTAGATAACTAACCTGAGCTCCCAGGAATGCTTTAGTCATGTACATTAATCTGTATCCCCATTTTCTTTGCCACATAGTTAGGAGAAGTTACTTGCTTATGATTAGCAGGAACATATTTTCCTTTGCATGCATTATTTTTGTGCCCATAACTTTTGCAAATGGAACAAAGTTTGGGCTCGTGATCATAAGAAACCAGTCGATTCCTAACTTTACCTCTTGGAAGTGCAATCTTAACTAAACGAACCAGATCCTTTGAGACGTCAACCTCAACAAGAATTCATGCAAATGATATTCATCCCTTTGTCGTAGTGAGCAAATCAGTCGTAATTGGTTTACCAATCTTTGTTGCAATCTTTCTCAGTGCATTGGGTGTCCAAAAATTCAATAGCAACCCCGGTAACGTTACCCAAACTGGTAGAATTCTAATATTACCATCATCGAACTCAAAGAATGATGGTACATTTTTTTAACATCAAAGGTCTACCATATACAAAGTATGGACCTCAATCAAGCACTTGAGCTTTACCACTGGGATTTTCAAATTTGAACATGAGCCATCCACTTGGATGTGAAAAGTATTGATATTTAACTCCCCATTTATCACGCATTTGCAATAGGGCTGTTTTACCTGGGAATCAGCTAGCAAAGTATCCCACCAAACAGTAGCCCCATGCTATTTGATAATAATCAATATCCTCTTCATCGAAAACCAAAATTAAGTGTTGGAAAATCGTCTTGGACTAAGACATCTAGCCTAAAATTAGGCCCCTTACCTTCCTGATGGGTAGCCTTTTTAACTGTGGGATTTGGTAACTTATTAAATGCAATTGGTAACCTCCCACTACGATGGCTAGTTGATTTCTTTCCCATAATATGTTAAATAGGAAAAATGAAAAATCAATGATAGTGAGAATCTTGGACTTACCAAAAAAAAATTCCAATGCCACCCAGATTTCGGCACACCAAACTAGTGGTCCGATTCTGCAGAAACAGCAATAACAATGAAATTCTGTGCAAAAGATGGAATCTGTACTCCAAAAATTGGAAGAACTTCTAGGAATTTTGCGCCTAGGGGAAGAATAGAATGAATTCTTTTAAGTAGAATATCAAAATTGTTCCAAAACCAAGCCCCTTATCAAGATATTTACTTGATTTCAACTTTCACCCAAGGAATAAGGTAAAATTTGAATAAAGATCCAGAAATTTTGAGGTTATGGTCTCGGATTTTCCAAAACTCCAAAAAAATCTTCAAAAACTTGGAGAAAACCCATACAGATCTGGATGAAAATTGAAGAATGGATATCAATACTGATTAAATCAGAACTCCAAGTAATCAAATATGATTATCACCAAGAAATAATGTAGAAAACCCCAATAAATCTCTCGAGAAAAGTGTGCTTCAAGTGGAACTTTCTCTCACTAGGTTGATAGCATCTTTCTCTAACTCACTGAATCAACCGGTTTAAAGGTGGATAAGTGGACTTTGGTTACAAATTGATTGATTCTTAGGTGATTTGACGATCCCTAATTTTTTTTTTTTTTTTTTCACTTATAATGGGATTGGTATTTGATATTTTTCAATTGAATAAACTAAAGAATTTTAAGATGAATAGGCTATTTTTCTTCTTCTTTTTTGGTTAATTTATATTTTTTATTAATTATTTTCTAGTGTCTTGACCATTTTGCTACTCAAAAATCGTGTAGTTCACATTAGAGAGATAATGACAAAGACAAAATTTGTCAAAGAAGGTAGAGTTGTGCTAATTACCGATATGTTGGAAATAAAATTGTTATAAGAAAAGTTAGAGACCGTTTACTACTTCGCTCAAAATTTGGGGACGAATTGAGCAAGAAAATCCTTTTAAAATTATACAAACCTATAGTTCGGTTTTCTTATACCATATTCACTCAATAAACCCAAGACAACTACGTAATCTCCATTTTACTCTTTTGCTTTATGTTAACTTTGAAGTTGTAAATGATACAAATTATATATATATATATATATGATTTAAAAATAAAATTTCTCTTTTAAATAAATGCAAAACTCCTATCTAAAAAAATAATTTAAAAAAGAAAGAAAGAAGGAAATTATATAATTTATGTCATTTACAAATAATTTTAGATATAGTATGAGTCAAAAGGGTAATATAGAAAATACATAGGGCCATCATCCATTTTGGGAGAAAAAATAGAGTTTTAAATAGTATTTTTTAGAGAATGTGTGGTTGAAAAATAAAATAATTTTATTGGTTTGTATGTAGAATATTTTATTGAGTAAATATGTGGTAGATGTTGTTTACTGTAGCAAACAATGTTTGAAAAAATGGATGACAAACAAGGGCATAGTTATTTTTGCTTATTCTCAGTAAATCATGTGTTAGCCACGGAATATGTAGGTAGATATTGATCATTACGTAGAAGGTGAGATTACATTTTCGATACAATTGACTCATCATAATTAGACATTTGTTTCAATCAAATAACTTCGTCGAGCTTTCTTAACTTGAACAATGAAAAGATAGGGGTGGGCGGTAAGTGAGCTTTGATAGGCACACAAATCTTACATTTTATTGAGATTCTATTCGCATTGCAGTATAAAAAAGAGAAATAACTGTCTCCGAAGCTGAGGGTCATAATGGTATTTTCGATACATAAATATTTTATTGGACATTACTGACTATTGTATCGTGTAATATTATCCAATATTGTAACGTAAATGAACTAGAAAACCTTAGCAGCCCATTACTTTGTTTGGTTTAATCCGAGGTTTCTCCACAACAGTACCATCATTTCCAGCAAGAGCTCTGTATTTATCTTTCCTCGTAAAGTTCGTGCACTCGTAGGAAAGAGTTGAGGCTATAACCCTCTGAATGTAATTTGCCACTTCATGGCTAGATTTTCCCATACCGCACGTCAATTCTTGTGGAAGCTTGTTCAAAAATGTCACTTCGTATGCCGGGCTAGGGTTCATGAAGAAGTAAAATGGGTCCATCCCTTTCCACCCTCGAGCGGTGGTTCCATGAAACATGCTCATCCGGTTCACCATCGCCACCGGCATAAGTTCATTGGTTAGTTCGGCAAACAATGAGGAAAATCGGAGGAGGAAAGGTTCTCGACAAGTGGTTCCTTCCGGGCATATGGCTAGGTCACCTGTTGAAGATGTAATTTAAAATAAATACGTTTTATTTCCCTCTAATAGCTTTAACTTTAAAAATGATGTCCTACTAAAAGTAAGTTTAAAAGTAAAATTAACCTCCTTGTAAAATCTTTGTTGACAATTTTGGTGCTGTAAAAATCTGGACAGTTTTAAAAATAAATTTTGAAATAGATGAATGTGACGTTGTCACATGAGTTGTCGACCAAAATTGTCAAATAAGATTGTATATGTAGCATGATTCTAAAAGTAAGCTTGACCAAATGCTCCTTGTATCTTTATGGCATGTTTGATGGGAGGATTAAATAATTTTGGAAGGTATTTTGCCCTTGTTTGGTTTCGCTATCAGACTTTAGTGGATTTTGAAAAAAAAAATGAAATGTGTGGTTGAAATATTAATAAAAATTGAGGATCCCATAAAATTTATTGTTGATTTTAATGTAAATTTTTACCAACTTTTTAAGGTAAACCAAACAGGGCTTCAACATGCATTGAGAGTCGTTTTTAAACATTACCTTCTTGCAGCAGCTTCTTGATCATGGATGCATCGGTTGCACGGTCCCGAGAAAGTCTGACGGTTTTTATTGGTGAGATGATCTCGGAAAGACGAGAGACGGAGTAAGTGACGGCCGGGATGGGGCGACCGAGGGCGGTGGAGAGGAAAATCGGGTCAAGGAGGGTTCTGTGGGAGCAAATGAAGAGAACACCTGATTGGCCGCTTGATTTCTTGACAGGAGGCGGAGGTGTGCCTTTAACTATGACACGAACACCCAATGCCCAGAAAGCGTAGTATACCATATGCATTGGGAGTAGTGCACCGGCAGCTATACGGAGGCAAGCGAGGAGAAAGGCGACCGGAATCCAGAGAATGATGATGAGAGCCGTGAACGGCGTCGGCTTCTGTACGAGGCGGCCGTCATGGAAAATGATGGGTTTGGGAAGCTTGTCAACTGTTAAAGCCTTTACTTCTGGTTTGGGCGAGACAATGTAACCCTCCTGTAAATTTCAAACTTTGGTTACTCTATCTATATAGTAAATTTAGGTCAGTAGTTGAATAGAACAAAGCGTAAATCATGCTACTACATTCCCATAAGAGTTGAACATAATTTGTGGAGAGAGCTCGAATACAATCGATATTTTATTACACAATTTCTAGGACAACCACTGAGGTATATTATGCCCATGTTTGACAATCATTGCTTTCAAACTCTTTTCTCTACATAGTTATTTTCAACCAAGCACATGAAGGAGCATGTTGAATACAAAGTTTGAATGAAGATTTTTAGCCATTCAATTAGAACTTAGTACTTGTTTGGAAAAATCTAAAAATATAAAATATAAAAGTTGATGTCAAAGTTAACAAATTAAATTTAACTTCATATTTTATTGGATCCACAACATTCTAATTTTATCAAAATCTGCTAAAACTTTTATGAAAAACCTTGTCAAACAACCCCTTAAAGTTTTAGATGAACAAACATCATTAATTGTAGCTAATTCTAAAATAGAAACAAAATTAAAGTTTTTTTTTTTAATAAGCATACCTTGCACAAATTCATGAAGGGAAAATCAGTATGTCTATCACCCAATCCAATCTCTGGTTCTGTATCTCCAAAAGCCTTCTTAAGAGCATAGCTTTTATTATTCCCAACTAAAACTCCAGGCTGCTTAACAAATCCAGTAGCCCTCCCTTTGTATGTTGAAATCTCAGTCCCTAAAACCATATCAACACCCAAGAAATCTTTCAAGAATGCTTCCACCATAATCCTAGGATTCGCAGTGAGCACGCAACGTTTCCCACATGAAGAAAAAACATGCCATGACTCGGGATGAAGATCACTCGAGTAAAATTTAGGCAAAACAGCACGTGCAACGGATTCAATATCAGAAACTCTCATCCCTGCAAATGTTGCAAAGATGAGAACTTGGATTCCTGCTGATTCGCTCACGAAATAATAAAGCAAACCGGCTAATGGTGAAGCTAAAAGCAACAAAAGAAGCCTTAAAATCCCTCCAACCTCAAAAGCAACTAAGGCAAAATAAGGAAATGAGCTTCTCCCTACAAGCAAGGTTCCATCCATGTCTGCTACAACTGTGTCCTTTTCACGCCCTATTGATGCGCAATCCTCAATACTCGGAAAGGTTATTTCAGCCATGGAGAAATCTGAAAATTTTAATATGAAACCACTCTTGTAAAAGTACTTATCGAACGAATAATTATTCGATAAATGCTTAATCAACTAGAGGTTTTGAAGTATTTATATAAGGATTCATAGCATTATAGAGTAGTTGAAAAGGGGACAAAAATGGAGGGTTTGGTCTATAAGAACGATGACAGCAATGGTAGGCGTATTACTAAAGAATTGACTGCTTCTGGAATTGGCTGAATTTAGCATTTTCTTGTTTTTGAAGGAGGAATCATAGTTTTGCTTAATATAGCTTCTTAGGAACAATCGACATTTTTCGTCTTGTTTTTTATTACACTATGATAATATTTATTCCTTAATGTGCACAAGCTTGTTGTTTATGCTCTTAAAGAACGTACGATCCTCACTTCCTCAGTTCATACATTGTGAATGTAAAACATGGATGAAATGACAAAGAAACATAGTGAATGTAAAATTTTATAAGAACAATGCGTGTTAAGTGGAAAAGTATATTTGTTGTCAATTTCATGCATGGAGAAAAACCTTAAAAGGTAAACGTATAACGTGCTTCTTTGGATTCTGATAGGCCTCTAATCCGGTTCACTTATGCACGAAGGAAGAAAGGAGCCACCAGTTCGTGAATAGCTAGTTGGTAGGAGGGGTAAAATAGTAATAGTAATGTGTGGGGGGTTTTGTGAATAAAAGGGGAGGGCAGGGGAATAAGTTGGTTATGCAATTTCATACATTCTGTTAATCGAAGGAGAGACCGGGCCTCTAGAATAGCCCTGGAATTTGTTCTGTCATTTCATTTTCCAGTTCATTGAATACAAATACATTTCTTAGTTTACTTTCTTCTACTCTATAGAGCATTCACTGTTACATAGCTGAATACAACAATTTCCTACACTAATTCCAGTTCTGTTGATATTCATCAGATCCACTATGTAGCATCAGCTCTTCATTTCAGCAAGCTATTCATTCGATCCACAGCAACAACAGTCTTATCAAATTGGTATCAGAGCATGACGATCGCTGAACGCAAGAGCTATAGTTCACAATTCTATTACTGAGTCATTAAGAGAACATCAAAGTGTTTTCGAGTGGTCGAATAAGCTGCCTCCTGCGAGGTCACGTGATCATGCAATTTTGTTACAACCGGGAACAACCCTTGTGAGTGTTAGGCCGTATCGATATCCATATGTTCAGAAAAATGAGATCGAGAGGTTGGTTAGGGAAATGCTAGCTGCAGGGATTATTCAGCCGAGTCAGAGCCTGTTCTCGAGTCTAGTACTGTTG
Organism: Fraxinus excelsior; assembly: GCA_019097785.1. NCBI lineage: Eukaryota > Viridiplantae > Streptophyta > Magnoliopsida > Lamiales > Oleaceae > Fraxinus > Fraxinus excelsior. The sequence goes on along the minus strand of CM032625.1, from coordinate 17,666,839 downwards.
GTGAAAAAGAAAGACCGGAGTTGGAGGTTTTGTGTTGACTATCGGGCTTTGAATCGAGTGATTGTACCAGATCGACTTCAGATTCCGGTGATAGATGAATTGCTTGATGAGCTCCATGGGTCACGAATATTTTCGAAGTTAGATTTGAAGTTGGGATACCATCAAATTCGGGTTAGACCGGGGGATGAACCCAAGACGGCTTTTCGCACTCATAAGGGTCACTATGAGTTTCTGGTCATGCCATTTGGATTATCAAATGCCCCAGTAACATTCCAGCGTCTGATGAACAAAGTGTTTCGGCTGTATTTGCGGAAGTTTGTCCTGGTTTTCTTTGATGATATTCTTGTCTATAGTCAGACATTGGAAGATCACCTACAACATTTGGCTTCTGTCTTGGGGGTACTGCACAAATATCAACTATATGCCAATGAGAAAAAATGCTTGTTTGGCCAAGCTGAAGTGGAATACCTCGGCTATGTAATTTTCGAGAATGGGATAGCAGCTGATCAGGCCAAAATTGCAGCCATGGTTAGTTGGCCAAGTCTGAGTAACCTAAAAGAACTTCAGGGTTTTTTGGGGCTCACTGGGTATTACAGACGTTTTGTTCATGGGTATGCCAAGGTTGCATGGCCTCTTAGAAGAAGGACCGATTCCGATGGGATGGGGAGAGTGAGGCAGCATTCCGGAATCTCAAGGGTGCCATGGTCAGTGTTCCAGTGTTGGCTCTGCCTGATTTCTCAAAGCAATTTGTAGTGGAGACGGATGCATCGGGACATGGGTTAGGGGCTGTGCTGATGCAAGATGGTCACCCGGTTGCCTTCTTCAGTAGAGTCTTACCCCAGGGCGCCCAACAAAGGTCAGTTTATGAAAGGGAGTTAATGGCGGTGGTGTTCGTAGTACAAATATTACGCCACTACCTTTTGGGCAGACATTTTCTTGTTTGAACCGATCAACGAAGTCTGAAATTTTTATTGGAACAATGACTGGTGAGCGAAGACCATCAGAAGTGGCTCACCAAGCTTATGGGATATCAATTCGACATTCAGTATCGACCGGGACTAGAGAACAAAGCCGTCGACGCTCTGTCCCGACTCCAGCCAACCATAAAGTACCTAGCCATAACAATTCCCAGGGTGCTGCAGCTTGATGAAATTAAGAAGGAGGTGGCAACCGATGTCGGGTTGGGTAAACTGGTGGAAGATATACAATGAGGAGCCCCTGTTCTGGAAGGATACACGCTTGTAGATGGAATTCTATGTTATCGGGGAAGGGTAGTACTGCCCAGCAATTCTCAATTTATTCACCTACTGCTACAGGAATGCCACGATACTATGACTGGGGGACATTCTGGGCTCCTTAAAACTTACAAACGGGTGGCCAGGGAAGTCTATTGGCGGCATGAAGGCTGCAGTGAAGAATTATGTGGCGAGTTGTGCTACCTGTCAGTAAAATAAGTATGAGGCTTTATCACCAGCGGGCCTTTTGCAACCCCTTCCGATTCCGGCACTAATTTGGGAGGATATTTCTATGGACTGTATCGAAGGACTACCGAGGTCAAGGAGAATTGATACGATTTTGGTTGTGGTGGACCGACTAAGCAAATATGGGCATTTTATGGGGCTAAAACACCCTTTTACTGCCCCGACTGTGGCTGAGGTGTTCATTCGCAAAGTTGTGCGTCTCCATGGGGTGCCCCATTCCATCATCTCAGACAGAGACCGAATCTTTATGAGTTCGTTCTGGACAACACTGTTTAAAGCTCAGGGAATTGTCCTTAAAAATAGCACTGTCTATCATCCTCAAACCGATGGGCAGATGTTTAGAAACATAGTTACGGTGCTTCGCTTCAGGCAAACCTCGGGTATGGAGTCAGTACTTACACTGGGCCGAGTTTTGGTATAATACTTCTTTCCACACTGCTACCAAATACACCCCTTTTCAGATTGTTTATGGGCGTGAACCACCTCAGATTCTCTCCTTCGAGAAGGGATTGACCATGAACTCTTCAGTTGAGAGGCTGCTACTGGAACAGGATGAGTGTTGAAGGAACTCAGGGTGCAACTTACTCGAGCACAGGCCACAATGAAGGAAATAACAGATGGGCACCGTCATGATATCCAATTCGAGGTAGGTGATTTTGTATATCTCAAACTCCGTCCTTTCCAACAGAAGTCAGTAGCTAAGAGGGCCTTTGAAAAGTTATCTCTGAGGTATTTTGGCCCGTTTGAGGTAGAGTCTACGTGGGAAAGGTAGCGTATAAGATAAAGCTTCTCCCTACAGCTACTATTCACCCGGTTTTCCATGTCTCTCAACTTTGTAAAGCCGTAGGAAATTCACAACCAGTCTCATCCTTTCCTCAGCAACTCTCGACCAGTGGGGAATTCATCCTGGAACCGGAGTCTGTCCTTGGCACTCACCCCAGTCTTCACACCCCGGCTGCTGGACCCGAGATCTTGATTAAATGGAGAAACTTGCCAAAGTTTAAGGCCACTTGGGAACCCTTTGAAGCTATCAGATTGCAATTTCCCAATTTCCCCCTTGAGGACAAGGAGGGTTTCGGGGCGGCAGGTATTGATAGGCCCCCAATCCGGTTCACTTATGCACGAAGGAAGAAAGGAGCCACCAGTTCGTGAATAGCTAGTTGGTAGGAGGGGTAAAATAGTAATAGTAATGTGTGGGGGGTTTTGTGAATAAAAGGGGAGGGCAGGGGAATAAGTTGGTTATGCAATTTCATACATTCTGTTAATCGAAGGAGAGACCGGGCCTCTAGAATAGCCCTGGAATTTGTTCTGTCATTTCATTTTCCAGTTCATTGAATACAAATACATTTCTTAGTTTACTTTCTTCTACTCTATAGAGCATTCACTGTTACATAGCTGAATACAACAATTTCCTACACTAATTCCAGTTCTGTTGATATTCATCAGTTCCACTATGTAGCATCAGCTCTTCATTTCAGCAAGATATTCATTCGATCCACAGCAACAGCAGGGGATCTTATCAGATTCACCTACCCCAAAGAGGAAATAAAGTTAGTTACTAAATTTTATTAAAAAAAAAAAAGTAATTACAAAATTTCTACGACCACTAAAAGAACCAAGTTCTTTCAGAAATTTTATTAGGCTTGCGTGATGTAGAATAGAGATGTAGATCACAAATGTGGCTGAAAACCTCTTTAATGGATGTTAAGGGATAAAATGTTATATCGAATAAAGATGAAAATATTAACCAACTTATAAAATGTTGAGCTACTCTTCTCCGAGAATTTCTATTGTCGAGCTCTGAGGCAATATTGCTAATAATGGAGAGGTGCATATTGCATTTTTTGGCAGAAAATGTAAAAAAAAAATAAAAAAAAAAATTACATTCACAAGAGCCAAAAAGTGGATTTAAATCTTTTCATGGAGCGAAATCTGAATTTAGAACCACCGAAATGTAAATGAGGATATAAAAGTGATTTTGAAGATACCAATTTACACCAAATTTTATGTCAAAATCATAAAACTAGAGCACCAATAAATATAAAATATCAACAAATTTAGGGTAGAAAAATGAATATCATTCTCAATTTTTTTTAAAATTAGGGTACTAACAAATATAGAACAGCAACAAATTTTGGATATTCTAATGATGATTAATTGGAGAACTTAAAAAGTTAAAATAATTCTGAGTGAATGAAAATTGAGAAAAGTAAAAAGGCTGATAGAAAAGTAGATATCGAAGATGGCGATGGAAAATTCTCGACTCTCAATCCTCTGTGCCTAGCATTGCCCATGCCTTGCCATGTTAGCTAAATGGGGCGAAGACAAAGACTAGGATAGAGAACATGATCCCCACTCGAATTCCCAAAACTCGCTTAGACTTTTTATTTTATTTTATATTTTCAACCGAAATCGTATTTTTATATTTTTATTAATCCTTTTAGCCTCTCTTTGGAAAATTTATATAAAAAAAAAATAGAATTCAATTATAGATAAGTGAATAATATTTGATTATAACATATGATTGAAAATGAAGTTCGACAATTTATAAATGATTTATAAATATTATTACAGAGGCTAAAGTTAAACTCACTGGTGGACCCAGGGGGTCCTGGGGGCACGTGCCACCAACTTTTGAGTTTTTTTTTTTTATATATATAATAAAATCATGTTTGGTATCGATCGAAATTTAAATTTAAAGTTAAATCAAAGTTAACAATTAATTTTAATAATATATTTTATAGAAACCATAACTGTTTAATTTTTATCAAGATTTACTAAAAAATTGATTTTAATTTCCACCAAACAAGGGCAAAATCAAAATAAATTTGAATTTCGATAATATATTAATTTTAAAAATTCTACGACGATCATACGTTAATCGAATCTATAAATTGTTTATATCATTTCGAAACTTATTTCAAAAACTACATTGTTGGCATATCGAATAGTTCAAATATATATCGAAAATAGTTAAAAATACGTTAAACGTAAATCTTTAAAAAAACGTCCAACTCGCATTTTTTTAAAATTCAATTATTTCATTAATATTTATTATTTTTGCGATACAAATTTCTCAATGTAATTTTCATCATTTTATTAGAAGATTTGCAAAAAATCTCGAAATTTTACATCCGAAAAAGTCATATCCCATGTAAATTTTCAGATGTAAAATTACATGGGGTATAATTTTTTTGAACGTAAATTCTCGATTGTAAAATTTCTCCCAATTTCTTTGTAAGTTCGATTGTATCCCCTAACATTAAAGTTATGCATCCACCCCTGCTTAGACTCCTTTTCATGCTATTCTATGCTAAAAAGCATGCCACAAAAGAGAAGGGACCAAAGATGCGCAGCCTAAACAATTATTGACAAATATATAGTTAGGCTAAAAGAAGAAATTTATGTGAATAACATTAAAGGGTAAACACCTTTTGGTACCAATTCTCTTGAAGCCAAACTTTATATTGGACATTTAATAAAAAGTTTAATGGGCATGATTGATAAATACTTAATTTTTTACTAATTTCATAATTTTAACATTTTTTATTCTCAAAATACTATTTTTATTCTTTTTATTTTAATTATTTTACTATAAATTTTGTAATAAAACGTGTTAAGTTTTATAAAATTGTGGTACACACATTTGATCTTCCCCATCAATTGTAACATTGTGCGTTACACATATTTTGCTGCATATTTCTACCGTCACCATGTCGTCGCCACCACTTGTAACATTTCATGTTATGCCGTCATTTGTAATATTTATTATAACACCACTTCCACCATTTGTAACATTCATTGTTACACTATTATCACGGCCACCACCATATAGTAACACATTGTGTTACAACCTATTATCATCATTAAAAAACAACTAGATTACTGTCATCACCATAACTGTCATCATCACTAACACCACCATCAACAACTATGCTTGAACCTTAGCATTATCACAATAGATACCACACACCATTACCACAATAAAAAAAAATCAATAAAATTATCATCACCTCTAGGGATGTCAATATGACTCGTCGGCTTGTACCTCGGCCCGAAAAAAGCTAGAACCAAGCTTGCTCGTCTGCTCGATGAGATCAAGCCTCATTTTGGGTGTCGGCTCTAGCTCGAGCCGGCCTGTGACCTAAAATATAAAAATACAAAGCTTACGGTTGCCTGGCATACACTTTTTTTAAAAGTTTTTTTCTTAGTTTTAGATGTAGTTTTTTATATGTTAATATTTATTTTTTATTTATAATACGTATAAATTGCACAAATTTTAAATTCTTTAAAAAAAGTTAGATTTGTTGCGAATTTTTGGCCGAGCAAAATGAGCCAAAAAAAAAAACTCAAACCATTTTTACTTGAACTGAAACTAAGCAAAAAAGTTTCGACTCACGGATCGAATCGTTGACACACCTAATCACCCCTATCGAAGCCACCTCAACAAAAAAAATAAAAAATAGCACCATCACCGTAACATTCCAATATCTTATAGAATAAGATTCTTCAATGACAAAGATTTTGACTACATGCCTTTTAATAATGTTGAAAAAAAAAATTGAGGAATTAAGTGAAGTAAGTATTAATTCTTTTTATTTGGGCTAAATTATTAGATATTGATAGAGCAAGTTTAGATAACATCACTTAATAGATTCAATTAAATAAATAATGTAACATTACATTTAAGTAAATTTATCGTTGAATGTTATGTAGTTAACACCTAGAATGTGTTTTATAACAGTGATTTTAAATAACATTACTTTTATTTAAAATTGAAAATTGACTTTCTTAGGGATGATAACAGGGCGGCCTCCCCCGTGCCCGCAAGGTAATTTTCGGCCTCGTACGTGCCTCGTTATTCGTTTAAGACGGAGGCGGGCCCCTTACTCCATTTATTATCTAATCTTTTTTAGGTTTTTTTAATAATTCATTTTATTGTTCACATTCATTAAAGTGAATAATAATATATTTTTTTAAATTTTTATTTATTTTTAAAAATTAAATTATTCAAATATATTTGGTAAATTAAGGCTTTTATTATTTGTTATATTTTTTTAGATAATTTTAGTTGCCATTTTTTATTAGAACTAATGAAATTTATTGAGATTTTCCATTTAAAGTATTGAATTCTAAAAATAAAAGAATTAAAGGGGGGACAAGTACCCGTTACACATGCCCATCATGGGGGCGAAATTACCCACGCCCGTCCTCCTACCAGAATATCCGATTAAGCGGGTAATCCTCGTTCTGTTCAGGGCGAGGCCCCATTGGTATTGGGTTTGTTGGACTTTTTTGCCAACTCTTTCTCACAAACATGGGTTTAGCTTGTGGCTGCTTTCAAGACATATCCATTCAACGACCTTTTTATAAGGTCTCCTTTTATCATCCCAAGCATCAATTTGTGAAGTGGAGCTTCTCAAAAGTTAAGCGCTCGTTTGAGTTCCTTTTTTAAAAAAACTCAGTTTTAATTATATATTCTCCCATAAAATAATAGTAAACGTAATTTAAATTTTTTTTCTATTTTGTAACCGTATATATATATATTTTTCTAAAAAAAAATCATTATTTCAACCCCCCCCCCCCCCCCACCACACACACACACACACACCGACAGGGAAAAAAAAAAAAAGAGAGAAAAAAGAAAAAGAAAAATGGCCTTCTAGTTTTTACACATATTAGCTAAAATCAGTTAGGTTTTACATTATAATAAGGTGGGGAAAAAAATGTGGGCCCTTCTAAACTAATAGCTTGATGCAGTCTCTTTTTCTTCAACAATTGGACCATTCCAGCCCACTAACTCGAGCATGAGCGAAGCTTAAAAATTACTTACAAGTAAATAGGAAAGCTTTAAAACAAATCATTTTCGCAGTTGAAGTTAAAAATTTACTTATATTCACTGAAGCGGAATAATATTGGTCATAAAAAATAGCTGGACATAAGGTTAGTAAATCCGTCAAAGAAAAGTTATTGAAAACTAGAATTTTATTCGGGTCTTACAATATTCTCGGTGACAGAATAGTTCGTTCTCTACCTCGAAATAAAAATAGGGAAAATTTCATAAGTAAGAGATTTAGTTTCACTCATTTCAAATTTAATAGAGAATGTTTAAAATTTAAAATTTTTTAAGGTTTAAAATTTAAAATTTCGAATTTTCTTTTAAATTTTATTTATAAATTAATTAATTAAATATATAAATGTCATAATTCCATATAATTTGATCACAAATTTTTATATAATTGGTCACAAACCACAAATTTTATGTCACAAATTATTTTACGGTCACAATTCAAAAAATTTATAAGTCACAATTTATTCATCGGTCACAATTAAAAAATTAAAAGTCACAAATTATTTTACGATCACAAATCATAAATTTTATATGCCACAAATTATCTTACGATCACAATTCAGAAGTTTTATAGGTCACAATTTGTTCATCGGTAACAAATAAAAAAAATTATACGTCGCAACTTATTCATCGGTCACAAATCACAAATATTATAAGGTCGTCACAAATTAACAGTTTTTCAACTCACATATTATTTCTTGGTCACAATTTATATTTTTCATTGGTAACATATTATTTATCAATCACAAATTAATGAATTTAATGGTCACAAACGACCAGATAATACGTGACCACTGCCAAAACTTGTGACCATCACCTCAACACTCCATCCAATAGCACCACGCCACTGTCACCATCTCAACAGACCCATCGGCTACCACCACTAAATCATCAAAACCACTGCCAACGTTATTAGTCACCACTACCATCCAACCATCGCAAAAAAATCAGATTTAAAATTATCAGTCACATAACACCGCACCGCACCGCACCCAACCACCACACACCACCAAAACCACAGCCATCATCATATCCTATATAATCGCTGCCACTGTCGGATCCACCAAAGCCACGACCACACAAACACCACCAACGCGAGCACCACCACCACCAACTGAAAACATAACAAAAAAACCCATACGAGATCGTGGCACTACAGATCCCGATCACGTTACTTATCAGATCTCGACCACGACATACGATAAGGTTGAATTAGAAGAAGAAGCAAGAGGTATAGGGGTTGAACCATCAGTAATCTCACTTGTGGCGGCGCGACACTCTCACTTAGTAGCATGTAGCGGCGCTCGCTTTCGTCGTCGCATAGCTATTGAGTGACGCTTGTCACTGTGGCTCTATGTCCGGCACTGTACTTGTCGCCTTCGCTTGGGTCGCGCTCGTCACCATGATCGCACTGCCACGATCGCGTCGCCACCATTACTACCGAACTGTGACGTTTACATCGCCCCTCTGTAACTACTCGGCATCGCAGCGACATTGTTCCTACGCTATGCTCACATGAAGAGGGGCCTCGCAGTAACGATCAGAGGTGTCTCCGAAGACGAGTCTCGATGACGATGACAATCTAATGGAGAGGGTAGAGAGATATGTGATATGAAGAGAGAAGATAAGAGAAAATTATTTAAAATTTAGGGTTCGTGGTGGATCGGTAATTATTATTATTAATATTAACATATTGATTTATAATATTTGAATTAATATCTGATTTTTGTATAAATAAATGTTAGATCTGATTTTTGAAATTGAATCTTCAAAAATCTGGTTAGGAACCGTCTTGATTAAAACCAGTTGTGTCAAATCTAGATTAACAACCAATAATACTACCATACAAGCTATGTGATTGAAAATTTCAATATCTAGTTTTTAATTACAACCAATTATGACATAAGATGGTGACTTTTGAAGAATTTAGTTATAATGCATTTGGTGTGTACATATAGAGATTTCATTCACAAAAGTGACACGATATCGGTAAAAACAAAAAACAAAAAGTTAGTACAGGGAAGTATAGATTAAAACTAACGCACACAATCTATTGCAATTTTTAAGAATCTTACTGTTATAAATCTTCTAATAGTTAAAGAACCGAACAGAACGACAAAAAAGTTTGAGGAATCGATTTTAAACTTTATTGGGAACAATACTAATCCGTTGTTATTGTATATTGTTTCATCATTAGCCTACTCACCAGTGTTATTCTTTCTCATTTCTTATACAAAAAAGTTACACAGTTTTTCTGGAATGGGAAATAGCCTGCCATTGAAGTGGGGATGCAAATGATAACAGATCAACACATAGTGGGAATTGAACTTTATATTTTTTTGATCTCTTAATCTTGCAATGGAATTTGGGATAAAAGAGAACAAAATGGTTCTGTTTTGGTGGAGCTGCTTTAAATAAGGAACCATATTCTTCTAGGAAGAAGCTCAGTATCCAATTCTTTATGCAACTGATTCCTTGAGTCCTCAAAAGTGTTACTTTTCCAAGCTGTATCACACATATTTATGCCCACATGAGTTTGATGGTTATAATTTTTTATGATTTAATTTAAATAAATAATTATTTTATTATAATAGAATAGACATAGATCATTCTTGATGTTCTTAATTTCTTTAAATATTAAGTTTTTTTTTATAAGGTAGTTAAAGGTATTAGAGATTCTTAGTATTCCAAGTCTCAAATACACTTAGCCCCTGTTTGGTACATATTAAAATTTTCATTTTAATTTTCTACTTATTTTCAACTACACATTCTTCAATAAATCACATCAATAACTTTTTCTTCTTTTTCAATCATACATTCTCCAACAATCTACTATTCTAGAATACATTATTTGAAAATAATGTGGCTCAAACACACCCTTATTTATAAAACCTGAAGACAAGTCGAACTTGTGAGAAATGTGATATAGAGATGAAGGGAAGTGATAAAGATTAAAACTAAATAAATGTATCCCAAAAAAAAAAAAATCCAATATGCACGTGAGGGAATATCACCTTAGATCGTAAGTAAATAAAATGGCTTAGATTGTAATTCTATATGTGATTTTATGAGTCAAGCCCATTAAGATCATCATTTTTAAATTTTTTTAAAAAAATTGACCTTTTGGGGGGCAAGAATCGTAGATTTTTATTCGAATAATTGTTTCACGAGTTTCAAATTCATCTCTTCGAAAATAAAAGTAGTCCAAGAACCGTATCGGGATCAATCCATACTTGTTAGTATTCAATGAGGAAAATATGTTGCATATTGTCAATGTCAACTATCATAATCTTTTATATGGCGAGGTGGAAAATAATTTTTTTTTTGTCTAATATTAATCGAAAAAAGCAGAAATCGTGTCTACAGTTCTATCCAATTGTGTTAAAGTGTTGCACAACAAACTTGACGTCATGTAATTACAAAAATTAATATATTGAAGTAGTTCTTCTTCTTCCTTGCAAATTTGAAAAAAAAAAAAAAAAAAAGGATGGACAAAATAGAAAACGAACAAATTGCAGTCTTTGCAATTGCCATCAATTTTATTTTATTTATTTTTTTCTTTTTTTGACATTATTGGAAAATAAATATTCACAATCTGAAAACAATCAGGGGAGTTTTACTCTCCATTACAATGCAGAAACTTGTCTAAAAGTCACTCCAGAATGTAATTTTGTTACACTGTTGAAATTCATTTCGTCCAATCATCTTTTTCAGCCTTGAATAAAGGCCAAAATGATGAACCATGTGAATGAGAAAATCAACATAGTCCCTGCAAGAACAAAATATTTTAGAATATAATTATTGAATACTAAATAATAAACTGTCACCTCTCTTTTTACATAAAGTGATTCAAAGGTAGATGTCTTGAGTTAAGTTTTGTTGTGAGTCATTTATAAAATTCGTTCAAATGTGAGGTCTTTAATAAAATAAATAAATTCGTCCCGCAGAAATACTAAATTTATATAAACAAATTTGCTGTCTTGGTTAGAGTTTAAACTTTTAGATGAGGTGGTTTAAATGTAAATTGTCATGAATTCAACTTTTGCTGAAAATTGCGCTCGTGTTAGGCCTAATTCGACGTGCAGGGAAGGGGTGTGATGATGAGTAAATTTAAATAAATAAATAAATTTGTGCCCCCTCTACAATTTTTCAGATGAGATACAATTACCTGTTTCCCATGGGGAAAATTTTGAACCATGGCTCCAAGAATTTCCATAGAAACAATCTGTTGTTGTATTCAATCCACCCGGACAATTGCAAAGAAATGACTGTCCATTATTATATCCACAGACTCCATTAGTCTTTTCACAGCTAGAGCAAATCACAGGATAATCATTATCAAAATTAAACTTGTATTTCAATGCCACCCCATATTGCCACCCCTGTGGATTAGATTCCTGGCCATTGAAACCATAAATTGCAGAATATGAAGTGCAATGCAGTTTCTGCAAATCCATTTCAAACGAAGGGCCGAGATCCACCGGTGTATACACACAGCACGTCGATATTGGGAGACTTAGCCTGCTGATTGCTTCACAAGAATACAGAAGACTGCAAATAGAATCCCCCTTTGAATCACAGAGAGGGAAAGTTGAATTTTTGTCGTCAGTACTGGACTTGTATATCGGCGAAGAACTAGTCGTGCAATCAAGAAGCGCAAAAATAGTGTCGTCGCTGAAGCTGAAAGGCGCGTTCCAGTCAAGGCTAAAGCCTTTGCTAGGCTGTTTGCAGGCACAGGTGGACATGGATGGATCAGCTATGTAGATGATTTGGTGATTGTAATCAATGGAGGTGATGGTGTAGCAACCAGCGTGTGTGGTGAATGTGAGTTGCTGTTGATCATTACAAATTACATAAGGCTGGAAGTGTGGATCACCACATCCCGGGCCAGTACCAAACGGATACTTTATTGGGATTTTGCCACAGTAGTTTTGACAGGTTTGAGAGGAAATAAAGCAGGGAAATATGAGAAGAAGCGAGGAAAGGAAAATGGAGGAAATTTTCATGGTGATCACTTGCTAGCACACTAGAGAGAGAGAGAGAGAGAGAGAGAGAGAGGTGTAATGTTTTGTATATATCTGTCTATATATAGAGAGAGTCGTCAACGTACAGCTCAAGTGGTAATAGCAAAGCCAATAGCGAAGTCTTTTCAAGTCAACGAGGCTGAGTTCGAGCCTTCGAGGTACCCAAAATGGGACAATTTAAGAAGAATGTGCATTTACATGTAGGTATGGCAACAGGGCACGTATTGGATATGTCGGCCATTTTTCACCCTCGTTTCGTCGGACATTTTTATCACTTAACCTTATACTCATACTTGGTTAAAGCGAAACGGGGAGGGGCTCATGCTCCATTTATCGTCGCATTTATTTTTTCTTTTTCTTTTTTATTTATTTTATTTTTTACTTTAATTTTTTTATGTCTTTAGTTAATAAAAAAACTTTACTTTTTTTTTTCAATTTGTTAAAAATGACTTATGTTCTCTTTAAAAATGATAATAAATCTTTTATTTTTATTTGATAAAAAATTTAAATTTAAAATTAACTAAAAACGGAGCGTAGTGAGGCATGGTCTATGTTTTCCATACCTGCCCCATACTCACTTCAAGGCAATGACACTTGCTCCATCCCCGTCCCCGTCCCCTTCCCGTTTACTCGATTAAGTTAATCCCCGTCCCATTCGAGGTGAGACTCCACAGATATCGAATTGAATGTATTTTTTTACTATTCCTATTTACATGCATCCTGGGGATTGATGTGTTAGGATAGAGAGCTTTTGGTTTCACCCATCTCAACAAAGTTCCTCGGGATTGTTGTGGTGGGATTGAGAGTTTTCGGTATCACCCATCTCTTCAAGTATGATTGAGCAAGACCATCTCAAATGCACGTGGGGATGGACATATGATTGAGCAGGTCAAAAATCATTCTTTTCAAGTTTTCAGGGGAAAAAAATTGTAATATAGCCTCTGTTTGAAACCTATTTTTTCATCCAATTTCTATTTCTACTACAGTATTTTGAACTGTTACTCCTAAAAGTCCATTCTTGTGTCAGAAACCCAATTTTTTTAATCATTCTACCCGTTGTAATGTGATTCCAATTTTGCCCCCATTTGTAATTGCACCTTCATTCATTTCTCCTAACCCATTTCCACCAACTCTTCTTGCAAAATCTGAGACGGCTAGCAGCTCACGGTGCAACCCTATTTCTGGACCAAATTGAACGAAAAACCCAGAACTCTTCTGGACGTCCATTTTGCTTTCGGCTTCGACCAAGAGTCCCAAACGAAGACCCAATAAACGGTTGACCTCAAATTTTCTCAGTCCGAACGTGGTTCAATTTTCAGAGATCCGCTTTGTCCCGGCTTCGATCTGGAGCTTTTTTCGGCCAAAAATCTATCGTCTAGCATGAAATCATGAAGAATTTCAATGGAAACCAACTTCTCCCTCCGGCAAAGTTCACCCGACCAAACGGTAAGCAATTCTTCATCCGACCGATTTTCGGCCACATTTTCTGTCAATTTGTTACAAATGTAGCAATTATGTAATTTTCTACGCATGGGTTGAACTCAAAAATCCATGATTTGTCGATAAATTACAGCATACCCACCATTACTGTAGGACCCCTTCAATGTAGACGGTAACTGCTTTGGAATTTGCATTTATTCCATTTTTTTAACTCCAAATTATGCTAATAAGATATCGCCTAATCCTGGAACAAATAATAGAGTCTTCTTCATTTTTATCATCCATTTGTGCTGATACATTTTGGTCATGACTTTAATCGCTCATTGAACATCAGACGTCAAATTGAATCTAGACATATTATTATCCCCGATTTGGTAAGTCTACATTACCTAACTCTTACACTGGTTTTTTCCCATTACAGCGGTTCGCAAGTGGGAGCCCAGATAAGTTTCCTCTGCTTCTTCCAAGTCCCAGGCAGCACAAGGCGTGGTGCATAAGACAGCGAGGTGGAACCAGACAGAGCATAAAATATTCATTGACACCTGCGAACTTATCATAGCAGAAGGCCACCGACGAGGCAATGTTTCTCCTCAAAAGGATGGCATCGTATATCAAATATGTTCAATGCCTCGACTGGAAAGGACTGGACTACGACGCAAATGAAGAATTACTGGAATAAACTACGTGTAGATCATAAGCTCCTGTTTGAGTTGCTACGCTGCACTGGAATTGAGTACCGCTCCGGTACCGGACAAATTCATGCCCCGGATCATTGGTGGGATAATAAAATTAAGGTAATTGTTTTCTTCTGTCTGTAGCAAATCATCCAGATATAAATGAGTACGGAAGGTGAGACACTGGCCTCCATCCAATGTCGGTAGATGGATTATTTCTCACAATGTTAGTTTCCCATTTTCGAGTTGCTATTTGTTGTTTATAATGATGTTGGTTGTGTTGGTATAAATGAGAGCATGATGAACGACAAATTGTTGCATCTCCAATTTATGTACAATATGTGATAACCAGTAAGGAAAACTCCTGATTTGCCTGCATTCCCAATCGGATTTATATTTTTTTGCCCATGGATGCAATGTAACTGCACCAGTGATTATTTCTTTTGCATGCAAACGTTATTTGTCGTCAACCTCTCTATGTAGGAGAACCCAAAGTACGCGAAGTATAGAAACTTCAACTGTAGCGAGATCTATGACACGTATGGTAGATTGTTCGGGGACACCGGCGACTTGACCAAGTATGCGTTGTCCCCAACAAATTTGTCACATCGTGGTTTTGATTTGGGCACCGACAGCGATAGAGAATTAAGAGGTGATAAGTTCCCCATTAACGCGGAGGCAACAGATTCCATTGGCAGCCCAATCGAAGGTCGAGCTCCATCATCCATGCATATATCTGGACCCCATAGTGGGGACAAAAGAAAAAGCAAACACAAGAGGGGAAAAGCAAAAAGGAAAATGTACGGTGCCCGAGAGATTTCGGCTTCGCTTGAGCACATGGTTAGTGTTGGAACGGATCTTGCGTCAATTGCACGCTCGCACCGTAAGGTAAGAATGACAATCAGCAAATGCATCGACGATCTTTTATTTTTCGGTCATGTTATGGAAGGTGATCGGCTACACTCTTTGCTTTATGGTTCCTACATGACAAAAATAATCGTAACTCTTACTGTGCTACAAAAACACCGTACTTGAGATTTAAATTCATTGAATATTGTCACGAACGAGACAATATTTCCCTTAACCGTAAGGAGTGAATAATTTATTCGGATGTTTACGATTAGTTTGTAATGGTTTTTTCGTTGTCGTTGTTCAATTTCATGTCTACATCACCTGTGTTTTCATATTTATTTCATGTAAGACTTCGTGTATCGTTGTTTCCTTTGACTTTATGTTCTATGTATCATCAGTTCACTGCACTTGAATTTTGCATGCTTTCAATTTTTCAACAAAGCAATTGTGCTCGTATCGCAGGGAACAATTCCTGATGTTTTGAAAATGCAAATTTTTTATCACACTTTTGCTTTACATCGTCAACAAACCAATAGTGATAGATGTTAACTTTGTCAACATACCAATAGTGCATGTACCTTAAAGGTATAAGTAAAACAAAAAGTACAAATGAAATATTCAACAACCACTTCTGTTTGACATAATTACTCATGTCGTTTCACCTCTATAAATTGCAATGCACGAGAAACACAAAATTGCATTACTAAAAAGTGTAGAGTTCTCCATTGTTTCTCCAACATTTGAAATTTCTACAGATCAGAAATAACTTTGGCCAAATATGTCGGATACGTCTGATGTGTCCACAATTTCAGAGACAGACTACGACATTCAATCGATATCTGATGAACATACGAGTTCTGATGAAGATGTCATGGAGCAGTTACAGGAGGACATTATCACATGGCTTCAGTACTGTCGAATTTTCGAGCGATTTGTTCGAGACTACTTGGCACCCGGCAGAGCACTTCGATTTTTATTTCCGACAACGCGATGTGGCCACATTTTTATGCTACAAAATTTGTATGTGTATCCACAAACGTGTTTCCAGGAGTTTAGGATATACTCGCCAATGTTTATGTATTTCACGCACATACTTCGCAACGAGTACGAAATTTCTAGTAGCGCGAACATTAACATTTACGAACAGGTGGGAATGTTCTTGTGTATTCTATCACACGGCAAAGGATATCGACAAGTTCAAACGTTTTTCGGCCATTCTTTGTAGACGATCAACCATTACTTTAAGAAGGTCTTGCGTGCATGCCTGGCTTTCGCGACGACCATGATTAAACCAGATCCGTAGTACAACGAAGGGGCAACTCACCATCATCCAAACGTAGAACGATATCCTCTTTTCCAGGTTATTTTATTAACGTCGTAGATGGTGCGACATGTACCGTGCTGATGAATTGATGTTGTGTTGATAAATTTTAATGTTACAGGATTGCATTGGTGTGATAGATGGAACTCATGTGCGAGTCGTGCTGCCCCGCAATGGAAAGAGAATTACATTGGAAGAAATGGAATTCCAACCCAGAATGTATTAGCCACCTGTGACTTCAATCTCTATTTCACGTTTGTCCTACCGGGAACCACCGGGAATACCCACGACAGCCGCATTTTGGCTCGTGCTGTACATAGTCAGGAAATCAATTTTCCCCAACCCGCGAGCGGTAAATACTATCTGGTGGACTCTGGTTTAGCACATAGGCCTGGGTATATGGCTCCATATAAGAGATCTGATATCAGATATCATTTTCAAGAATTCAACAACGCAAGGGAAGACAACGTCGTTATTTCCGAAGTGCACAGGAGCGGTTAAATTTTCATCACTCATCATGCCGCAATGTTATTGAGCGTACATTCGGTGTTTGGAAACAGAGATGGAAAATAATTGATCACATGCCTGGGTATAATATGAGAGCGCAAATAGCTGTGGTCGTGGCCACAATGGGTATACATAACTTTCTTCGGAGAAACGGTCGACTAGATGAGGGTTTTCGTAGAGCGGAAGAAGTAGATGACAACGAAGTCGAGATAGATCTACCTGGCGAAGAGGATGAAATTGCCGCGGAGCTAGATGCAATAGTTGAAGAGGACATGCCGTGGATGCAACTACGTGATTACATGGCGCATGCATTACGTTAGTAGTTGTAGATCGCGAACGAATTGATTAGGTCGTATTGTATTAGTTTAACGGTTTCGGCCACATTTCAATGTATGCGTAGTCATTTATTTTTTTTCAACCAAGTCATTTTCGTTTGTTTCTATTTATTACATGATCGGATTAAAATAATGTGGGCGACGTTGAGATAATGAGCTGACGAATATGCATAAATTCAATTCGGTGAAGTTGAGATAATGAGTAGTTGATGAACCTGCATTCAATTCAATTCTTATTTTGCACGTTCAGTTGATTTCAGCAAAAACAATTGGAAAGTATTCCACCAACACATATGAGGGCAATATTGGGAAAACCAATTAAAGTGCCTAAGAATAGTCAACTTTAGCAACTGCTTTCTCTCAAATTGTCAGAATAAATTTCATTGTTAAATACGTGGATCCCACTACTTTGGAAATGTGATTGGAAAGAAATTAGCGTGTTGTGCCAAATCACTGTATGAGAAATAGAAATTGGACAAAAAAAAGGGTTTCAAACAGAGGCATAATCATAATATAGTTTAATTTGACTTATATAATCAAAAACATTTAATTTAATTAATATTTAAAGTAAACTAAAAATAAAAAATTATAAATGAGGATTGGGAGTTCCCGTACCAACCCTAACCTTAAATAAGCAAGGTTTGGACTGGAACAAGGAACATGATCCCTTTCTAAAATTCGCTCAGTTGTCATTCTTACTTGAATTTTGAAACAATAAACGCTATTAATATTCTAAGAAAAAAAACCATTAACAATAAAATTTACAAATTTATCATTTCAGGGAGGTATTAGTGACATTTTCTCGAAGAATTAGAATTTGGGTATACGAGATAAAGATGGAATAAACCCTTTACATTTTGCCTAAAAATACAAGTTCTATGGACTGACTGGCCTTCTATGTTATTTTCAAGAGGAAATAATGGCTTTCCAAACCTCTTTTCAAATTCAACATCAAATATCTAAATGAGGATTGGGAGTTCCCGTCCCAACCCTAACCTTAAATAAGCAAGGTTTGGACTGGAACAAGGAACATGATCCCTTTCTAAAATTCGCTCAGTTGTCATTCTTACTTGAATTTTGAAACAATAAACGCTATTAATATTCTAAGAAAAAAAACCATTAACAATAAAATTTACAAATTTATCATTTCAGGGAGGTATTAGTGACATTTTCTCGAAGAATTAGAATTTGGGTATACGAGATAAAGATGGAATAAACCCTTTACATTTTGCCTAAAAATACAAGTTCTATGGACTGACTGGCCTTCTATGTTATTTTCAAGAGGAAATAATGGCTTTCCAAACCTCTTTTCAAATTCAACATCAAATATCTACATGCGAATACATTCTGAAAACACAAACGACATTATTATATGAAAGTCCTCTCTTAACACTTTATAGCACGAGCAGTTCATGCGAGAAAGTTTACGAGGAAGTGGATGGAAATCATGATTGGGGACTGATGCTACTTGTTGACAAATCTTCTATCATGTCCCTGTATGTCCATATGTTATATGCACATTCAGATACAAATCTTTAGGCATATTCCAAGAAAAAATTATGAAGGATTGTTGGTCAGGTTGTCTCATACAAAGACTGTGGGAGACTGCAAAGGCTTCCAGTTGGCACCTACATAGTTCCACATAGCTTTAGGTTGCTACAAAATTGAAGGTTAAGGAGCACATGTGCAATTTAGCCTTGCTAGAAGTAAGCAAAATCGAAACTTATTGATAAATATGATTAATATCACTCACGTAAGGACAAAGAAGGAAAATGAATTCCATTCAGCAGAAAGGCAACCAATGCAGCAGATTAATTTTGTTAGCTTTGGTAGGTGGGTAGTTGAAATGCAAATAAATAGGGATATGGTGTTTGGGGAGTCGAGTTTAGTGGGGTTAGTGGGGAGAGACCTTGGCCTCTCAGATCATTGTTCTGTTCAATTCTCATTTCCATTGAAATAATAATACAAATATTGTTCTGTCAATTACATTGATCAGTACACTACAACATTCACATTATTACAATCCAATTGTTGGCGAAGAAATTTAGGTTCATCCAATCGTAGCATTAGCTTCACAGAATCACAACAGTAGCAATTCAATTGCAGGCAAAGACATTAAATCAGCTACCATAGCATATCCAAATTAGCATCAATTGGACAACAATCAGCATCATAGATTCATCCTAGCAACATCAAGCAAGAACGACGACCAGTGCAAACATGGGGAGAATTGAAAGAGAGGATGATGCGAAAATGGAATGGACAGGGAAGAGAGGGGAAGGAAAATGAATAGCAAAAAACTCGTCACTCCCTTCTAAAATTCCAATCAAGACTAATGAGGTAAGCGTGAGTATGAAAAGAGGAAGAATAATGTGGCTGTAATTGAATAATTTCATTGAATCATAAGACATATATTTAGTATTTTCCTATAATTGTGCTAATATACTGTAGGCAATCAAAATATAATAGGAATGTAATGATCCTACAGTTAATACATCATATATTGGTCCCATGAATGTTGGGATATTATTGACTTTCCTAACACTCCCCCTCAACTCGAAGAGTGAATATCAAGAACTCCCAATTTACGTATCATTGTTGAGAAGGGTTCATTTCCCAATGGCTTGGTAAAACATCCACAAGTTGGTTAGTTGAAGAAACATATTCGGTTGCCACCGAACCATATTGTATTTTGTCACGAATAAAATGACAATCCATCTCTATATGTTTGGTTCTTTCATGAAAAAAAGGATTGGCCGCTATGTGTAAGGCTGCTTTATTGTTGCAATACAATAATGTTGGCTTCTGATGTAATATTCTTAAGTCTTTCAACAATGAGCGCAGCCAAGATAATTCACAACATGTACCTACCATGGCTCTATATTCAGCTTCTGTTGAGGATAGAGATACGGTTTTCTATCTCTTTGTTCGCCAGGAATAAGAGAGGATCCCCAAAAAAACACAATAACCTGTGGTGGATTTACGAGAAGTTGGGCAACCTGCCCAATCCAAATCACAAAAGGATTGTAAAGACAAATCATTCCGAGAAGGGAAAACAAACATTGACCTAGTTCATTTTTCAAATAATGCACCACACACAATGTAGCTTCCGTATGTGGTTTGCGTGGTGCATGCATGAATCTGCTCAACACATGTATCGAATAAGTGATGTCTGGTCAGGTAATTGTCAAATAAACTAGGCACCCAACAAGTCGCCTATATTGGGATGGATTTCCAAGCAAATCACCTTCATCTGAGAGCTTCATGTTTTGCTCCACTGGAAAGTCCACGGGTTTAGCTCCCAAAAAACCACTATCCTTTAGAATTTCTAGAGTATATTTTCTTTGTGAGATGGAAATACCTTTCTTTGAATGGGAGACTTCAATGCCCAGAAAATACTTCAAATCACCTAAATCTTTAATCTGAAAATGATCGTGCAGAAATTGTTTAAGAGCAGATATGGCAGTGAGATCATTACCCGTAAAAGAATGTCATCAACATATATTAATAAGGCTATAAATGATTTGCCTTTCCGACATGTGAATAATGAATAATTTTCATTGGATTGAACAAATCCAGCAGCATGGGTGGATGTAGAAAATTTGGCAAACCATTGACGATAGGCTTGCTTTAAACCGTATAATGATTTGTTGAGGCGACACACTAAGTTCTCCCCCTGTCGCTGAAAACCAGTAGGTGGAGACATATAAATTTCTTCATGAAGGTCACCATGAAGAAAAGCATTATGGACATCAAGTTGGTGAAGAGACCAATTATGTGTAGCCACTAAAGCCAATAAACAATGGACAATAATCATTTTAGCAGTGAGAGAAAAAGTGTCATGATGGTCAATACCTTCAAGTTACGTGTAACCTTTGGCAACCAAACGAGCTTTGTAGCTCTCAAGAGTACCATCTAAGTTTCATTTTATTTTATAAACCAATGACAATCAATAGGCTTCTTGCTGGGAGGAAGTGAAGTAAGGACCAAATGTGGTTGGCTTCCAAAGCAGCCAATTCAAATTACATTACTTCTTACCAGTGCGGATGAGAAGTTACTTCGGCATATGAGGTAGGCTCAGTATCCTGACTGACAGTAGCAATAAAGGAGTGATGTTGTAGTAAGTAACAATGATAAAAGAGAAAATTACAAAGAGGATACCGTGTACCTTGTTGTGGATCAGATGATGAAAGAGACAATTTTTGACCTATGGTCAAACTGTATGTTTTGATTATAACAAACAATTTATATTTATCTCTAATTTAATGTTTAAATTGATTACATGCTGGCAAATTAAGTAAAAATCATTGAACGAGAAGTTGTCAATCAAGGAAGCTCAAACGAAGACTGATCGAGCACTCATAGAAACAATATTTACGTCATTTTAAATCAAGCAACAAATCGAGCACTCGTGCCAAAATTGATTGAAGACTTTGTAACTAGATTTCTCTTGGCTCAATTGTAAAGGTAAAATACTTTAATTCTTGACAATGACACTTTGCGAGCTCAAGTAACATTTTC
This sequence comes from Fraxinus excelsior, assembly GCA_019097785.1. Taxonomy (NCBI): domain Eukaryota; kingdom Viridiplantae; phylum Streptophyta; class Magnoliopsida; order Lamiales; family Oleaceae; genus Fraxinus; species Fraxinus excelsior. Next base: position 17,644,833 of record CM032625.1, on the reverse strand, counting down.
TCGTACATGACAAAATTTATGTGAGGATAATGTTTGTACAAAATTATTTTTCAAAGGAAAATTATTTTTCCAACCTATTTTTTGGAAACTATCAAACAAACATACTTTGAAAAATTAAGTAAAAACAGCATTGATTACAAACAAAACAAAAAGAAAAATCAACCCAAACCTACTATGGTCATCGGACATCCGGACGTACGGTTCACCAGCAATGGTCAATTTTTTGACCGTTATGACAGAGTTGTTCAAATGGCTAGTTGGATCATCCAATTTTGAACCGGACGTCCGGATGGTTGTCCAGTTGGACAGAAAGTTTGACGTTTTTCAATTGCTATAAATACCAACTCACCTACCATTTGAAAAACGACCTTTGAGTATTCAATTTGATACTCCTTAAGCTTACATTGATCTCGTATATCTTTTATTATCAAATCATTTTGCTCTTAAAAAACTTTGATCAAAATTAACTCTTGAAAATAATTTTATTAAAGATTTACACGTCAAACACCTGAGTTTCATTCATTGCTATCAATTAAAGTGTTTGCCTACTTCATCTTATACTTAACCTTGTATTCATTATTTACTAAGAAGAGAAGATTTCATTTGTAAACTCAATTTAAATTGTGGGTCATGTTGAGGTCCCGGAAAGCTCAACGTTGTAAAATGATCGGTGCTTATTGGTTATAAGTTACCGAAAACATTGTAAAGGGTTGGGTTGCACTATAAGTCAATCAACATAGTGATAAATGCTTTGTTCATGCCGAAGAGCTTGATAACGGATGACGTAGATCATTACATTGGATCGAACCTCCATAACTATATCGTTTGCACTCTCTATCCCTTTTACTTACCGCTTTTACTTTGTGCAAACTACATTATTTCACTTATTTACTTATTTGTGTCTAGTTGTCTTCATTTAGTTGCTCACTTATTATATTAAAACTTGTGTTATTAACAAAAAAAAGTTTTAATAACTCATTTATCCCCTCTTGGTTAACCAATCTTGGGATTTCAACAATGATTTGGGAGACATCACTTGATTGCAAACAAAATCACGCAACGCCGCTAAAGGAACAAGAGGTCTTTAAGAACGACGTAAGGCTGGTGCTGGTGGAGGACTATTAGGAGTGGGAAGAATAAAGTTCGGAGTGGAGGTGGATGGTGGTGATGGTTGAGCATTTAAAATGGAATCTGTAGAGGAAGCATCCAAGACAATAGCAGGAATGACACGTGTTTGAGTTTGGGTAGTGGATGAAATGGGCTCATAGGGAAAAATATGCTCATGAAACACAACATCACGACTGGTAAACATCTGATGAGCATCAAGATCATAAAGTTTGTAAGCTTTTTGGCCAGTTGGATAACCAAGAAAAAGCGAATTTATGAGAGACATACACATCGATAGCATATGCAAGGCAGTCGAAAACCTTAAGATGAAAATAAGAAGGAATCTTACCATATAGGCATTCGAAACGAGTTTAACGAGAAATAATTGGTTAAGACAAACGATTAATGATATGGACAGCAGTGGAGATGCATTCCGCCCAAAAACATAAAGGAAGTTGGGCTTGAAATCGAAGGGCTCGTGCTGACTCAAGAATGTGTCCATGCTTGCACTCGACATCCCCATTTTGTTGAGGGGTATGGATGCAAGAATGTTGACAATTGGTGCCTTTCTGTTTGAACAACTCTCACATAGAAAACATTCCCCTTCATTGTCAACCTGAATGTTGGCTATAGGAGCATTGAATTGTGTTTGGACAAAAGAGAAAAAATTGGCAAGTAAATGTTGTGTTTCACTATTATGATACGTGAAAAAAAAAACCCATGTAAATTGAGAATAGTCGTCGACAATAGTCAAAAAATATTTAGCACCAGAGAGGGATGGGATCTTGTAAGGACCCCAAATATCACAATGGATTAATTCAAAATATTTAATTGACGAAATGGAACTATTAGAAAATGGAAGTCGATGTTGATTTGCAAGTGCACAAACATTGCAATTATTATCGAACTCAAAAGGGAAATTTAACAATTTTTTTGCCATAAAATCTAATCTAGAGAAAGATAAATGCCCCAATCGACAATGCCATAAATGTATGGAAGAGGTGAGTGGAGAACATGATGAATGGATAGTAATGGTTGCCGTAGATTGTAGTTTATGTTTTGATTTCTCTGCTGCTATTGCAACCAAGTAATATAGCATGTCTCGTTGTTTACCCAAACCAATCGTCATCTTCATCATCAAGTCCTGTAAAATACACCAATAAGGGAAGAAAGTTACTGAGCAATTGACGTCTCTTGTAATTCGACTCACAGACATCAGATTAACCTTACAAGATGGCACACCAAAGACATTTTTTAAAGAAAAAAATGAATTCAAAGGTAAGATGAGTGAAGCATGTTCTCCACTTGGCATAACAACTGGTCATAATGAAGTATTCTTTCTCCTGTTGACAAGTGAAGTTGGAGATAAAGTAATGCGGTCTGTTGCACCACTATCGAAGATCACCTGAGATTGTGACAAACCTGAAGAAGTATTAGCAGTATTTGTCGTAGGATTGACAAATTGTTGTGTTCTTTTAACATTCACAATGAACGGTATTTGCTGAATCTGTAAATCAGAGAGTTCATTCGTGATTGATTGAATATCCTGTATTATTGGACCATCTTTGACGTTGTTAACAGAAGACTGATGGTTGTTGTTGTGCCTAGAATGACTGGACCTGGTTGATAGATGTTTTGGGTGTCCTGACGGAGATCCATTCAATTTCCAACATTTTTCTCGTTCATGATTGTCTTGATTACAGTAAGAGCAATGCAAAGGCTTGCACTTAGATGAGTAGGACCGAGAAGAACCTTGTTTGTGTCGAATATCCAGAGCTACTAGTTCATCCATTTTAACGACCATAGCTGAGTTCTCAGTTGTCTCACGTGCAGCACCTAAGTTACGATGCTTTTCTTCCTGTATAATGGAAGAGTAAACTTAGGCAACATCAGGTAATGGATTCATCAAAAGAATATGTCCTCGAATAGAACTATAGGACTTATTGAGTCCCATAAGAAACCGCATCAATATGCGCTTTTTACTGTCTGCACCACAAGCACATGTAGTGTCATTATACGAGCCTAATTCATCCCACAACCTTTTAAACTTTGTGTAGTAGGCAGCAACAGTCATCTGGTCTTGAGCAAGACAAGCAACGTCCCTTTCAATCTAAAAAATACGAGGAGCATTGCTTTGAGAAAAATAACCTTGAAGGTTTTTCCACACTTCCTGGGTATTGGCTGAAAAAATAACACTCTCTGCAATATCTGGTGCAATGGAATTAAGAATCCATGATAGCACCATATCGTCGCATCTTTTCTATGATGCATATTCTTCCGGATTAGCTGTGGCTGATCGAACTTTGGTTGTTCCATCTACGAAACCCAATTTGGTTTTGGCATTCAAAGAGATGACCATGACTCTCTTCCAAGTCGAATAATTGTCCCCATTAAGGGGTTTGGAAACAAGTACCATTCCAGGATGATCGGAGTGGTGGATCGAATAGGAATTGACAGCATCTTGCTTGCCTTTATTCGTAGGATGTTGATTTGCCATGTCAAAGAATTCGTCATTTGCCATGTCAATGACCAGCAAAATAAAAAAAAAGAATAAAAAAGAATAAAAAAGGAGGAAAGCTAGTGTATCTTTCCCTGCTCCGATACCATGAAAAGAGGAAGAATAATGTGGCTGTAATTGAATAATTTCATTGAATCACAAGACATATTTATACAAGTATTTTCCCATAGTTATGCTAATGATCCTATAGTTAGTACATCATATATTTGTCCCATGAATGTTGGGATATTATTGACTTTCCTAACAGAGTGTTGAAGGTAAGAAGGGCGGAGACGAGTTTTGGCGCAGGGACAATCGCAACCAAAAGCTTTTCGAAAGCTTGGCCGCTCCTTTACCGACATTAGCAGATGAGTTAATTGAGGGCAATTTTGTTAATGGGTTGAAAACCATGTTATGGACTAAAGACACAAGGTTAAAGCCTCAGGATTTGGGCCCAAGGATGGAAGACGAAAATAAGTCCACGAAGAAGGCCAACTCAATTTACAATGCATATAAGATTAAAAAAAGGAAAAATTTCATATCGAGATTAATTATGACTCATTTCAAAATTAAGAAACAATGTTTAAAACTTCAAAAATCAAATATAATAAAAATTTATTTTATTAAATAATTAATTAAAATATATTTTATTAATTAAATATATTAATGTCACAATATTATATAATTTATCGTCACAATTATGTATTAGTCGCAATTACAATGTCACAATCACAAATCACAAATTTTATACATCACAACTTATTTCTCGATCACAAATTTATCAAAATAATAGATCATGTATATTCGTTGATCACAAATCATAAATTTCATAAGTCACAACTTGTTTCATGGTCACAAAATAACAAATTAATTGGTTACAGATTATTTATAGTTGTCAAATTATTAAATTATTGATCACAACATAACAAGATTTTAGGTCACAAATTATATATTTCATTGGTCATATATTATTTATTGGTCACAATTAATTAAATAATTTGTGATCTCCAGCACAGTCACCACCTCACCACTCTTCATCCTATCCTATTGCCACCACAACACTACCACAACCACTATTGCGCCACCACAACACCAAATAATTCATGACCACCTCTATGCTTTTTTTGTGTTCTTCCTACTACTCGGCACCACCAAATGCTCCATTGCTATTACCGTCACCATCGGTGGATAGTCAACACCAGCACCCTATTTACAGCCATTTTCGCCTTCTTACCATCGCCATATGGAACACCATCAATTCAGCTCCCTACACTGCCACCTCCACCATCGCACCACCAAAAAGCCCCCTATGTCAACCACACCAAAAACACAACTCCTACCAAAAAAATCCCCAAAGCTACCACCGAAATTATCAACAATCACCACCACCGCAACAATCAACACAAGAAAATAGATGGTATAGAGCACCCCGCCCGCATCCGCACATCAACAAAAAACCACACAAAAACCATCTTACCACCACTAACCAAAACTACCACTGTTTGGTAATTGCAGTGCAAACCGTGCTACTTCAATAGTAAACAGTCTCCTTTCAGAATCTTAGCGACGCGAAGCGCCATCACTCTAAAGCCACGATGCTACTGCCACCCGCGTCGAATCTGCCAATCTACGTATGCCGTCACTTCAAATCGTAATTGGCGAGAGTTCTCTCTCAATCGGCATCACGATGCTAGTGCTTCAAATTGCCGTCATCGTGGGCACCACAAGCAAAACTTCACTCTCAAGGGTATCAACCGAGCCTTCCCGTTATCAGCAAGATCCAACAGATTTTTCATGAACGACAATTGTCTTTCTTCTACCCCGCTTGTATACTCTTCGAATTAACTCCTCAATTTTGTGTGCACATCAGTATGTGCATGGAGTTGTGCAACCAAACTGACTTCACTGTCGATCATAGGAGCACCAACAAAATCCTCCAACACATCAACACAATCCTTAAGATTTTGACTTGCAACTATGCCTGCAAATGAAAACCAGTAATTTTCACCTATGATGGCACTGAGTTTCCACTCGATTAGCCCACGAATTTGTACAATGCACATGAAGAAAGATAAAAGCAACAATGTAAAGGAACACGGAATTTATGGGTAAACACCCAACTTTTTTATTATTCCACAATAATACAAGAACACGAATGAACACTAAAGGAACACCACACCCCCTCTCTGTCTCATCAGTCCAAACCTTCAAATATATAAAGCCAAAATTTGTATGCAGTTAACACTTTTTACTGCCAAAGGGATAAACCCACCCACTACAAAATTGTTAGTAAACACTTCTCGTTTTAGAGAAAACAAGAATTCTCATGTTACAAGAGAAATCCTAGTAAAAGAAAACTTATAGAGAGAAGCATAAATTCGAAATGTGGAATAGTTAGGTGACCGGGAGAGGGAGCTAGGGGAGGAGGACTAGGTGTAGACATTACACTTTCCTTCGAGCACTTGTAATTACAGCGACTTGGCCGAACAACTCGGTACACTCCACTTTGTGTCAAAATGAAAATGTCTTTCCTGTTATCCTCTCCAAATGAGAAAATGTATTCTAAAGCTGGAAGATTGCTATTAGGCACTGAGCTGCACCTGATTGGAGAACTTGGAGCACAGCTGAAAGGGATGTCAGTTGTAGAAAAATTTCCGCTGTCTTGAGGAGTTTCTGATGCTGCCCATAGATGATTGGCATATAAATCTCCATACAAGTAACTGCATACAATCATTCACGGTTACTTTGTCACAAGTGTTACAGATTAAACCCAATTCCTAGTTACAATAGCAATGGTAAGTAAAGAACAATTAAAAAAAGAAGTGATGGACTTATTTAGAGAAATTTTTCACTAGTGGTTGCAGGTGTTAACTATGCATGAGAAGATGACTAGAGTGATCTCATGCCTCTCACTATATGTCCGATAGAAATGCCCCCCTATAAAATATTAGGTCGACCTAACTGCATTGGAATGTGAATAAAATTCTGATTAAAATGGGCCGAGAAGATAAGTAACCTATATGATTTAGCTGCACACAAATAACAAAAGTATTCTTGATTTTACAAATTAATGAAGAAAGAATTGAGCATTACCTTCCATACGTGCAGGGATCAGTCTTGGCACGGTAGAAATATCCTCCCGATATTGCTGCAGATCCTAATTTATTTATCTCTGAGTGACTATATCCCAATATGGGCAAAATTGAATCGATGGAATTAGCAGAAGTATTTCCCCCTGGAGTTTGCTGGGATTTAAAAACAAGAGGACCTTCATAAACGCGCCATCCATAGTTTCCCCCCTTTGATATGATGTCTACCTCTTCATATTGATCCTGCAAGATTTAAGTAAAGAATTTATCCTATCAATGCACTGGAAATACTGGCTAGAAATCTATCAGCAAACTAGAAGCTTTAAAGTATGGTTGAAAAATGATGACAACTCTAAACCTGTCCAACATCAGCACAAAGGAAATAGGAAGGCCTTTCTGAATCAAAGCTACAACGCCACGGATTTCTTAAACCTAGGGCCCAAATTTCCAGCCCCAATTCTTTATCTTCAGAATATGGATTATCCTGTGGGATAGAATAGTTTCCCCACAAACCAAGTTTAACTATTTCCTCTTCACCTGAAAATCAAAACCATGATGAAACAAGATCATATCACACAAGTATAAGAATTTAAGATTTGTAGGGACAAGAATGATAAAAAATCAATACACTTAAAGTTTTATCCACTTGGAATTTTAAGTACAGAACTACAATTGTATAGCAGAAACAGAGATTTCATTATGCAGTATCTGATACTAGTGGTTGGTATAACGAACAAGATTTTAACTTCATTTTCTTTCTTAGTACGGTACATTCCACCTTACTGAACAATCCAACGATGTATTGGTGTCAAAAACTCACTTGGTATATTGTCCACATCAACCCTTATTATCTTTCCGAGCAATGACTTCTTATTTTGTGCAAAATTATAGGGATCTCCTTTGCTTCCACCATCACCCATCATGATATATAAATATCCATCGTCTGGCCCAAAGAGTATTTGACCACCATGATTTGCTCCAAATGGAAGCCCCATCGTAAATATTCTTCTTACTTCCAATGGCTTGGCCTTTTCAGCCTAGAAATCATATACTACTCAAGTCAGGTGCATACTAACAATCATATTTGGCTAAGCTTCAAAGTCACCTCAAAAGTAACTTTTTCGACGTATGTCACTGCATACTTTTCAAAGTAGCTCATATGTTTTTGAAATAATTGTTAAGATGCATTGTTGAGGGGGGAAAAAAAGGAGTGGAAAAGGTATACCAATGATGGATTTGAAGCAGTTCCATTAGCCGTAAACTCAGAAACAATGGTCTGATATTTGCAGTGGGGCCCTGAATCGAGTGAACCTAACTGCGAGGGGTCGCATCCTACATCAGAATTACAAGCACAAATTCCACCACATCCTGGAGACTTCTCTTTGTCACAATTATAAGATGCAAAAAACCGGCCATTGTTTGCAAAGTCTGGATGAAAAGCCATTCCCATCATCCCGAAACTAGTATCAAGATGAACTTGATCTGTTAAGTCTACAAATGGACTCGACTCATCAATTCCCATTACCTCTCCCGAATCCTGATCAGGAATCGTGGCCAACCAAATTTTGCCAGCCTGGTTAGAGAAGAAAGCCCGATTGGATCTATCGGGATGAGCTACCATATTAAGATAAGATCCATTGCCAATTTTCTCCAAACACATGCCTTTCGTTGGAGGCAAAGTATTGGTTTTGTTAAGAGAGACCGGTTCGCCATTAAAACAAATGGAAATATCATCCGTGACACCACCAAATGCATTACAAAAATCACTTTTCGATTGCCATAGGTCAGTGAGCTTGGATATGCTGGCATTTTGTGGTACTTGAGCCTTACTTCGTAATGAAGGGGCGAAGGGAGAATTCAGGATCATTACATTTTGACAAGAATCCCATGTTGTCGAACAAAAGTCGTTATCTGACGAAGATGCTGCGCCAGCAGTAGAATTGCAAAGGATTGGAACTGGGCGAGGCTCTGATTTTACCTTAAACAACTCTGCTGAGAATGGATCACATGTCTGCAAAGATTATGCTTTCATAATTGAAGTTATTTAGGTTTTTCTTATCGGAATATGAATAAGAACGAAAGACCCTTTTAAGCATTAAAGGTTTAATATAACGAATAAAACTTTTACAGCTAAATTATACATGCTAGATGCTACAAACAATGCCTCGGTAGCAGAATATCAGGAGAAAATAAGAAATAAAATTGTTTGTGAAGAATAAGCAGAAACTCTGCTTTTGACCACATAATTATTAAATCTCTTCAATAAAGACTAATTTAAATGGTTCCAATTTCGTGCTCATAGGGACGTTAGTCCAGGGACTGAGCCCCCAGCCAATTAGTCCGGCCTGTAATCTGATCGTGGATCCATCCCTCACGTTACCATTTTGTAGCATAGTTTGCAGAAATAATTAGCAAACTCATAAATCCTAATTGTGGATAAATATTAAAACTTAAATCTTTATTCAGTTTCATCGATACAAGAATCCGTACACCTAAGTTTACTCAAATTTTTAACCAAAAGAACTAATATTTCACAATAAGGACTAAAAAAGCCATTTTTTTTTTATTTTTTATTTTTTGTGTTGAACTTTTCATCAAATTCTGAGTTAATTATGTACCTAAATATCTATTTTCCATAACAGGCAGGCATGATTATCAACATTTTTGAGCAATATAGTGAAGTACACTGAACGTAGACTTTTTTATGCATAAGCTTCCAAAAAAAAAAAAAAAATGTTACAAAGTGCTGATCTAGAAGTTAACAACTTACTGCACAGAGGATTGATTTCACAGCTGAGGCACAGGTAGAATCAGATATGTTCATAGCCTTAAATCTCTTCTGCAACTCCAGGTCTTCAGACGGATTACAGCACGATTTTCCATTATATGCACAGAATGATAAATTGCTCTTTGGAGTTGTAGGTGCTCCTGCATATGCCACATACAAACAAAGAAAATTTAAATGATTTGACAATTACACCAGAATCCCGTCATGGGTTTATAAGCACCTTGAGTACCCTCCTTACAAACCACTTTTAAGGGCGAATTTTACCAAAAACTTTAAAACAGGTACTTCAAAGTAAGCACCCCGTGCCTTAGGAAGCACCATTTCTAGTAGAAGATTGGTTCCTTAGGGTCTGGAAAAACTGCACCATCATAGACTTTACTCGTCTTGAAGACCATATATCACCATATCAAGTACCCTCCCCTTATAAGCTGGTTGCACTGACGGATTCTAACAAAGTGCTTATAACACGAAAATGACGTTAAAGAATCAAGAATTCACACACACACACACTTACTCAAGTCAGTGCACAAAGGCAATGCAGAAGAAGGATAAAGGAACAAGAGCAGTACACAAAATACTGAGAGAATTTTATCCATTTCCACTGTTTTCCCTGAGAGATGAGATGACAATAATTACATGCAGCAACTCTTCAATAAAAACCCTCTTATCTACAGAAGCAAAGGTGGGATTCAATAAAATATACTCAAATCCTTCCAGAAGCCATTGAAATTTGATACCCTTTTTGACAAGTAAAAGCAACTCACTGTGATTTGAATTTTCCGTTAGTCAGTGCACTTAAACCTGAAAGCTAAATTTTGATATAAATAGGAGAAGCAATAATTCAAGACTGAGATTGACTTGTTTATGCACAAAATCTCAGTGGATGGAAGTGGTTAGAAAGCGCAAAATGTTTGTTTTGACAAAATAGACGTGTGTAAGATAAGAAAAAGTGGGTGATTGTTGGTGACAGTAATAAATGTACACATTGACATTCAGAAGCAAAAAAAAAAAATCAACATAACGTCCATTTTTATTTAAATACACGGTGGGCCCATTCTTTGTGAGTATTATGGTGAATTTATGTGAAAGCCATTTATGTACAAATGAATTTCCTTGACATTTAATGGTATGTCTTTGATCAACTTAGATGTTTGTTACAATAGTAATGTTATTTAGTACAATTGGTGTTAGATAACATTATTCTTGTTATAATTGAGTGACTATTTTAATTCATAGGAAAAAAAACTAATTTAATATTGATGTTTTAGACACCAACACACTAGCAAGATATTAAAATGTAGTGACAATATTGAATTGCCGCTAATATTTCGCTTAAAGTAAAATGAATCTTAATGTTTTTAACCGAAATTGCCGCTAATATTTGGATGACCTCGTGTTCGAAAATAAAAAGAAAATACACAAAAAGGAAAAGTCCCTAAAAATGCAAGAGAAAATTTTGTGAACACCTCCCCTTCCTCCATTTTCCATATTCCGAGCTAGGGATAGCAAAAAAGCTCGGGCTCGATTTGGAAAAAGCTTGAGGCCGGGCTCGGTTCCACCGAGCGGGGCCGGGCCGTAAAAAAAAAACTGTCAACTTATTCTTCTAATCATGAAACCAAAAAACTAATTATAAGTGACAATTTTATCATATAATTTATCAGATAGATTATTTTGGAAAATGAGTGATATTTATTTGTTTAATATTTATTGCATTATTAGTTTATTATTGTTTTATTTATCTAAGTGCCTAAATATTTAAAGTAAACATTTTCTCATTTACAAAAACGTTTATTCTTCTATATTAAGTGAAATTATTAGTGATATATTGATTAATTACATTTAAAAATTGAGCTAATTTCACCAATGGCTACTAAAATTTGTAAGAAATTTCAAATCGCTCATTAAAAAGATTTATTACTTTGTTATAATGGATAATCACTCATTTATAAATTTAACATGTTATCCAACATTAGGCTATAATGTGTCACCAAAAAAATTTAAAAAAAGACTTTAGCCGGCTCGGCCCGCTAAGGCTCGGGTCGAAAGCTCGGACCGAGCCTCATTTTTTTCGACTCGGTTTGGGCTCAAAAAAGCTCGGGTTCGGCTCGTTGACATAGCTATTCCGAGCCTCCTAGTGATTATATAATTGAACTATTAACAAAATTCAATTGTAACCAAGTTTAAACCTACCAACAAACTTCAAACAAAATAAAGCCGAATGAAACATTTTGATTAGAGATAGCAAAAAAAATTGATCCCGCCCCAACGGGTTGGCAGGGCGGGGACTACAACAAAATATCGAAATTGCGACAAAAAAATTTCGTCGCATAAATAGGGACTTTGTTGCAAAAATAATTTTGGAACAACAATATGTTCGTTGCAGGTGTTGCCGCCCTACATGAGTAACGGAATGTATTCTGCGACAACTTTCAATTGTTCATCGCATTAACAAACTTGCAACACTACTTGTTTGATGCGGAAAGTAAGAAATAACAACAAGACATTTGTCGCCATAATGTTGTTGCAAAGCATATATGTCGTGAAAAACCAAAAAAATGACAAATCAATTTCTCGCAACAATTATTCCAATTAAGTTTTTGCGAGAAAAATGTTTGTCGCGAATTTTATGTTTAAGGCACAACTTTTGTTACATTTTTTATTTTATTTTGTTTTTGCAACCACACATGCTCTTAGTTATATATCTTTAATGACCATTCATGTTTGTCGCAAAATATAATTTACAATGCATTTTATATATTGCATAATATATTTTAAGATATTCAGCATTTGTAGCAACATTTATCATGTAACAAGTCATGTTTGTAATTAAATTTATTTCACTACACAAAGAGTTTGTCACTATATTACAGTTTTAAAAACTAATGCCACTAATATTATATTAATATATATTTATATTTAATTAAAAGAATTAAATATTTAAAACACACCAACAAACAAATAAAAAATTGCAAACATTTCCATTCAATAAAAAAATTACTTGAATTTTGCTTTCCCTTCAAAGCAATACTAACTTCTTCAAATTACATCATTATTATCTCGTAGGTATAATCTGCAATCAAATGAGCCTTCAGTTCCAACCACTCATTCACATGGTTGTACATGTCTTTAACCCACAAAAATAATACAAATCAATACCATCTTCAATCTTCTTACTGTCATGACCAACAATCCAAATGTAACTGTAATAATGTAGAGTGTTTACATCTCAGATTAATCAAGACCATCTTCTAATCGGATTTGAAATGGCAATCCTTGCTGCCAACTGCAATATTTTCAACAAAAATATCCCATCATTTCTCATAAGTTAATCTGAAAGGCTAAATTGGACATTAGTTGAACAAGCAGAAGCTATATTAGACATCAATTAAATGAGTAGCAAGCTGCATTTGACATCATTTTAGACCAAATTAATAATAATATCTTCCCCCTTCTACTTCAAACACACACGGGAAACAGGGAAATGAATTCTAAATGGAGACCAAATTGTAATTGGGCTACCAAATGGACACAATCATAGCCAAGCCTTCCCAGCATCATACTCCTCACCACCAACACAAACGTCCTTATGAGGAACAAAAATGTAGTTGATTGAAAAGTTAATGTACAGGACCTAGAATCAGCAAATCTATATAACAATTATACATGTGGCCGTCTATAAGGTCATTCAATATGATTAGATAGGAGTTTGGCATGTGAAGTTCTTCACCAGAGAGTAACTCAAGTCTTCAATTCCCAGTGTGTAGATGACAGAAAGAATGCACAAGTTCAGATTATATTTATGGAAAATTACAGCAAAAGAAAAACTGTAACTAGGGGATGAGCTTTCAGAATAGCCACTTAATAAGGAGCAGCCTATTGTATATTCCTAACAACTTGTAAATATATATCAATATATGCATTTACTCAATTACTTAAATCATGAAATAACAATCAAGAGTTAAATTTGAAATATCATTGTAGATATCAATGACAAAGTGATTACTTTTATATATAAATCTTGTACACAACATGAAGGAAGCTAGTAACTCATAATTGCCATCTCTGGAACTCATATTAAATGCCTTCTGACCTAGATGGAACTTTGGTATATTTAACCAAATAACTCATATCAAATGTTATCATAGAACTATGATAGAAAGAATGCACAAGTTTAGATTATATTTATGGAAGATGACAGCCAAAAGATGGAACTTTGGTAAATTGAACCAAAAGATAATGTGTTGTATCAATAAAAATATGCTAGCACCGAGCAGGAAAAATTATTCATATAACTCATATCAAATGTTATCATCCAAATCCATTGTTGCCTATGTTTAGGTAGGTTCAATTCATGCCCCCATTGTTGAGTCAAACTTATCAACATTCTCAAGATTTTTGACAATTTTGAACTAGGAGAATCAGTCTTTAAGGATTTCCATTTCCTGTCATGAAAATTAAGATCATAGGAAAACTACTTATTTTTAATAAGAAAACATTAGGGAGTACAGTTCATAACAAACACAAAGTAACAAAGTATAGAAAAGTAACATCGTTTCTAACATAACAATATGCATGGTTACAATTTTAACTTTCTATAGGCAAGCATGTATGGTTACGATTTTCTTAATTTCAAGTAAAAAAAACTTACTTTTATGAAAGTAAACCAACCTTACAGCCAAAACTTACTTATTCCCAACATTTTTCAACAAACGAAATTATTTATTTTGAAACTTATTTACTTTTTACTTTTTAGTACATATAAATAAACTTTCAACTTAACCAAACATTATATTTGTCAGAAGATTACTACAAATACATATTAACCATTACCTAAAATGTGAATATAGCAATCAATATTACCAAATATGAGGCTATTAAATATTAAGAAATATCCAACAACAATTAAATGAAAAGTCAAATATATACCTTCCAACAACTTTGGCAAGTGTTTGAATAAAACAATCTATCATCTGCTGCTTAGTCGCCCCCTTCATCGCTACACAGGTTCATCCGGGGCAAACGAAATCGGGTTTGGAAATAGGGAAAAAGAATAGACATCTTGGGAGGGGAGAAGTAAAGAGAAGCCAAAATGAAACTTGTGAAAGAATTAGCTGGAAGGATTGGAAATTTTAGAAAGATTTGAGAGGGAAACATAAACATTTCAGGAGGGATTTGGAAAACGTTGAAAGATGGAATAGTTTGAAGTGGAAATTACATGAATCCCTACTTTTCAAGATCCAAGTTCAAAATTCAGATTTTAAGTTTTAATGTTCAAAAATCAGATATTTTATAGATAGATACAATTTTTTTATATTTAATTAAATATTAATTAATAATATTATAAAAATTAATTTATATACACCCCCACCCCCACCCCCGCACCCCACACACAATTTTAAACCCTAATCACTCAATTTTCAACACAACTCTCTGTCTCTCTCTCTCTCTCTGGCGGCGTGGGAGGGGTGGCCGCGCGGTCGGTGTGGTGGCTGGCTGGTGTTGGTGTCGGTGCCGTGGTGTCGGCGACGTCGACGGATGCCTTCCTTACCGTCCTTCTTTCTCTGCCTTCCTTCCCCATCGGCAGCCACGACTTTCCCTCACCACCTTCAGCCGCACCATCACCGTCACCACCACCACCACCGTCATTTCCACCAATTCCATCAGACCCACCGCCACCGGAAGCAAACGAGGGCGCAGAGCTAGCAGCGCACTGAAATCGGGTCCACAGTGCCCAGACCTCGAACCAAAGGACCCGAACGAACCCTGTTGAACTCGCAGCGCCTCAGTTGGAAGTGAGCGAGTTCACCCGGGTGAGCTGTGGAGAAGCGCCTGTAGGCGAGAGGGGTAGAAGAAATGAAGGCCTTGGAGAGGGACAAAGTACACGAAGAGAGTAATGCTGACTCCATTTTTTTGTATCTTCTTTAACCTCAGCTGCTTGCCTTTGGATTTGAGTGGTGGGGCTGAGATGACATATATTAGCAGCAGAGGACAAGGGTGTTAGGTGAGGGATTTGTGATCTGACCTGTGATTTGGGTTGTGAAGTTGTGACGTGCGCTGTGCTGTGACCTGTGCTGCGATCATTTGAAAATAACTTGTGATTATGAGCAAAATTCTGAGTTGTGACCTGGGCTGTGACCTGTGATTTGAGTTGTGACCTGGACTGTGACTTGTGATCTGGACCGTGATTTGTGAATTGGACCGTAACCTGAGTTGTGACCTGGACTGTGACTTGTGAATTAGACTGTGACCTGAGTTGTGACATGTTCTGTAACTTGTGACCTAAGTCGTCGGAATCGGAGTAGTCGCCGGAAGGTCACCGGAATCGGAGTAGTCGTCGGAAAGGTCGTCGGAGTAGTCGTTGGTCGCAGGAGAGGTCGCCGGAACGATGGGGGTGGTGGAGCCGTGGGGGTGGGTTAATTATATATATATCTTTTTATATTTTAGTATATATAAATAAAAAAATATATAAATATATATGTGTATGTATAGGTCAAAAATCTGATTTTTGAAATGTGAAAGATGTTTGTCATTTTTGAAATAGGGTAAACTTAAAGTAGGATTAATGAATTTTTCCCTAGTTTGAAAGGATTTGAGGGTAGAGTGGGGGAAAGATTTAGATTTTTAATGGGCCATTTTAATGGTAGTGGGCTAGTGGTTTTTTATTGGACCAATAAATGGGCCTAATATTTTTTTTTTTACAAAAATTTTTAGACGGAATTTTTGCCGTTGATAATTATTTAATAAATTTTAAATTTTACTTTCAAAGTTTACCAACAAGTATTTATTCCGTTGGTAATTATTTTATTATATATAATTTTCAACAGAATCATCCGTTAGAAAATCCCACCACTAAATTAGTTAATTAATTTTTTTAATTTTTACTAACGGATTAGTACCAGAATTATACTAACGAAAAATATTTGTTGCGAATTCCGTTGGAAATTTGATATTTATTTTATAAAAGTAATATAATATTAATCTGTTGCTAATTTGTTGTTATTCAATCGATAATAACAACCGAAGTTGTCCGTCGCTAAAATCCCATATGTGGTGCCTCCTTTTCTAGTAGTGTCTTTTATAGAGGAGGAGATAATATAGGGGGAAGGGGAGATATGAATTAATTGCATGTACGAGAAGTTTAATTGTCCAATGATTTTTTTGAATTTTTGTTGAAGATAATTTTTTTCTAGAAAATTTTTAGAGTTTTTATTATAAAAATTTTCCTATTGGTAAAAAATATTTAAAGTTTTAAAAATATATATTACATAATAAAATGTCATCTAGAAGAAAAATAAACACTTACTGCAAAAAAAAAAAAAAAAAGTTAAGACAACAAGTAAAGAGCGTTGTAAAATGTAATAAAAGCAATGGACGAAATATGTTGCAAAAACTTAACAAAAACGTGCATTTGAGACCTTTAGCAATGTACATTGCATGTTTCCATATCATTCTAGTCTACGACAATAGTAGAGCTTGCAACATACGGGTGAACATTGTTAAAGACTTATGGAAACATTTTTTGTCCGTTGCAAAAAACAGTTTTTCTTGTAGCGATTTTTTTTCTCCAACTATTGAATTTTTAGCAACAAGTATTTTATATCGCAAAAAGTAGACAATATTGCATCACAAGCACTTTGTTGCAAGAAAATAAAAGTTTGTCCCTATAAGTTTCCCTCGAAAAATATTTTGGCACCTTGCTTCCTGCATATTTTTTGTGACATTCTTTATCGTTTGTTATAATTTTTCACATTTCACGACAACTTTTTATGTCACCTTATATTTTTTGGTACTCATTTTTTTCATCACAATCTTCGTGACAAACTTTAAAAATGTGTCGCGTTAAATCACTTATTGCAACAACTTTTTGTATGTCGCAAAAAATCTTGTCGCGAAATCAAAGTTTTGTTGTAGTCGCCACCCCGTCTCGGGTCACGGGGCGGGGAGGGGATCGCCGCCCCGTCAGGTCACATTTTTTATGCTTCATTAGCAGAAAGAAAGACAACTAATTTTTAGCATTTTTAAGATATATAGGTACTATCATATTAAGATATCTCTTCCTCAAACAACAAGGATCTATAAGATCCCCAACTGTTTATGAAACTGCTAACTTTCGAGAATTGGATATGGCAACAAGTGATCCAAAACTTTTGGAAATGTGGGTGGGGGTTTATCGTAGTTTGTCCAAGCTATCACAAAAATTGTGAGTGTCAAATACTGCTACAAGTAATATAATAATGAATAAAGTTTCGATTGCGACAAGAACTATGCTATTAAATAACGATCTAAATTAATCCGAACTCAAATTGATTGATGATTTTTATAGTAAACTAAAAAGTTAAAAAAAAAATAATAATAATAATAAATGGTGTTCACGGCTTGTATTTTAAAAATACAATGAAAAAAGGTGGTAAGAATCACGATTTCCCCATAGTTCACCCAAATTTAACTTTGCATATCACATCGAGATAATATCTTGCTATGTGAATTCGAAATTTCTTAATATAATTGCTTCAAAAGATGCCATAAATTAAGAAAAAAATCGCAAAAATGGTTTCACAATTCAGAGAAGTATACATCTCTATCTTCTCTTAAAATCATGACCTTTATCTCTAATGCTACACTTTCTATCTCTCTGTTTCAAGTTTGATAAAAAGAAATAAAAAACAAGATAAAAGTTAGAATTTTTTTGTGCAGACATCTTCGATTTTATACTCGATGTTCAAAGATTTTCACAATTTTTTTTTATTTTTTTATTTTTTTTTTTTTGCAGATTTCGTATTGCAGTACATATTATATAATTTGTTTTTAAACTTGTTGAGTATGTAATTTTTGCATCAAAAATTTGAATGCTTCCCTGCATCAATCATAGTCAATTTCTTTATATCACTTTATTTTCTTTGTATGAAAGAGCATCATCCTCGAGAAATTTGTCTAAACTTAATGTAGTCAAATAAATAAGTATTTTCTATTGCCAAAATCTGACTCGTTGATTTTTATTTTTAGTTTTTTAGTTTTTCTCCATCCGAATTTGGGAGTGAATTATCGAATATTGCCATTTTCTGATACAAAATCAAAAGATAAATGAATAACAAGCAGTAGAAATAGAATAAAATCAGAGAAAAAAAAAAAAAAAATCATCTTAAGATTGTTATTTCTATAGTATTAGTTTCTCCTTCTCTCAAGTACTTGTTCTTGCAGATTATAGAACATGATGATTAACAAGAATAAAACATGAATATGACTATAATTCTAGCCCATCGGCTTCACAATATATTAATGCCGGACGGTTAGAAGAGAAAATCATAAATAATTAGAAAAGAGAAAAAAAAATGAAGATGATTTACGAAAATAAGCATAACTTTCAGTTCAGATATCGAATTTTCATTCATGAGTACAATCTGGAAGCGTTTTCAATTTTACAATTTTTTTTCCCGAATGACGTTGTCAAACTTTCATGGTCAAGTTCCATCATTTAGAGCTCTATTTTAACATTTTTCTATTTTGAGTCAGTTTAAGAATATTTTCGTCATTTTTATAGTATGTTATTTTCATTCAGTTTTGTTTAATAGTTTTTTATTTTATTTAGATTTGTTTATAGAATTATGATTTCACTTTCATTAGGAATTATTTTGAGTCTATAAATACATGTTAAGGTTGTAAAAATAATTCATTCGATTCTCGATTAATAAGATATTTCAGTTTTTCAATCAATTGGTGGATTCCAAATAGTTATCACGTCTGTTTGAATGAAATTCGAGTAAACACCTGTTCGTGCACTACGAACAAGATACTTTTATTAATATTCACGTTTCCGTCCGAGATCATGTCTCCTTAAAATGATTGTATTCCCTTCTATGTGCTTAAATGCAATAAATAATCATCCCCAGGATAAAAAAAAATATATAAAAAAAGTCGTTCCTTACGAAAGCAACATAGTAATCAATAAGAATTCTAACGAATTCAATTTAATGTTTTCGTACTCGAAAAAATAGAATCAAAATTTAGAGAGGGAAGTGAGATTCAAAGCAGGAAAGTTTACATTTGAAAATGGTGTAATTTTTCTTACAAAAAGGCATGTTATTTATAAATTTATTCGTGTTCATTCGAACCGTCTACAAGCCTTTTCAAAAAGTGAAGATGATTGAGATAGCCTTTCATAGAGTGGAGTTGTATGTCCAAATCGAAGGCGTCTGTTACATATGTCAATTAATTTAGAATTATTTTGAGGAAATAGCCAATAGTTACTACAATTTAAAAAGCCATTAGAAATAACTTCATCAAGTATCTAAAAATTTGATTAATTACAATTTCATCTAATTTTCTCGAAAAAAGAAATGTAAGACACCCATACCCACACAGAAAAAGCCCATACCATTTTGCAGTATACTATTAATTTAAGATCAGATCTCTTCCCGACTTCCCCACATCAAGATAAACTAGCTTTCATAAGTTCTAGCTTATTTTCTGAATTACTTGTACTTTCTAGCTTTTGAGAATTGGATATGGCAACAAGTGATGTAAAGCTTTTAGGATTGTGGGCAAGCCCATTTACAACCAGGGTTCAAATGGCTCTTAAGCTGAAATCTATTGAATTTGAGTTCATTCAAGAGAATCTGCAAAACAAAAGTGAACTTCTCCTTAAGACAAATCCAGTTCACAAGAAAGTCCCAGTTTTCATCCATGGTGACAAACCTATCAGTGAGTCTCTTATCATTATTCAATACATTGATGATACCTGGACTAATGGCCCCTCAATTCTCTCTTCGGATCCATATGATCGGGCCATTGCCCGTTTCTGGGCCGCCTATATCGATGATAAGGTACGGTTCTTTTGTCTCTTGTATTCTTTTCACAGTGAGGCTTTAGTAATCGTTAAAGATCTAGTTGCTTTATATCTTTCTGTAGACGTGGTTGTAATTTGACGTACTTGGAATGAATCCAGTGGTTTCCATTATTGAAAGAGCTAGGATCGGCGCAGGGAGACGAGGCGAAAGCTTCAATTATGGAGAAGATTTTTGAAGGGTTGGTTTTGTTAGAGGAGGCTTTTGTTAAGTGCAGCAATGGAAAAGTTTTCTTCGGTGGAGATAATGTGGGTTACCTTGATATTGCACTAGGTTGCTACTTGGGATGGGTTAAGGCTACAGAGATAATGACTGGTGTAAAATGGCTTGATGAAACTAAGACACCTGGCTTGCTGGGATGGGCTGAGAGGTTATGTTCAGACAGTGTTGTTAAGGATGTTCTGCCAGAAGCTCAGAAACTTGTAGAACTTTACACAATGTCCGCAGCCAAGGAGAAAGGTGATTCCGAGTGAAAATACTTCGATTGCTAGAGAAGTTTTGATTTTTCTATCAATTGTATCAAGAAATATGCTTTGAGTATGTTTGACAAATAAGTTGCTATAAGAGAAGTTTGGATTTTATTTTATTCCTTGTGAAATATTATATGTTCAACTTTCATTTTTTCTCCTTTCTTGTGGAATTTGAGCAGGTGCTTTAATGAAATGAGCTTAATCAAAATCTTGTCCTCGTGTGAATAGAGAATTAGTCCAATTTTACAAAGAATAAAGATGAGTAGTTATGTTAAATTTAAGCGATAACATTCGGTTTAGATAGTCGAAAAAGAGCATCTGCAAAATTATAGAAAGCTGGTTCCTCCTATCCATCTTGTGTACCTCAGAAGCCAAAAGAATGGGTAATAGAAAAATTTAAACAGTTTGTGAATGAGTCTATTCTGTACTAGGAAAAGAAAGTCAACACATTAGGGTCTCCATTATTGTGTTGTTAAGAGCAATACGCTCTTATAAAATTTAAAACCATAACACATTCGGCCACAGGCCTGTCTCAGCCAGTCCCAACTTGGGATCCTTAAGGCCTAGACAGTCCATAGAGAAATGTGGTGGCACGAGTCCTAGGCGCATCTCTCAAACTTGCTCAATCGGATTGACACCACTGCAACCATGGCTGATTATAAGCTGACTATAAACCATGATAGATTCATGATGTGTAGCTAGAATCTCTTTATTCTCCACTTGCAATACCGGAGCCAGATCCTGCTATTTTATAATGAAAGCCTCAGGTCTTGGATCTTGAAGTTCACATGTTGTCATATTTATTCAGCGAATCACATTTTTCTTACAAAGAAACGTTCAACTTTTTGTTGCATAAAAGTAGTCTATATAAATCCAGCTTCAAGTCTTGAATCTGAAGCACATAAAGAATCCAGTTTATAACAACTGGCAATGGCAGCAAGTGATGTAAGTAAAGCTTCTGGGAGCATGGGAAAGCAGGTATACAGATCGAGCTCCAATTGCCCTTGTGTTTTCGCGCGTTTTTGCAACCCGCCAACAATTACGAGAGAGAGAGGGGTCAGACGATTGTGTAAGGAACAGACCTCTTGAGACAAAGTCCCAAAAAGGGGTGTGTATGCCAGTGAAGGATTACAATTGGAAAGTAGACAAAACGCCTCCAAGGGGCGCAAGCACACGAGTACTGAAAAAGGATTAAATTTAAACTAAGTAATAAAAATTACATGATCTCTTGTAGAGAGTTTTTGATTCGGTCTTTTCTTCTATGACGTTACTTCTTTTATACTTCTTGAGCATCTCTTGGTTATCGAAACTGCTCAGACTTGCTTCGTATCCTTCGTAACCGCCCACTCTTTTAGTGAGGAATCACTTATTCGGGGAGTAGTTGCTTAGTAACCGCTGCCACTACCTTTGTTGCTTCCTGGATCGTGGGATCGTGCCGGGTTTACTTGCCAACCGCTTCCAAACTGTATCCTTTAGACTTGTTTGATTTTGGGCGACTTGGGGTTCTGGGCGACAATGAGGCTGTCGTCCTGGGCGATTGTGCCATACCATCTTTGTTCGGCCTCTGGGCGTCCTACAACCTTGGGGCGATGGTATTCCTTTGTTCTTGGGCTTCCAATATTCAGGTTTTTCCACAGGCCTTCAACTTGGGCGTTTCTTCTTGGGCCTTTTAATTGGCTTCTGTTGGGTCTTTACCTTGGATTTATCAATTGGACTTCCTTTCGATTTTGGGCTGCATTTTAGTGTCTCAACAATTACCCCCCAATATGGCAGAATTAATACCAATCATTAATTTTGCCATATTCATTCTGTATCTTTCCCGCAATATTTGAACTTCCCAGAATTTCAATCGTCGCTTGCGTTCTAGTGCTTGAAAAGTTGCGATGTTATAAACCCTTAAAACCCCAAAAGTACGCGGCATCCTTTTCATTCACCTTTCTGCGGCATTACATCTTTCTTCGCCATTTCACCGTCTTCCTTGCGGCAACCTTCGATTTAGATCAAACAATCTTCGAGAACAAATCACTTTCTGTGCCATAATGACTACTTCTCAAACTTCTTCGGACAATGTTTTCAGTTTTGAGGATTTCCAGACCCTTCTTGCAAGACCATATGTGAACCCGTCTTTTCTTTCACAATCCGATGCGGACCGCAATGTGTTTTATTTGGGTCCGTCGTTCAATGATGCTGAAGCCGTCGAACGGGCCGCGGTCGGACATTTGTTCCCGTGTTCTGAGGATCTCCCTTTCTCGCAATCTTTGCCATTGAGGCCGATCCATGATAGAGGTATTCGTACTTGGCCTAAAACTGATGCATCTTTTCGTAGGTGGCATGCACGTATGGTGGCTCATGGTCCCACCAAATCAATTTTTGAACGTGCTAAAATTCTGGACCTATTGGAGATTACCCTTTTCCCCCCAACATATGACTCAGTGCTTTTTCCAATCGCCCTAAGTTATTGGTCCCCTGAGTTCAATACCTTTGTTTTTCCTCTTGGTCCCATGACCATTACCTTGAGGGACGTTGGGGCTTTGCTGAATCTTCCGCCTTTGGGCGATACTATTTTTCCTGGCATGCTAATTTCTGGGGCTGCCCCAAAATTTGATAAAAAGCTTACTGAGTCTTACTCGAGCCTGCAGGGCAGTTATGTCACCGCTGTATCTGAGCCTGGCCATTCTGAGCGAGTCGCTTTTCTCCAAGTCTGGCTTTGTAAATATGTCCTTTGTGTTCCTAGCTTGAAACCCTCTATGAGCTACTTGCCCCTATCTCATGAGTTGGCTCGGGGTAGACCTTTGAACTTATGTTCATTCCTCCTGGCTGCTCTTTATAGGGGTATGGCCATGCTCCAATTCCAATTGAAAAATAATGCATCTCCCACGGGCAGCGGGCCCTTATGGCTTGCTCAATTGTGGTTGAGATCTTATTTCCCTCAGCTGGGTATTCCATCTTTTCCTCCCCGTGAGGTTTCCTGTTATGGGCTTTTTATTCATCAACTGAGCCCTGTAAATATGTCCATGAGAGATGTTTTCACTTTCTTCCACACTTTGAATTCAACTCTTTCGTTTTTTCCTTTTCCTTCTGAGCAAATCCCTCCTTTTGTGCGACCTCCTTCTACTTTGGCCGAGGCAGATACATTTCTGCCTGTTTGGGTTCAATTTTTAGTAGGGAGAGAATTGTTTCATGACATTCTGATAGGGACCAATGCTAAGGCGGGGGTAGAGATATATGCGCCTCAATTTTGTGCTCGCCAGCTTGGTTTTGGCCAAATGTGGCCTATCCCTCCTTGCTACTCCAATAATTTGATGGATCGCTTCTACATTCTTAACAAGGCAGAAGCCCAAGCCATCGACGTCCGTAATAAACTTTTGGCAACCGGCTTTACTTTCGCTCCCTTCAATCCTACTGCTGCTACTCATCCTCTTTTTGACCAACTGTGGCCGTCAGTGAAGCAACGGTTATTTTCAACTGATGCGAATCGCGCTTTCCACCTCCTAGATAAACAGGGTACTTTTCCCATTTCCACTGCGTCCCCTTCGCGTTCTACGCGCTCCCCAGTTTCGAAGCCTACCGTTTCTAAAGGTGCTCCTAGTCGCAAGCGGCCAGCTGCGACCGTAATATCCCTGCAGGATGATGTTGATGATGATGACGCTCCCCTCATCATAAGGAGAAAGGTAACTGAACTTCACCTACTGCACAAGTTGTTTTCTTTTCATGCGATAATGATTTGCTTTTCTTTCCAGAAGGATTCTCCTTCCGGGGCTATGGTTTTGGCCGATTCTTCCTCATCCCTTCTTGTCAAGGCTGCGCCGCCCAAGCATCAAGCTCCTGCAACATCGTCTTCAGTCGATCCCCTTCCTCAGGGTGTCGACCCCCCAAGCGTGGTCCTAGAAGGTAAGGCTTACTTTTGATACCTTTGGCCCTTCTTTATCGCTGCTGTTTTCATTGATTTACTGCGGTATGACATGTGCAGAGACTCTGGTGTCTTCGTCTGGTGGGGAAGGTCCTCCTTGCCCAGCTAAAGGGAAATCTCCTCAAGTGATGGAAGAAATAAGGGGAGCTCCTGAATTTCCAACCACCGGCGATGAGGTCTTTTTACTGCGCTCTTATCTCTGGTTTTGCTTTGTTGTGTAGAGAAACTTTCAATATTGACAACTTTCTTTTGCAGGAATCTGATAACATTCTCAACTCTATCCAAGACCTATTCACCTCTTGGGCGCGCATGAAAACATCATCTGCATCGTCTTCCATTCCTGCGCACGAGGACATAACACTTCTCAAACAGGCACTGTTTGAGTATGTTTCCTTCATGGATATGGAGATCGGCCGTGCCAGCGCTGCTCAGCAAAAGGCCAAGCTAGACATGTTGAGTGCGAACTTACTGCAAGTGCTCTCACTCCCATCGCTCAGCATTTCTACTGATTTTAAAGTGAAGCTGAGGGTTCTTCACGCCGACATCGTTTCCTTGCTGGCCAAAAACGCAGAATTGAAGACCAGAAGTGCCCAATATTTTCGCGCTTCTTCTGAGAAAAAGTCTTTGCTCCAGGAAATTGACAGGAACCATGCTGACTTGACTGGAGGTTTCTTCAGAACTTGTAGTGGAAGACTCTTTGATGTTGAGCATGACTGCTGAAATGAAAGAGCTGCAAGCGAAAATGAACGGTTGCATGGCGAGAATAGCTGCTAAGAGGCGTACTGCATCCTAAGGAATTGCAAAAACCAAATCTTTATTAGAGCAGTATCAGAAGTTGGAGGTTGACGAAGACTTGGTGGCGGAGTTTGGTATCCTTTCCTCCAGGCAAGGCGAAGAGTGGGATAGACTTAGGCAACAGATGCGCTCAGCTTGGGGTGATTTGTAATTGAACATTTACTGTTCTAATTTTTGTAACTTTTCGCGCTGAATGCCTTTATTAATGTATATCTGTGTTTTTATCATCATTAATGAATAGTTATTTTGAAGTGGTGTTTATCCCTGATCGCCGATTTTCTTCGTACTCAGTTTTTGTGCCAACATTCATGCATATTCTTTTGGCATTTGAGTTTTCCTCCCTAAATGTTTGGGCCATATTGGTTTCACTCACTGGTCATAAATGTGACCTTCCAAATTCCGGCTTTTGATCTTCCAACCCCTCTAAATATGCCTGTTTATACTCATCGTTTTTATCCTCATGCCTTCTCAAATTCAATTTCCCACCATCAGAGTTTTCTGCCACTGCATGGCACTCCCGGTCGTTTGCCAACAATTTTTTCCTTCCAACGGGATGGGTTTCTCGACTCATCTCCTTCGTTTTGACATCACTTTTGTTATGGGAGGTATAGGAAATGCCAAACCGAGGCAAGATTTTTGACCTCGGTTTGCTTGTTGAGAGTGTTTCTCTTCGCCTACTATTGCAGCAATGCTTTTAGGAAGGCTGTAGGGAAAATTTCACTCTCTTAATTGACCACGGATTGAGGGCTGCTTCTCTCCGCCTGCCTTTCCAGCAATGCATCTAGGAAGGTTGTAAGAGTAGTTCACCTTCTTACGGCCATGGGCTGAAGGGTTGCTTCTCCTTGTCTACCACTACAGCAATGCGTTTGGGAAGGATGCAGGGGCAGTTCACTCTCTTACGGCCTAGACTGAAAGGCTGGCCGTACTGTTTTTACTCTTTCTGTCCCTTTCAGTCAGAAGATAATTTGTAGCGTGTATCGCCTTGTATTTTGCCTATGTCTTTTAATTTTGTAAAGAAATGGTTTGTAAGGAGCACTGGATAATAAATGACTTTGTTTTGAATCTGGGCCTTTCTCATTCTTGATTTTCTTAGAACGTGGTCGTCCAATTTACTTACTACCATCGCTCGGCATGGAAATACATACAATTTGTAATCATAACATTTACGTATATATTCTATTTATTATTTGGCTAATCAGAACGTGACCGTCCAGTTTGTTAACTGCCTCGCTTGGCGTGGTTATATTATGATTGCGATTTTATCACTCAAGTGTTTATCTGTTCACTTTTCCAAAGGGATGGAACATATCTCTTTGGTACTTAACATTAATAAATCTTATGTACCTAGTACCATCTAAATCTTCCAAGTGGTAAGTCCCATTAGGCAACACACTCTTCACTCTATAAGGCCCTTCCCAATTTGGCGACCATTTGCCATATCTTGGGTCCTTTACTATCTAAAGGAAGTATTGTCCTCCAAACCAATTCGTCCGCATAAAAGAATTTGGCTATAACTTTCTTATTGTAAAATCTAGCCATTCTTTGTTTCTGAACTTGCAACCTGTCTAGCACGTCTAACTTCAATTCGTCTAATTATAACAAATTTGAAACCAATGATCCCTTGTACTCATTCTCGCTTAATTCGTGCTGCCGATGCACCCTTATGGATTGCAAGTTGATTTCTACGGGCAATACAACCTCCTCCATTAGTGAGTTGGAAAGGCGTGACGTTGGTGCTTGAGCGGGGCGACGTTCTGTAAGCCCATAAGGCCTTGTTCAAGCATTCGTGCCATTTCCTGGTATTTCCATCTATCATTTCTTATGATAGATTTCTGAATCTTGTTGGATGACTCTGCTTGACCGTTTGACTTAGCGTAATACGGTGTGGAATTACCAATTTAACTCCAAATCGCTCAAGAATTCCTTCAGCTGATTCCATTTTAGGGAAGTCCCATGATATGCCATTAAAGTTTGTGGGATCCAAAATCTGTGAATGATGTGGTCTCGGACGAACTCTATGATATTTTTCTGGGTGATTTCCTTTAGAGGGACTGCCTCAATCCACTTGGTGAAAAAGTCCGTGGCGACTATAATAAAGGTGTGTTGTTTGGACGATGGAGGGGATTAATCTTCCCTATCAAATCTATCGCCAACCTTTGACGGCGCAAGGCCTTGATAATGGGTGCATGTTGCTTGCTGGTGCACTCTGTATTGGACCGTGTTTTTGGCATGCTAAACAGCTTTTTTCATATTGAACACACGATTCACACATCTTTGGCCAAAAATAATCACTTCTAATAATTAGCCACCTCATCTTTTGGTCAGCCTGATGGAGCTCCAATATCCCTTCATGCACTTAGGCCATAATTGTCTTAGCCTCTTGCAAGTTCACGCATTTTATAACACACCATCAGAACGTTTTTTAAACAACTCTTCGTCTATTAACGCATAATTCAATAAACGCATTTTCGTTCGTCTATCAATTCGCCCATCAAGCTCTTTAAAGGACTCTTTAATCGCATCTATCCAATCCAGTGCGGCCCCACTTTCTTTGCATTGAATTTCCGTTTTTCTTGCCTTCCGCTGAACAACGGGCAACATAGTTCTGTATTCGTAGGTAGATTCCTAACTCATCGCCTTTGAATGGCCAGAAGCCAACTGGGCTAAATCGTTGGCCATGTCATTGTATATTCTATTGACATATTGAAGCTCTACTTGGTCAAATTCTTCCAATAACTATTGGGCGATTTCGTATAAACTTATGATGGAATCACTTTTGGCACTTTGAAATCACCGGTCAATTGATGAATCACAATTGAGAATCGCCCCTGACGATTAATTCTTTATTATTCAATTCTACCCATCAATTCCAAGCCTACAATTAAGGCTTCGTACTCGGCTTGATTATTAGTACAGTTTCTGTCCAAGGTGAATGCTAACTTATAGCAAACCCCTAAAGGATTTATCAAAGCCACTCCTGCTCCTGCTCCTTTAGAAGTTTTCGATCCATCAAAATATAAAACCCATGGTTTTAATTCAAATGAATCAAATATCCGAGTTTCTAGTTCGTGATGGTACGTCCGGCATGGATGATCGGCCAGAAAATTAACCAAGGCCTGATTTTTAAATGCTTTTGGGGAACATACTTTATTTCGAATTCCGACAGTGCTAAAGTCCAAAGACCCACTCGTTGGTGTAAAATTGGGCGAGAAAACATGTATTTGAATAGATTAACTTTGAAAATTAGATAGACTGTTACAGGCCCCCCCGTTAACAAAAAATAAGCCTTTAATTTTGTACATGTAAGTTAGAGACACAACTACTTTTCGATAGCAGAATAATTACATTTACATCTGGTTAACCGTCTACTTAAAGTAATAAATCGCCCTTTCTTCGCAAACTTGGTCTTCTTGTGCGACCATTCCTGCTATCGATTCTTGTTCAGACCGACACGTACAGTTTCGTCGGCCACCCTGGATTGGTTGACACCCAACACTGGTGGGCTTGTTAAGTATGTCTTCAGGCTTTCGAAGGCCTTTTGATGTTCTTCTTTCCAGCCGAATTCGTCTTGATTTTTCAGCTTTAGGAGAGGCAAAAACGCTTTCGTTCGCCATGCACAATTGGATATAAAACGTCTTAGAAAATTGATTTGGGCCTAAAAACTTTGCCAGTTCTTTTTTATTATTGGAGCTTTAGCTTCTAAAATAGCATTCGCTTTATTCTTATCAGGTTCAATCCCTCTTTTATGTACAAGGAATCCAAGGAAATTTCTTGAATTCACGCCAAACGCGCATTTCAAAGGGTTCAACCTTAGTTTATGCTGCCTCATTCGTCGAATGAACATCGCAGTTGTTTAAAATGGTCTTCTTCTTTAACAGATTTGACCACTACATCATCTACATAAACTTCCACAATTGCAGTTATCATATCATGAAAAATGAGATTCATTGCTATTTGATAAGTTGCCCCCGCATTTTTAATCCAAACATTACTAACCAAAAGCACCCTAAAGACCCAGGGCATCTACAGGCAGTTTTGTGTATATCTTCGTCGGCTATGTAGATTTGATTATATCCCGAATATCCATCCATAAAAGAATACATCACATGTCCTGCAGTTGAGTCTACCAGAGAGTCTACCGTAGGCATTGGATATTCGTCTTTGGGAGTAGCCAAGTTCAAATTCCTGAAATCTATGCATACCATCAACTTGCCATTCTTTTTTAATACTGGCACTATATTGGATAACCACTCCACATATCTGGTCGTTCTAATAAAACCCGCTTTTAGCAATCGCTCTATTTCTTTTTTGATCTCTGGCAATACATTGGGGGCGAAACGTCTAGGAGGTTGCTTATGAGACTTAAAATTTGGTTTAGTCGGCAACCTATGTTCTACCAAGTTTTTATTCAAACCAGGCATGTGTTCATATTCCCAAGCAAAACAGTCTTTATATTCTTTCAATAAAGCGACTAATCTGTTACTAACCTCGTGAGGCAGCATTTGGCTAACGAACGTTGGGCGATCCTCTCCTTCTTCACCAATGTTAACCCTGACCAAGGGGTCTTGAGCTTGCGCATATCCTGACTTAGGGATCTTCGTCGCTTCATCATCCACGTCGCTCAGAGAATTTTGCTCTTCCAGGCAATCCACTTTATGAGCTTCCCAATCCAAGCTCTGCTCCATTTCGGACACTATCAATTTGTCCTTCAGCATCTTTAACGCCGCTTCTTCTTTCTTCATACATCCACATTCTTTATTGAAAGCCATCAGCTTGGCTCTGAAGGCCTGAATTTCGGCCTTTTGTTTTTGTTGTCGAACATTCATTTAAGGTTGTTTGGCCTCTTTTTTGCCAATTACTGGCTCTTCCAAGGCCACTATGTTTGGCCTCATTTGATTAAACATTTCAGTGAGTGAATCCATTGAGAAATGCTCTTCGCTTTGGGCAGTAATTTGAGTTTCTTCCCCATCTTGAACAACTCTGACGGGCCCATAATTCCCTTCATACATGAATCTCTCCACTGAATTCGCTTCCGCGACAAAGGGCCTATGGTCTGCCTGTACCACCTCTGCCTCCCCTTTGTCGTTCCAGAAGACTAAACATTGATGGAGTGATGAGGGAATACATCGACTGCCATGGATCCAATCTCTTCCTAGTAGCACGTTGTAGCTGGTAGGACCATCTATCACGAAGAAAACAGTAGTCCTGGTGGTTGTCCCTACAGTGACCATCTATAACTCCTTTTGCTGATGTTGCCCCACCATTGAAACTTGTAAGAATGACTTCCGTTGGGATCATATCGCTTTCTGTCTTAGCAAATTTCCTCATCATTCTAGCTGGAATGGTGTTTATAGCCGCTCCATTATCAATGAGTACTTTTACTATTGGTACACCATTAACCAAGGCTTTGACGTACAGTGGCCTTAAGTGTTTGGTTAACCTCATCGCTGGTTTGTTGAAGATGACTTTTTCAGCAGCGTCTATTTCCACTTCCTGCCTATTTTTTGGCGGGCTATCTCTTGGTGATAGATCAACGTGCAGCACATCGGACTGAGCTTTCCTTCCTTGGGTCCCTTCCTTCTCTTTTCCCAAATTTTCTTCTTCAGTTACCCAATTTGTAGGAGGAGGCATTATTCTAGGGGGCGATCCATACTTTTCAGAGCGAGGTACCCTCCTTTTCCTTTTTGGCGTCCCATACAGCACATAGAAATCAAACGATCGACCAGATGGTTCTCCCAATAGATCCACTTCGCGGACCCCTTCCTAGTGCAATTGTTTCAACAGGGTGTTGCGCAACACTCCCCTTTTCCGTCTCTCTGCTTCTAAATCAATCTCTTCTTCAACATCTGTCATACCATCGTTCTCGCCATCATCATACATTTCTCTGGAAGTTTGGCCTTCATCGCAGACTAGCACGCATGCATCTTCCTCATTATCCTCTTTTCCTTTGCTTTTGAATTCATCGGCCAGCAAGTAGTTGTTAGCCAGGACAGGAGGTAATGTGCCAAACTGGATAGTTAGAGGTTGTTCGGGATCATCTTCATCTTTCCTGTCTCGCTCAAACTTCGATCTACCAGATGAGCTTTCCGGCAAATCTCCCATTGATTCACCAGTGCATGTTTCTTCGCTATCTTCAAAAACGTTTTCGTTGGCTATTCTGAGCGTTTTGGGCGCTCTAGGGCGTGATTCCCCTTGCTGTTGCCTCATCATCCGCCCGTAATTACGCTGGTAACGCCTTTGTTGGGTTCTGGTCATTTCATTGAACGGCATTACCCTTCCTGCGTTGTTCTGGAACGAATGCCATACATTGGGCTGGTGAGGCTGCGGCCTAAACGTTCTTCTTTGACCGGCCGACCCAAACCCCCTTTCTCTATGCATTCCTCCATACAACGGCATTCTTCGCTCCCTGACGGGCTGAGCGACTGATACGAAATCAGGCCGATGATGGGATGGCCGTGTCATCGATGACCCTGTACTCGCCTTAAAGAGCCCCAATCTCTCCAAGGCGGCCTGTTTGGGCTCTTTCCCTTTGATGCGTTCAAACACGCTGGGAAGCGGCTTGGGTTCTTCTTCTTCGTCATCAATCACCAGTTTAAACCTTGGCAGTTTATTTTTCAAGCCAGTCGTTATCATATTCATTGCTAGTGGCCGTGGAAATGGGTCTTCGTCCACTGCCATCTTCTTCTTTTCTTCGAACGTAATTCGTCCTGATTCGATGGCATCCTGCAACACATGGCGAAAAACCATACAATAATTAGTCGCATGTGACCATGCATTATGCCATTTACAGTACTTTTTACCCTTAATTTGTTCAGAGTCGGGCAATTTGTGTTTGTCGCTCAACCTTATCTGCTTATCCTTATATAATTTATCGAATATAAGATCAGCTTTGGTTATGTCAAACGAGAACGCTCGCGTTTTTCTGTTTTCACCTTTTGCAGGTTCATCTTTGCCTACTATTTTTGGCTTAACTAACATAGGACAAGTATATGCTTCTCCTTTTACTAGCTCAGCCAAGCATATTTCGGTCTGGTCATAATAACCATCATCGATAGTATGAACATTGAATTTCGGGTCTTTATAATAAGTCCCTTTACTGGAATTTTTCATTTGTTCTTCCTCTCTTACCAGTCGCTCATATCTAACGACATTCGCGCTAAGTTGGAATAAATCTGGAAATTCTCTATCTTGGAATTTCTTCTTAAGATCGAAGCTTAAACAACTTTGTGCGATTTTGACAAATTCCTTTTCAGGTAATGGCACGAAGCATTTACTTCTGGCCGTTTTGAACCTTTGTAGGAAATTTTCTGCCCATTCGTTAGGCAATTGACGTAAATTCGCCAAATCGGCCAGTGTAACTTCAGACTCAGTTTTGTAAAATTGAGCATGGAATAACTGCTCCATTTGCTGCCAAGTTGGACGGAGTTTGCTGGCAAATTAATGAACCAAGAAAAAGCTACTCCTGTTAAGGAACTTGGGAACAACCTCAACTTATGGTAATCATTCACCTCACCACTTTGCAACGTGAATCTCCCTACATGTTCTAGTGTAGATACTTCTCCTAGGCCAGTGAATAGTGAGAATTCCGGTACTTTGTACCCTCTAGGCCATGGATATGCCTGATCTATCCAATCAGGGTATGGTTTGGTGTAAATTGGCCTAATCACCGGACGTACCCCAACTGCTATTTGATCTTGTACTATTTCCATAATTTGGTTTCTTAGCACGGCGTTAGGGTCATATGGGTTCCCCATTGGTTGATTTACTGGCTGATTCGTGGGAGGTCTAGTGGTCTGCCCTTGATTGGCCATAAAAGTGCCATTATTCAGGTTGTTATAACCGGTAAACTGAGTGTTCAAACCGTCATTCGTACGCAACCCGTTCTGTCCAATATTTGGGACATTGTCTCTGATGGTGGTACTACCCCCAGGTTGGACGTAGTGTTACCATTATTCACGTTTATGGTTCCATTTCCCCCCGGGTTTGAAGTAGAAGGGCCAACAGGTGGCTCCAAACTTGGGCCAGAATTTACACCAAGAGAATTGTATGGCGAGGTATGCCCTACGATAGTCCTAGATTGGAAGTGATTATCTATAGGCATGACAGGTTGACATATTTGGCCTACCAACTTATTCATGATTTCATTCAACGTATTTAGTTGTTTAGCCATATTATCAAAATGCCTATTCTCGTTTTGGGTAAATTTCTCCATATTATGAATGCTACGTAGATTTACCTGTTCAACGACATCCTGCGTGAGTTCTCTCAGCAATGCACGCATTGTGCGAGGGCTCAATTCTGTCATTGGCTCGTAGCGGCTGTGACTGATTGGATTTTGTCCATCTGTCTGTGGAGAGTGTTGTTGCTCCTCGTATCGCTCAACCACAGACTGGACTACTCCTTGACTTGCTGGTTCTTTATCGGAATTTTTATGAGGCATGATATCTTTCTCTTTTTGTATCTTCACTTACCAAACACCAACTGTCCCACTGGGCGTGCCAAATTGTTTTCGCGCGTTTTTTGCAACCCGCCAACAATTACGAGAGAGAGAGGGGTCAGACGATTGTGTAAGGAACAGACCTCTTGAGACAAAGTCCCAAAAAGGGGTGTGTATGCCAGTGAAGGATTACAATTGGAAAGTAGACAAAACGCCTCCAAGGGGCGCAAGCACACGAGTACTGAAAAAGGATTAAATTTAAACTAAGTAATAAAAATTACATGATCTCTTGTAGAGAGTTTTTGATTCGGTCTTTTCTTCTATGACGTTACTTCTTTTATACTTCTTGAGCATCCCTTGGTTATCGAAACTGCTCAGACTTGCTTCGTATCCTTCGTAACCGCCCACTCTTTTAGTGAGGAATCACTTATTCGGGGAGTAGTTGCTTAGTAACCGCTGCCACTACCTTTGTTGCTTCCTGGATCGTGGGATCGTGCCGGGTTTACTTGCCAACCGCTTCCAAACTGTATCCTTTAGACTTGTTTGATTTTGGGCGACTTGGGGTTCTGGGCGACAATGAGGCTGTCGTCCTGGGCGATTGTGCCATACCATCTTTGTTCGGCCTCTGGGCGTCCTACAACCTTGGGGCGATGGTATTCCTTTGTTCTTGGGCTTCCAATATTCAGGTTTTTCCACAGGCCTTCAACTTGGGCGTTTCTTCTTGGGCCTTTTAATTGGCTTCTGTTGGGTCTTTACCTTGGATTTATCAATTGGACTTCCTTTCGATTTTGGGCTGCATTTTAGTGTGTCAACACCTTGAATCTTAAATTCATTGACTATGAGTTCATCAAAGAGGATGTCTTTAACGAAAGCCAACTGCTCCTTAAATCAAACCTTGTCCACAAGAAAATCCCAGTTTTGATCCATGATAATAGAGCCCCCATTTTTATTTTTATTTTTATTTTATTGAGAATAGGTTTTGTAATGGTGATTTTTATGAAAATGTGGGGGTTTTTTAGGTTTACGTGTAAAATTATTTTATTTGGGGATCAATCAAACAAGGGCTAAAACTATTTGCGAGTCACTTGTAATTGTGCAATACATTGATTAATCTTGGGCTAATGGCCCTTCCCTTCTCCTGTCCAATCCTAACGATCGCGCCATAGACCGCTTCTGGACAACCTACATTATTAACACGGTATATTCATTTTTATTTTGTTGAACCGTTTTATCTAAAAGCTTAAAACTACTATAAAAGTGAGACATTTATTTATTTGTATTTAGTCTTCAACATGTCCCCCATGTTCAGGTTGGTTTCGTATATATTATATATCAAAGGCTTGAAATATGCACAATATAAATAATAGCCGTTTTTCTTCAGTTTTTGTTTCTTTTTGATACAATGAAGAAGTGTTTAACATAACACTGTTGTTTAGCTGTGGTTCCAATTACTGATAGAGCTCAGGATGGCACAAGAAGAGGATGCAAAAAGGGCAGCAATAGAGAAATTACAAGGGTTAATGCTGTTCGAAGATGCTTTCGACAAATGTAGCACAGGCAAAGGTTTCTTCAATGGGGATAATATTGAATTTCTTGGTATTTCTCTAAACTGTTTTGTGGTATGGCTTAGGGCTATGGAAATAATTGCAAAAATAAAAAATGCTTGATGAAATTAAGATGCCTGGCCTTGTGGGTTGGGCTCACAGGTTTTGTTCTCGTGAAGCCGTGAAAGGAATAGTGCCAAATGCTTAACAACTTGTAAAGTTTCACAGCAAGAAATGCAGGGTATGGTTTAGGTGGAGTTTAAAATGATCAGTGATCAGGCATAATAAGGAGTTGATATTTTTGCTCCAACGTAATGTTTTCTTGAACCGCCTCCTTTAAGTTTACGCTATTAGAGAGGGAAGAAACGCATTGGGTGTAGAATAACTGTATGTTTTTTTAATTGCTCTTTTGCAACTCTTTGCTCTTCACTGGTTTTAACCATATAAAAGTCATTAATAAGTGCTGTTATATTGAAAGGGCTTATGATTTGTCAATCATTTTTTAAAAATTTCTAGTGCGATGGATAGATTTTTCTGCACTGCATTTTTCTTTTTCATTATTTTTCTAGTTGCTTTGAATCTTTCAAGAAATTTAACAATAAATCCAGTCGACTTGCAAAGAGGATTCATGTAGAGGTCCCAAATTCATTATTAAAAAAAAAAATCTTAGTATGTTGTTTTTGATGTTCTAGCCGCTGTCTATTTTTAATTTTCAGCCACTTTTGATTTCTTTTTAAACGGTTGGAATGATCAGCCAGCCGGATTCGTAACCAAATTCTATCACTATATGGGACCCACTTGCTGGAAAAAATGGTCAGAAAATCAGTTTATTTGATTAAAAAAGCTCTACCAGACAAGGCCCTAAATTTGGCGGGGTTTTTTTTTTTTTACGTAGGAACCCGCAGCCGCTACCCATGAGTGCGCACTTGGTAAATTTCGCTTCATGTGCAGTAGCCCGTAAACCACACCTGAGAGATAAAATGTATTAGGCAAACCCGGTACGACTAGCTCGACCGAGGAAGTGTTGGCGGGGGTTTCGAACTCATGACATTCTGTCTCCGCGTTCACATATTTCACCAACTTAACCACCCTCGAAAGGTCCCTAATTTTGGTTTTTCCATGACTATTCATGGATGTCCACATTAGGGGTGCAAAACATGTACCAGCGCACCGTGCAATGCCCACAATGGGCCATGTCATTGATCAATCCACTTGAATCGAGCCTGGCAGGCCCCACAAACAAGTTCGAGTTTTGTTTTTTAATTCTTTTTAGGGAAAAAACAAAGCAAAAATAAAAAAAAACAGCCAAACTAGCTGCCCAACAAAGCATGTACCCAATTCATTTTGACCCCTCTTGTAATCTATATTTTCAAATAACACCATGAGTGCAACATTTCAAAAAAACATTATCACAGCCATTACTGCATCATTGATTACTTTAGTTATGCTTCAACATTGTTTGATACACGAGAACTATAGTATTTTTCGTTAACCTACCTTCAAAACCAGCTAAAAA
Source organism: Fraxinus excelsior (assembly GCA_019097785.1). Taxonomy (NCBI): domain Eukaryota; kingdom Viridiplantae; phylum Streptophyta; class Magnoliopsida; order Lamiales; family Oleaceae; genus Fraxinus; species Fraxinus excelsior. Next base: position 17,607,839 of record CM032625.1, on the reverse strand, counting down.
CGGCAACGAAAATCAAAACAAGCCGCCCTTCCAAACCACCTGTCACACCAATTCCCCCTGTCCCCACCTTCTCCCCTAACTCGAGACTCTAGGCCATGCACGTCTATGCATCTATTTTATTGTTTGCAAAATTAATTAATAAAGTGCAAAAATGATATAATAAATCTTCGTTCACAGTGGCCTACTTGAACACGTTGGAATTGATGAGCGTTAAGAGATAAATTCCAAATGTTAATATAGAATCAAAGTCCATTAAACTTAAACAAGCAATTTGATCCAATCAATACTCCAAAAGTTATAAAGATGAATCTCACAATTTGATCTGATCAATACTCAATCTTAAAGGATAAATCTCACATCGAATAAAAATTAAAACATTGATCAACTTACAAAAATATGAGTTACTCTTTTGAATAAGGTTGACTTTTTAAAATGGAACATGTTCGGATAAATCTCGAAAGCGTACATGATCGTTGACAAATAATAAATGTAGTGAAAAGAGTATTGTCTCATAGAGAATAAATGTTTAATGAATTGTATTAATTTGCAATTAAATCTGAATGTGTGTAACAAAAAAGATTGATTTTGATTATTTCTAAGTCTAAATTATTCTATTTTTATCTGAATTCTCAATAATCCAATTTTGTCTAACTATTTCTCCCGAGATAAGTTAAGTCCATGCTAAGCACGACTCGATAATATTCTCATTTCGAATTCATATGTAAAGCAATGCTACAACAAAGAATTTGTACAACAAAGTTAATTGCACAAGTCATACATGTTATTCCTAACATATATTGCCCACATGTTAATCTTGCAAAGTTCGAACTTATTGTGAATCTCTTAACACTACAACAAGTAATGCTATTTGTACATCAAATTTACGAAAACTCCAAATTGAGTAATGCTAATTGTACATCATTGTATACAGATAGATGATATGGAAAGAAGAGAGAGAGAGATAAAAAAAAAAAAAGGATGAAAAGAAAAGAAAGTCATTATAATATTTATCTCTCTTCAATACGCGGGTATGTACAATTAGCATTACTCTGAATTTATGAAGGTTTTGTAAATAAATTTCTAGCTGTGAAAGATAGAGGATTAGGTTTCTACCTGCAAAGAATAACAGATTCTTTCATTCTACATTCTTGTAGTAAATTACAGTGTGTACTAGTGGTACATTGTACTTAAACCTTGTTGATCATCATTGTAAGATTGATTCTTACATTTTTGAAATATTAGAAATGATTATTTATGTTAGTGAGATTCTTTGGTCCAACTATTTGAATTACATTTTTAAATTGCTTAACTTAAAGGTCTATATAAATAGTATGAATACTTTGTATTAGATAATCCACAATCAAAAACTGATTAAGAAAAGAATAGTCCAAATGTCCAATTCACTTATGAGATGTTTCTGAGAGAATCTTGGGGCGATCAGAAAATACTATAAGGTGCTTGAAAATTACTGAAGTGCAAGAAATTCTGCGATTTCTTTCACTAGCACGAGGTTTTATGTATAGAAACGAGTTGGAATGTATCATCTTGTAGCATTCATTCAATTTCAATTCGAAACTTCTTACTTGACAACTGTCTTCACCAATAGTCCTTGCAAGAACACAAACCACTTCTGAAGTGATGGAATCGAATACGATCCCTCACAATAATCTCGACATTGAAAACTCTAGAGATCAATTTAGTAACATTGTGACAGTCAGTGCAGACCCGTAGATTTTTAAATATGCGAATAGGAACTCCTGGTTTCGAGTTTAAGAGACCAAAAGCAATAGCAAGTCTTTCGCTGTGAAGCCTTAGCGAATGACCTTTTTCATCATCAAGATCATCAACCAAAGGTGCCTGTGAAGAGTCAGGGATATGCCCTACCAATTTCAACCTTTCTTCAACATCGTCTAACTGTCGGTAAATCTCTTTGGTTTGTGGATGAGATGTATCACCAGCAAAGAATTCATGAACAAAGCCATTGATTTCTATTGTACTACAGCCAGGCTCTTTTGTAACACCTTTATCGGTCATCAATTTCCTAATCAAGCCTACCTCGTTCCACCTATTAGCAGACGCATATAGTCTTGATAGAAGAACATAAAACCCGCTACAGGAATTACCTTCAGACTCCATTATCTGCCTTGCGAGTTCTTCAGTGAGCTCCAAATCCAAGTTGTTCTTGCAACAAGCATCAAGAAGACTTCTCCAAATCACAGCATCTGGTTTTAGTGGCATGTTTGATACAATATCAAGTGCTTCATTGATTTGTCCATTACGCGCTAGAAGGTCAATTAGGCAACCATAGTGCTGTAAAACTGGCTTTATATTATATTCGTCAACCATCATATCAAAGTATTTCCGACCCCTATCAACCAAACCACTATGATTACAAGCGCTCAATATGGCAACAAATGTGATGGAGTTAGGCATCAATCTTTCTTCATCAATCATGCGGCTGAAATATTCAAACACTCTCTCAACTTCCCCGTGCATTGCAAATCCTAAAATTATTGCATTCCAAGAATTCACGTCCCTTCTACTCATCACCTCAAAAACCTGCACAGCCATCCTTAGTGAGCCGCATTTGGAATACATTTCCACCAGAGAGTTGTTCAGCAAAACATCAAAGTTTTCTTCAAATTCACACTTTCTTAATAGATATGCATGAGCCCACAGCCCAATAGACAAGGCCCCCAAACCTGCGCAAGCATCTATAACACTCTGCAACGTGTATCCATCTGGCACAAACCACTTTTTCATCTCAGCAAACATATTCAACCCCTCGTGAAACTCTCCCAATAGCACAAGTGCGTCGATGATCGCATTCCACGATACCACACTTCTTTCAGGCATCTTATCAAACACCTTTCTCGCATACTCTAAACACCCACAGGAGGCATAGAAATGAATCAAGCTGTTGTTTATATAAACATCTGAGCCAAACCCATTTTTGAAAAGTTGAGCATGAGCCTGTCTCCCTTCCTTAATTGCAAATAAATAAGCACAGGCTTTTAGTACAAAGGGAAAAGTATGTTTATCAGGTACAAGGTTTTCTTGTTCAAGCAGCTCCTGGAAAAGTGAAAAGGCCTGTTCTTTGTGGTCTTTGCTATGACCATAAGCTCTAATGACAGTGTTGTACATGAATGTGTTGGGGCTAGGGATTTGGTTGAAAAGTTTGAGAGTGTAGTTGAGGTCTTGCAAGGAAGAGAAGTGGAGGAGTCTACTGTAGAGGAAGAAATTGTGGGGTGGTGGGACGGTGCGGAGGATTTGAGTGTGGATTTGTTTCTGGTGAGGAAGGGAAATGGTGGTCCATTGGGTTAAATTCTGGAGGAGACGGTGGTAGTGCGGGTTTGATGGTGGCGCGGCAGGCGCCGTGACTAAAGCAACGGTCATTTTTCACCTTCACAGGGCAATCTATCGTTCAAGTTGTTCAATCACAAGCCAATGAATTAATCTCCATGTACATGGGTACGCCCTCTCACGTGACCCACTTCAATAAAAAAGTAAAAAAAAATTACCCAACCCCGGTGTGAATCCCCAGCCTGTTCATATAGCTTTCTCAGGGATTTGTGAAAAATATTATAATTTAAAATCGTCTTAATTGAAATAGTTTATAAAATCATGTGTTCACTGCTACACTCTGATTACTGGCTCCTTTCAAATAGATTTTGATGTAGATACAATCATCTCTCCCTCAGTATGTAGTTTATCCATACCGAAAAGAAGCCAATAATCAACGTGATATGACGGAATGATAAGGGAGAGATGGTTGTAGCTATGTCAAAATCTATCCCCAGGAACATCTCTCCCTATGTTCGCAAATGTGCACCTTGACTCGAGAGTCTGAAGTTTGCTAATCATTGCCTTGTCGTCACCATATGGAATATGACTACTGCAATGCTATTCATGTTGCCTAAAATCCAAGCCGGCTGTTTTAGAAGGCATTTACACTTGAAGTCGCGCGTTCTAGAACTGAGATCCTCTTCCATCATATGTGTAGCGAATGGAGCTAGTCATACGCTTGCTAGTACTTGTGAATGTTTTAAATTCAATATGAACTCATCACCACCAAATATTATTGTAAATAATCTTACGATTGATGTTATTGAATAAAATCGTCCTACATTTAGGAAAAAAAAAATAAAAAATGAGATCTACTTATGGGTGGTGCTAAGTCCTAAGGTCACATCTCATCAGTCTCATTCTACTGCGCATGGAGCGTAGGAGAAGGGATGCGCTTTGCTACGTCGTTGTCAACCTTTTATTTTATTTTTTCTTTTGTTATTTTGTTATTTTGTTTTTTGGTCTTTCAATTTTTTTCTCTTATTTTTGTCTCAATTTTGCGGGATTATTACGGTATGTCGGACGAAGTTGAAATATTGTATTCTTAATACCATTTCAAAGTGCTCACGACCTAGTTTCTCCCCTCACTAATGGCGTACGAAACGGCCAACTGTAGCAAAAATTACAACTCGTCGAAGTAGGCCGTTCCAAAATATATAAACAATTTTTTTTTATTTTTGTCTCAATTTTGCGGGATTATTACGGTATGTCGGACGAAATCGAAATATTGCATTCTTAATACCATTTCAAAGTGCTCACGGCCTAATTTCTCCCCCCACTAACGACCTTCGAAACGGCCAATCGTAACAAAAATAAATAAAAGGTTGTCAGCCACTGCCGACTGACAACCACGCACGTATCCCTACTCCTACGCTCCAAGCACAGGAGAATGGGATGGACCTAAAGAAATTGACACATATCACTTGACTTTGTAACTACTTGTATTGTTGTATGTGTCATTTTCTCAGTAACCCAACTACGCAAGTTTAGAGGTGCCACTTCGAAGGCCCAATGTAATTTATAGAAGGGGAAAATTCATAGGTCATGGATTATCTTTGATGAAATCAAAAATTAGGCTCAAAGGTTTAAATTTACAAAACTCGGGGTTTTCATTGAATTAATTAATTATATTTTACAATTAATTTATAAAATTAAATATTTACCCCACCCCACCTCCACCTCCACCTCCAACACTGTTTTGGCTACTACTCCGACGACCGACGACTACTCAATTGACTGTTTTCCGACCGCGCTTAATTCCCGCGACTATTTTTCGGTGACTGTTGGCCGCCACATAATTTTCGGTAACTGCTCCGATTCCAAGGTCACAGATTATTTTGAGGTCACAAATGAAAAAATTTATAGGTCACAGATTTTTAATTGGTCACAAGTTAAGAAAATTTGTTGGCCACATATTATATTTGGAGTCACATATTTACAAATTTTAAGGTCACATTTAAATAGTTAGTCACAGAGAACTATATAGTTGGTCACATATCCATATAGTTGGTCACAGACACCCAAACAATCGTCCTCCAATCCCAAAACACCACCAATACTTGATCACAGATCGACCGAATAGTTGGTCACAGAAACTCTTCGTCCCATCCGCCCGACGCCACCAACTACTTGGTCACAGATCGACCAAAGAATTGGTCATAAAAACTCTTCGTCACATCCGCTCGACGCCGTCGACCTCCATAGGCTCGGCCACCGACCAACAATAACACCATCGACAACCAACCACCACCGACAATAGCCACACACAGATCTGCCACACCACAA